>CM065297.1:21913097-22513097 GCA_032871835.1 Dipteronia dyeriana
AATTATATATAAAAAAATTAGAAATTAGCCTTAATTGAATATAAAATCTAACAAAGTTCAAATAACACATTGAAAAAAGAAAAAATTAGCCTTGCACTTAATGTTGACCACAATTAAGCTGCCTACGTATCCTCCGCCAATGTAGAGGAATCAAAGGCCACGTAGTTTTTTTACCTGTAGTGGGATAGTCGGTGTTAGTGGTTGGAAGATTTGAACAGAATCTATTCGCTGCCTTCTGTTCCCGTGGTTTGATCATCTTCGAAGAAATCATTCACTATTTCTGGCTCGAGTTCTTGTTGTCTAAATTTCGCCTTTGTCCAATCATCAACACATGCTTGGGCTTCAAGTGATTGTGGACACAGAACCAACCGTCTTGGATCCAAAATATTTCCACCTGCACTAAATTCTTGTTCCACAGCAACGGTAGAAACCGGTGTTCCAAGAATTTGTTTGGCAATAATAGCCAAAATTGGATATTCTTGTTCATAATCCTTCCACCAACCCTGGATACTAAATTTATCTTCTAAAAATACATGATTGGCTTCTAAAAATTGGTCAAGCTCAGAATGTGTGTTAGAGGATGAAGAAGATGCTCGTAACTTTTTGGCTATTTGGGAAAACAATCGATCCCCTAAACCCTTTAATTTAAATTGTGCGGAACTGGTAGTACCATCAGATGTGGGTTGGGGTTGTGAAACCGATATGTTCAAAGACGGACCATATATTTTAAGATATTCATCATATAATTCATATAGTAAAGTCTTAACGGAATTACAACAACTAAGAACCTCAGTTTCTATTCCTAAACTATTGTAGTAATGAGTTAAATAATCTTGCAAACATTCTAATTTAAAGCGGGGATCAAAACAAGATGCAAGCAAATAAATATTTGGAATATCCTTATAATACTGTATCCATTTTTTTTTCATTACAGCAATACATTGACTCAATTGAACATCTAATTCACAGTCACTGAATGCACCAGCAATATTAACACTTTGAACAAGAAATAAATGAGTAGTGGGATAGTAAATACCAGATAAAGCATTGGTAGCATCATTAAAAACACGTAACAATTCAAGAATTTTTATACATACATCCCAATGCTTCAATTGAAGCGAAATTGAAGGAACGTTATAAGTAATAAAAGAAACTAATATTTCCTTATATTCAACACTTTCATTAAGCAACTTATAAGTAGAATTCCAACGAGTACTAATATCTCGAGAAAATTTTATGGGACGCCTATTATTTTGAGAACAAAATTTCAACCATTGTTTTTGGATTTTGTTATGCGTCCAGATATAATTAATACTATCTCTAATTGGTCTAATATAAACAGAAAGAATTTGTAATCCAGCTTGAACACACAAATTTAAAACATGACATGCACATCGTTGATGAAATAATTGACCCCCAAAATAGGGATTGCATAATTCCTTTAACATAGTAATAGATGCGGTATTCTCGCCGCATTATCAAAACCAATTGCAAAAATTTTGTTTTGGATATGAAACTCTTCAAAAATAATTTTAAGGTTTCGAAAAATATTATGAGCTGTATGTGACTCATCGAAAACACGAAATGCAATAATTCTTTTTTGCATGTTCCAATTATTATCAATATAATGACATGTCACACCCATGTAATGGTGGCTACAAAAATTATCAGTCCATATGTCAGCACATACGGAAACGCGACCTTGATATTGGAAAAAAAATGATTTCAATTTGTGTTTTTCTTTTTTGTAAATGGAAAACAGTGCACGTGTGAGAGTGACTCTAGGAACACGTTGCATTGCAGGATTTAATGCAGTTTAACAATAATTAACAAAACCAACTTTCTCACCAAAACTAAAAGGTAAGTGTTCTACTGCAACCATTGTTGCTAATTCTTCCTTATTTTTTTCAGACGTATAATGAAATAATTGATTGGTAGAGGTACCATACCTGGATATTTGCCCTTGGTTACTAGCTTTCACAAATTCGGATGGATGATTTCTATTAACATGGTTCCAATACGTGCCATATCCAAAGGACTTAACGGCCTTGTATGTTTTAGGGCAGTAGTTGCACATGATTTTGATTGTTCCATCATCTAACTCAATTTTCTTCATATGCACTCTTAAGAGATCGGACTTCAATGGCTTTTCTTCTTCATCTGCATCAAATTCATCTGAAGGGGGTGGCATAGTAGAAGGGGTAGATATATTTTCATTACTAATTGGGATATTGGGATTTGGCTCAGCAACAAAAGGGGGGGATTAGGATTAAGAGGGGGATCGGATTCAAAATGACTTTGAAGGAACTCGTGGTAAAGTCGGTCATTGTAATTGACGTCTTCACCTTCGTGTTCCAACAAATTTTGCAATAGACCCTTTCCTCTGTCCAAATTTGTAGAACCTGAACCTTCTCCCCCACTTGCCATTAAAAAATTAATTATAAATACTAATTGAAAAAAAAGAAGATAATTGTAAGTAAATAATATATTATTAAAAAAATGGAAGAAATATATGTTTTTAATTTATATGAGAAATGAGAATAAAATAAAATTGTTGAATGTAGAGAGAATTTAGAATTTGAGATTGAGAGAGATTGAGAGAAGGTGGGAGTGGTGTGAAGAAGAATGAATTGTGGAAGGGGGGGGGGGGGGGGGGTATTTATAGAATTAGTGTGGAGGGGTAATTTTGAAAAAAAAAAAAAAAAAAAATTACCGTTGGGCGTTGGAAACAAAAAAGGAAGATGACCGTTGTTCAACGGTCATCATCCTCCAACGCCCAACGGTCATTAATTTATTTTTTTCTGAAATGCTGCCACTTGTCAGTATTTCATTGGTTGTTTTTTTTTTTCGAAACCGTCTGTTTAACAGCCGGTTAAACCGGCGGTTTTCGGTCGGTTTTTCATATCCCATAACCGTAACCGAACCGCCGGATCCGGTTTCCAACCGGTTTTGTAACCGACGGTTTCGGTTACGGTTTCGGTTTCCAGAGGCCAGTTTCTGTTCGGTTTCGAACGGTTTAACCGAACCGTGGACACCTCTACTAACGCCCCACTTGCGTTTTGTTTTATATATATATCTTATTATATAAAACATATATATATATAAATCCTTGATTGTATCCTATACAAACACTTATATATATATATTACATCTAATGCAATCTCTTGTGTTATAATTATATATATGTGCACACACCAATTTACATCTAATGCAATCTCTTGTGTTTTAATTGATATATATATTTTAATTATCCTTTTCAAATATATCTAATATATTAAAAGTGATAATAAGTATTTTAAATTTAAACTTAAATTCAAATATTTAGATAAATGATTTAGGAAATAAAATAATCCTATTATTTTATCTTCACCTAAATCCATATATCAACTAACACCCTCCAATTAATAGTTAATTAATAATTCATAATTATCAATATAACTAAATAATCTAATTATTTAATTAATTTAACTATTAACATTCATTAATTAAAAAATCTCATTATTCAAATAATTCCCGAATAAACACGTGTCACTTTCGTAACACAACTAATTGGACAATCCAATTAATTTACCGTGACCCTTGTTACCTAAATCGATCGGGGGCTAGCAAGGGGACCTAATGGACCCACATTATTTTGAGCTCCAATAATCTTCGGAATCATTAATTAAACTCTTTAATTAATATTCCTTGATTATTAACTCCGGTGTTATTCCACTAAAAACCCGAAGCTGCACTCTCTTAACTGTAGACGCTTTTACACAAACCGATACAACTCGGTGTCCATCGATATAGCTATTACACATGGTGTGATCCTCCACAATAGTTCATAATTAGAGCCGGGTCATAATATCCGTTATACCCCTCTAATTACATATATTCTTTAAGTACCATTGATTCTCTAATGAACAATAATTCCTATTTTCTTACGGAATTAGTTACGGAATTAGAAGAGCGCTCATATTGTCTAAGCCCCGAATCAACCCTTAAGGGAACTACTGTCTACTTCTTACAAGAAGGAGTGGATTCCACTATTGTGTACAAACCTTCCCAGCCACAAGCCAAACCGCAATCCCAACATACGGAGTGTATTGATCGGGAATTACATCCAACCTCACCCATGGTATATCAAAGACCACGATCTAACCTGAAGGAGTCGATAAGACACTCCAGATTAAGATCACCCACATATAGCCATCATTAGTTGATATATATGAATCTCATCGGTAAACGGATCTTGGTGAGAGATTCATGTAGATCATGGCCCAGTCCCATATGATCACATCATACAAGGTGCCTCTATTCTCATATCTACATATGAATGATTCAGGATAGAATCACCGTACATTACGGAATGGACCGCAACTATATATTAACCACAAATAAAGTACCCAGCTTTATTTACTATCTATGAACTCTTTAGATTGCACGTCTCTTACTGTATCCATCCGTATATGACACTCATATACACAGTTCGAGATTACATCTAGCAATCTTGGATGTTAAATATATGCACAAGTTATAAAATAAACAACACAACAAGAATGAATTGAACTTTTCCTTTTATTTATTTCATAAATCCATTTACAAATTACATCTTTAGGGCATAAACCCCAACATTTGATTCATGAGATGGGTCATGATATTGAAAAAAAAAATCCTATTTAATTGAGTTGGACTTGGTTAAAAGCTCAATAAGAAGAACCCAATAGAACTTGAAGAATATTGGAATTACTTGAGGCTAAGGAATGCCTTGGGAAACTATTATAGTTATACATTATTTTTTGGTTAAATAACCTATTGTACTCGATCAACTCATGTATGTTTTTTATTTTGACATGATTAAAGCATTGCCATGCATATACATGTTATTCAGATTAGGTGTGCCTACACATATAAATGTATTTTTTGGATATATCATACGTACACAATAGCCATTGATAATTATGTGTTTTATTTTTATTTTTTTTATTGATTAAAAATTAGTGTAAATCAAATAATTGGCTATTAAATAATGAGATTAGTTTTTTAGAGCAAAAACTTGGTAATTCTCATTAATAACTAGTCTATTAATTAAATTGTTTAATTAGTTAGATTAGTTACGTCCGTTACTTAATATTAGGTTTAATTAGATTGAAGCCTTAATATAATTGGACATAATAATGTGATTAGTTTTAATAGTTAAAACTTTGTAAATCGCATTAATTAATTTTAGTCTTAGTAAAATTGTTTACAGAGATTAGAATTTGAATAATGAACTAGATTTTTAATTAGTTAATAACTGGATTAGTTATGAAAAAGATTCTAATAATTTGTTATGCCTTAGACATTTAGATTGAAATTAGCCATTTAATCTTAGTAATATCTAGGTGCATTAATAATTGAAAACTCTAACTCTAAAATAGTGAGTGGGAGATGGATTTATGACATTATATCCTACAGTCTCCATCATTAGTTCAACACTGTGAGATTCAAGTGGAGCCTCGAGACAGATTTGTTTTCGTCATCCTTAAGGAGGATCTCCATGGGAGTCAATAGCAAGAATGATTTCTTAACAGATAGGGTTTCTGAGTGTATTTTGGGATTGACCGACCCTAAGACGACAATTCTCAAGTAAAGCTTAAGAGATCTGAATTAGTGGGCTACACTTACAATGTTTTAATTAAATGTGTTAATTGTAAACCTGACTAAATAAACGATGGTTGAAAGATAGAGGAATAAGAGTTATTCTAGTATATCATTTGATTGAGAATGTTTCGATCCAACATGCAAGAATTTGACCGACTCTAAGGCGGTACCTGCTTGTGGTATGCTGGATTGTCATGGTGTATAAATAGTTTTTTAGGGTTTTTCTTGTTCATTCAATAGGTTCATGTATCATATTTAATTTTATGCCTAACATTTACGAGTGAATTAAATGTATGATTGAATGAATTTTTTAATTATGTTTTTTTTTTCAGCAATGTTGTCTATATTATTACAAATCATTGCTAATGACAAATTAACCAAAGAAAACTATACTAAGTGGAAAAAAAATATCAACGCAATCTTGGTAACAAAAGACCTAAAATTTGTGCTTACGGAGGAGTGTTCTCTACAGCCTGCAGCCAAAGCCGCATGAAATGTTCGTGAAGCATACTAGAAATGGGTCTCATCTCATCAGAATGTCTGAACTTATCTGTTTGCTAGTATGACAGAAGTGTTTGTTACAAAGCATGAAGCAATGGCTATAACATTTGAAATCATGAAGTCATTGTAGGCTATGTTCGAGTAGCTCTTTGAGCAAAAGTGGCACGAAACTGTTCATTCCGCAATGCTTGCTCTGATGAAAGAGGGTGCATCTGTTAGGGGACATGTCCTGAGCATGATGTCCCATTTCAACACAGCAGAAGTCAATAGTGGGGCCATTGACGAACCTAGCCAGGAGAGCATCATATTGATGACTCTTCCAAAGAGCTTTGATCAGTTTAAAAGCATCTATGGGATGAACAAGTTAAGATTCAATCTGACTCAGTTGCTTAATGAGCTTCTTACCTTTGAGTCCATGATTAAGGACACCAAAGGAAAGACTGGTGAAGCAAATGTTGCTGAACCATCTTCCTCTGGATCAAAGAAGAGGAAGAGGTTTGTTGGTAAGGCTAAGCGTAAGCCTAAACCAAAGAAAGTTCAAATTAAGAAAAAGGGCACCTTTACTGAGAAGGATAAAGGCAAAGAAAAATGTTTCCACTACGACAAAATCGGTCACTGGAAGAGGATTTGTCCTTAATATATAAATGAGGTTGCCAAGAAGAAAAAGGCAAAAGGTAAATGGGATTTACTTGTTATTGAATCACGTTTAGTGGAAGATAATTATTCACCTTGGATAGTTGAATCAGAGGCCACTAACCATATTTGTTCTTCCTTGCTGTGGACTGATTTTTGGACAGAGCTTGAGAAGGAAGCCTTCTCTATGCGTGTTGGGTCAGGAGATTTCCGGTCAGCAAGAGCAATAGGAGTAGTCTGACTCCATTTTTATTTTTTTTTCCTATTTTAAATTCTGTTTATTTTATTCCTTGATTCCTAAAGAATTTGATTTATATGTCCAAAATGTTAGAACATTTATATTTTATTCTTTTAATAATAAGTCAGTTATTATTTCTCAAAATGGTTTAAATATTTTTTTAGGTTTGAATGAAAACAACTTGTATGTTTTAAGACCGTTAATTCATATATCACAGCTCAATGATGAATTGTTTAAAGTTGAAAAACCTAAAATAAAACAGTAGAAAATTTCTCCAGATAATGAAACATATCTTTGGCATCTAAGACTTGACCATATTATCCTTAATAGGATAGACAGACTAATTAAAAGCAGGCTTTTAAGCCAATTAAAGGTTAACACCTTACCTGTCTGTGAATCTTGTTTAAAAGGTAATATGACCAAGAGACCTTTTACCCGAAAAAAGGCTTAAAGCTACAGAACCACTAGAGCATATACATTCAGACATCTTTGGAACTATGAATGTTAAAACAATAGGTGGTTATGGGTATTTTGCCACCTTTGTAGATGAGTACTCTAGATACGAATATGTTTATCTAATGCAAAAAAAGTCAGAATCTTTAGAAAAGTTCAAAGAATTTCAAGTTGTAGTTGAGAACCAATTAGGCAAGACTATCAAGGCTGTACAATTGGATCCTGGAGGTGAGTACATTGACCAAGAGTTTGAAGACTACTTGGTTGAACATGAGATCATATCCCAACTCACAACTTCTGGAATACCACAACAGAACAACGTTACGGAGAGGAGAAATAGAATTCTGACAAAAATGGTGAGATCTATGATTAGTTTCTCATCATTACCAAATTCCTTTTAGGGATATGCACTACAAACGACCTCTTATATTTTGAATGTAGTCACATCCAAATCTGTTCCTAAGACTCCCCTTGAGTTGTGGAATGGTTGTAAAGTTAGTTTATGACATTTTCACATATGAGGGTGTCCAGTACATGTATTGAAGAATATAACTGGAAAGCTAGACCCTAAGGCTATGGTCTGCTTTTTTGTAAGTTATTCAAAGAAGACTAGGGGTGGGTACTTCTATAATCTCAAGGAGAATAAAGTATTTGTATCGACAAATGCAACATTTCTTAAGGATAACTATATGAGTGATTATAAACCTTGAAGCAAGATTGTGTTAAATGAGTTAGAGCTTGATATGAACAGTTTCAATCAACAAGAGTTATTGTTCTACCTACGTCTGAGAGTCAGACGGTTCCTAGTCTGACCACACTGCCACCCAAGTGTAGTTGGAGGGTTGTACGACAACCTGATCGTTATTTAGGAATTAGGGAGACAAAGGTTGTCGTCTCTAATGATAGTGTGGATGATCCTGTTGGGGTTTATTCGATAAAAATATAATTTGTAAATGGATTTGTGAAATAAATAAAGGAAAAGTTTAATTCATTCTTGTTGTGTTGTTTATTTTATAACTTGTGCATATATAAACATCTTAGACTATCCAATGTAATCTCAAACTATGTATATGAGTGTCATATACGGATGGATAAAGTAAGACGTGCAATTTAAAAAGTCCATAGATAGCAAATAAAGTTGGGTATGTTGGGGTTTATGCCCCTAAAGATGTAATTTGTAAATGGATTTATCAAACAAATAAAAGAAAAGTTCAATTCATTCTTGTTGTGCTGTTTATTTTATAACTTGTGCATATATATTTAACATCCAAGATTACCGGATGTAATATCGAACTATTATATAAGTGTCATATACGGATGGATATAGTAAGAGACGTGCAATCAGAAGAGTTCATAGATAATAAATAAAGCTGGGTACTTTATTTATGGTTCTATAGCTGTGGTCCATTTCGTAATGTACGGTGATTCTATCCTGAATCATTCATATGAGATATGTGAATGGGGGTACCATGTATGATGTGATCTTGTAGGACTGAGCCATGATATATATGAATCTCTCACCAAGATCCGTTTACCGATGAGATTCATATATATATATATATATATATATATATATATATATATATATCAACTAGTGATGGCTATATGTGGGTGATCTTAACCTGAGTGTCTTATCGACTCCTTCAGGTTATATCGTGGTCTTTGATATACCATGGGTGAGGTCGGATGCAGTTCCTGATCAATATACTTCGTATGTTGGGATTACGATTTGGCTTGTGGCTGGGAAGGTTTTTACATAATAGTGGAATACACTCATTCTTGTGAGAAGTAGATTATAGTTCCCTTAAGGGTTGATTTAAAGCTTGGACAATCTGAGCGCTCTCCTAATTCCGTGAGGAAATAAGATTTATTGTCCATTAGAAAATCAACGACACTTAAAGGATATATGTAATTAGAGGGGTATAACGGATATAATGACCCAGCTCTAATTATGAACTACTGTGGAGGATCACATCTTGTGTAATAGCTATATCGATGGATATTGAGTTGTATCGATCTATGTAAAAGCGTCTGCTGTTGAGAGAGTGTTGCTTCGGTTTTTAGTGGAATAACCCCAGAGTTAATAATCAAGGAATATTAATTAAAAAGTTGAATTAATGATTCTGAAGATTATTGAAGCTCAAAATATCGTGGGTTCATTAGGTCTCCTTGCTAGCCCAATCGATTTAGATAACAAGGGTCACAGTTAATTAATTGGATTTACGAAAGTGACATGTATTTATTGAGAAATTAATTGAATAATGAGATTATTTAATTAATGAATGTTAATAGTTAAATTAATTAAATAATTAGATTATGTAATTACATTAATAGTTTCGAATTATTATTTAACTATTAATTGGAGGATGTTAGTTGATATTTGGATTTATGTGAAAATAAAATAAAGTGATTAATTTTTTAATCAGTTATCTAAGTATTTGAATTTAACTTTAAATTTAAAATACTTATTATCACTTTAATATATTAGATATATTTGAAAAGGATAATTAAATGGTATATATATCAATTATTAATACAAGAGTTTGCATTTGGCGCAAAGTGTTGGTGTGTGTAAATCTATTAAGAAAGAGAAGTGCACATGAAAGAAAAGACTGGAACATATCAGTGCAACTAAGAATTTGCATGTGATGCAAATAGGGGTTGCGTGAATACATACACAAATACACACAACGATGCATAAATGATATAAGTTTTTTGCTCTGTTGTGCGATGGTATGCGAGTGATTTGGTGAAAGTTTTTTATGCGTGAAAAATAGATTGAAAAAATGTTTTTCTTGTTTAATTCTCTGTGTATATCAACTCATAATTTTTATGCTCAGAAGTGTTCAAAGCAAGTGTTGCATAGTGATCAAGAAGAAAGAGTTTCTTCAAGTGTTTTCTCTACATCCTCCATTCAAGTATCTGAGGTCGTGATGCGCCCACATGTAATTTCCAGTCCCGGGAGATAGCGAGTAAGATCGAGTGGTTCAAACGGGAGCATATCATAAAGTGAAGGAATCTCCAAACGTTTGTAAGATTGTCTTCTTCTTCTTTATATTGATTGCAATTTTCGTATATACATAATTATTTATTATTGTAATAATTGATATGTATGAGTTCCGAAAAATCACGATCCAAAGTTCATTGGTCCTAGATCATTTACGATCTTTTTTTTTTGTATATATATTAAACTTTTTAATTTACAAAAACATGATTGATCATTAATTATATGGTATTGTGGATTTAAGGTTTATGGGTTGTCTAATATATATATATATATATATATTATTTTTACTGTTATTGTATTATAAAAAAAAATGTAACCTATATTGAAGATCTAGAAAAATTACGAAGAAGGATTCATGAGATGAATTTGGGTGACCTGAAGAGATTGGAAGACTCAGAAATTACAAGAAGATCAAGGAATGCCTTATGGGTATTTTTGTAATTTTAGATTCTAATTCTTTTAGGTTATATAATCCACAGTACTCGATCAATTCATATATGCTTTATATTCTGTGATGATAAAAAGCATTGTCATGCATACGTATGTCATTTAAATTAGATGTGCCTATACAAATATATTTGATATGTCATACATACATCATAGCATAATATTTATGTATTTTTTTAATATGATTAAAATAGGTAAATACATAATTGGCTATGAAAATGAGATTAGTTTTTTAATGGTTAACAAACTTGGTAATTCTCATTAATATTAGTCTAGTTATTAAAGAATTTAATAAGTTAGATTAATAGAGTCATTTTTTATAATTAGGATTAATATGATTAATAACCTAATAACAAATGAACTGAATAAAGTGTTAGAGTTTTAATAGTTAAAACTTAGTAAATACTAAAATAATAATCTGACCTTAGTAAATAATAATAATCTGACCTTAGTAAATAGTTTACAAAGGCTTAGATTATTCACTAATAGATTAGATTTTTAATGGATAAAATTCGTAATAATTTATTAGTTAATTAAAATATGATTCTAATAATGAATTAGTTAATGCACTAGATAACTTGATTAAAGTTAGCCGTTTGATTCTATAAAGTCTAGGTGCATTAACGAATAATAGAAAACCCTAGTTTTGAAATAGTGAGTGGAGAGGGATATATGACATCCCGCAGTCTCCATCATTAGTTCAACACCGTGAGATCCGATTGGGGTCTCGTGACGGCTTTGCTTTCATCGTCCCCATGAAAGGTATCCACAAAGATCAATACCAAGGTTGAAATCTTAACAGATAGGATTTCTAAGGGTATTTCGGGATTGACCGACCCTAAGGATGGTGGGTTACACTCACGAAGGTTTTGATTAAGTTTTGTTAATTAAAACTCTGACTGAATAAATGATGATAGAATGATATGGAATAAGAATTATTCTAGAATATCATTTGGTTGAGAATGTCTCGGTCCAACATCCAAAGACTTGACCAAAAGATAACACTTCTTTACCTTATGTTGGATTATCGTGGTATAGTAAATGGTTTTAGGGTAGTTCTAGTTCGTTAAACATGTTCATGGATCATGTTTAAATTTATGCCAAAGCACTTACACTTGTTTTTAATAAATGACTGAATGAATATTTTATTTATTTCAGTAATTATGTCTTCTATGATACTACAAATTCTTGCAAATGACAAATTAACTGGTGATAACTACACTATGTAGAAACTAAACATTAATGCAATATTGGTCACCAAAGACCTCAAGTTTGTGTTTATAGAGGAATTTCCTCTAGTGCCTGCTACTAATGCCTCGCAAAGAGTTCATGAGACATACCAGCGATAGGTCTTATCTGATGAGAAGATCTGAACATATCTGTTGGCTTCTATGATAGACGTGCTTGTCATAAAGCACGAAGCAATGACTACAACATTCTAAATCATAGAGTCACTGCAAGCTATGTTTGGGCATCCCTCCGAGCAAAAGTGACACGAAGCTGTTCGTCCTGCTATGCTCGCTCGTATGAAGGAAGGTACATCAGTTTGGGAACCTATCCTGAGCATGATGTCCTACTTCAACATGGTAGAAGTCAATGATGAAACCATTGACGAACCCAGTCAAGTGAGCATCATACTGACGACTATTTCGAAGAGTTTCAATCAGTTTAAGAGCAACTACGGGATGAACAAGTTAAGGTTCATTCTCACATAGTTGATTAATGAGCTCGCTACCTTTGAGTCTTTGACTAAGGACTGTAAGGGCAAGACCAGTGAGGTAAATGTTGCCAAACCATCTTTCTCCAATAATAAGAAGAGGAAGAGATCTGTTATGAAGGTGAAGGGTAAGCCTAAACCCAAGAAAGCCTAAGGCAAGAACAAGTTCGAGAAAGGTAAATATGATTTACTTGTTCTTGAGTCATGTTTAGTGGAAGATGATTCTTCACCCTGGATAGCTGATTCGGGGCCACTAACTATTTTAGTTATTCTTTACAGTAGACTGATTTTTAGACAGCTTGAGGAGAGAGTTTTCTCTATACGTGTGGGGTTAAGAGATGTCTTGTCGGCTAAAGCATTGGGAGCAATAAGATTGCAATTTTATAAAAATAATAGTTTTTTTATTGAACAATATTTTTAATATTCCTGGATTTACACTGAAATTGATTTCCATTTCTAAGTTGTTAGAACAATCATATTCTGTTTCTATTAATAATAAGTCAGTTATTATTGGAAAGAATGATCTGAATATTTGTTCAGTAATTAACGAAAACAATTTGTATGTGTTAAGACCGTTAATACATACTATACTGCTTAACACTGAAATGTTTAAGGTTGAAAAAACAAAAACTAAATGACTTAAGATTTCTTCAAATAATGACACATATCTTTGGCATTTAAGGCTTGATCATATCAACCTTGACCAGATAGAAAGACTAGTAAAAACTCCTTACCTGTATGCCAATCCTGTTTATAATGTAAGACGACTAAGATACATTTTACTCGAAAATGGCTTAGAGCTATAGAGCCACCGAAACTTATACATGTATGTCACCAATTCCAAATGAAAGATTTGGGAGAGGTGAGTTATGTTCTAGGAATCCAACTTATAAGGGATCGTAAGAACAAACTCATAGCATTGTCTCATGCATCATATATCAATAAGATTCTTGTGTGATTTTCGATGTAGAACTCTAAGAAAGGTAATTTACCTTCCAGACATGGAGTTCACTTGTCTAAGGAACAATGTCCTAAGACACCTCAAGAAGTTGAGGATATAAGACGTGTATCCTATACATCGGCAGTTGGTAGTCTCATGTATGCTATGTTATGCACGAGACCGAACATCTGCTATGCAATGGGAGTAGTCAATAGATACTAGTCCAACCCATAATTGGATCATTGGTTTGCTATCAAGACTATTCTTAAGTATCTTCGGAGAACGAGAAACTATATGCTAGTGTATTATGGATAGGATTTGATCCCGTTAAGATATACAGATTCTGAATTTCAGTCAGACATGGATTTAAGGAAATCCATATCTGGATCATTTTTCACCTTGGGTGGTGGAGTCATTGTGTGGAGAAGTATTATGCAATCTTATATTGCTGGCTCCACCATGGAAGCCAAATATGTAGCCACTTTTGAAGCTGCTAAAGAGACTGTTTGGCTCCGTAAGTTCTTGAGTGATTTGGAAGTTGTTCTAGATCTGGATACGACCATTACACTTTATTGTGATAACAGTGGTACTATGGCTAATTCCAAAGAACCAAAAGACCACAAGAGAGGAAAGCATATAAAGAGAAATTATCATCTCATTAGAGAGATAGTGTAGAGAGGAGATGTGATCATCACAAAGATAGCATCACATGACAATCATGCTGATCCATTTACAAAGACCTTACCAGTAAAAGTGTTTTCGGGTCATCTAGATGGTCTAGGGTTATGAAACATGCCTCACATGCTTTAGTGCAAGTGGGAGATTGCTGAGGTTTATATTCTGAAAATGTAATTTGTAAATGGATTTATGAAATTAATAAAAGAAAAGTTCAATTCATTCTTGTTGTGTTGTTTATTTTATAACTTGAACACATATAAACATCCTACATTGCCGAAAGTAATCCCAAACTGTATATATGAGTGTCATATACGGATGGATATAGTAAGAGATGTACATAGTCCATATATAGCAAATAAAGTTGGGTGGACTTTATTTGCGGTTAATCTATAGTTGCCGTCCATTCCGTAATGTATGGTGATTCTATCCTAAATCATTCATATGAAGTTATGGGAATGGGAGCCATGATCTATATGAATCTCTCACCAAGATCCGTTTACCGATGAGATTCATATATATAAACTAATGATGGCTATATGTGGGTGATCTTAATCCTGAATGTCATATCGATTCCTTCAGGTTAGATCGTAGTCTTTGATATACCATGAGTGAGGTCGGATGCAGTACCTGATCAATATGCTCTGTATGATGGGATTACGGTTTGGCTTATGGCTGGGAATGTTTGTACACAATGTTGGAATCCACTCATTCTTGTGAGAAATAGATGGTAGCTCCCTTAAGGGTTGATTTAGGGCTTGGAAAATATGATTGCCCTCCTAATTCCGTGAGGAAATAGGATTTATTGTCCATTCGAGAATCAATGGTATTTAAAGGATATATTTAATTAGAGTGGTATAACGGATATTATGACCCAAATCTAATTATGAACTACTGTGGTTGATCACACCATGTGTAGTAGCTATATCGATGGACTTCGAGTTGTATCGGTCTGTGTAAAAGCGTCTGCAGTTGAAAAAGTGCAGCTTCGGGTTTTTAGTAGAATAACACCGGAGTTAATAATCAAGGAATATTAATTAAAGAGTTTAATTAATTATTCTAAGGATTATTGGAGCTTAAAATATTGTGGGTCCAATAGGTCCCCTTGCTAGCCCGATCGATTGAGGTAACAAAGGTCACAGTTAATTAATTGGATTATCCAATTAATTGTGTTACGAAAGTGACAAGTATTTATTCAGAAATTAATTGAATAATAAGATTATTTAATTAATGAATAATGGTTATTAAATATATTAAATAATAAGATTATTTAATTAGGTTAATAATCACTAAATGAAGGGTGTTAGTTGATATTTGATTTTAAATAGAATAAGATAATATGATTATTTTATTTTATTAAATTAAATATTTGAAATTGAATTTAATATGTTTAATTCGAAAACAAATATTTAATTATCTTTTAAAGATATGAGATATTTTAAAAAGAATTGAAAATTAAATAAAGATATTATGAGTTTTTTAAAAGATAATTAAATATATATTGGATATATATAGTCTTTGAAAAACAAAGAATTATAAATGATATCAAACTTAAAACCACATTGAACTATATATATATAGTCTTTGAAAAACAAAGAATTATAAATGACATCAAACTTAAAACCACATTGAACCATATTAAAGAGATGCAATTGATGTTTGTTAATGTACGTTGAAACCGAAAACACATATATACATCAATGCATCAGTTTTGGTTTTATGGTGTGTGATCATGTGCAAGTGTGCAAGTGTTAAAAGAAAAAAGAGAAAAGAGAAAAAAGAAAAAAGAATAAAAGAATAAAAAAAGACAAAAAACTTTTTTTTTTTAAGTGTGGGTCTTGTATTGTGTGCAAGAGTTGCACAGTGACTTTTTGTTCATTGTGCACAATAAAGGGATTATATTATTCATGCTTTGTGTTTTTGAACAAATAGAAGAAAGAGCTTCTTTGGCTTTTCTCTGCATCCTTCATTCAAGTTTCTGAGACCATAACCTGCCCACACACAGTTACAAGTCATGAGATATAGTGAGGAAGATCAAATGGTACAGACCAAGAGCATATTGTAAAAGGGGAATGAGCTTCCAAACATTGGTAAAGTTTTAACTTCTTCCTCTGATTATATTGATTTCAATTTCCTGTGCATACATATACTATATTATTTCAATAATTTTAAATGTATAAGTTTTGAAAAATTACGATCCAAAGTTCACTGGTCTCATATCGTTTACGATATGTATAAAAATTTTAAAACTTATTTTCATTGCGTTACCAGTGAACTGGGTTCCAACAGATCCATCGTCATTTAAACATGCAATGGAAGATTCTGACAAATAGGAATGGTTTAAAGCCATGAATCTCGAGATAGAGTCCATGTACTCCAACTCAGTTCGGAAACTTATAGACTTACTAGATGGGATAAAACCCATTGGTTGTAAGTGGATCTATAAGAGAAAGAGAGGAGTAGACTTGAAGTTAGAGACCTTCAAAGCAAGACTAGTGGCAAAGGGTTATACCCCCAAGGAAGGGGTCGACTATAAAGAGATCTTCTCGCCAGTAGCTATGTTTAAGTCCATTTAGATTCTCTTTTCTATTGCTGCCTATTTTGATTATGAAATTTAACAAATGGATGTCAATACTGTATTTTTTTTATTGGAAATCTTAATGTAAGCGTCTATATGATGCAATCAGAGGGATTTGTGCCCAAGATCAAGAGCAAAAGGTTTGCAAGTTGCAAAGGTTCTTTTTTGGACTTAAACAAGCATCTATATCTGAGAACATTAGGTTTGATAATGCTATCAAAGCTTATGACTTTGAGAAAAACGTCGATGAGCCTTGTGTTTACAATCGGATATTTGATAATAAAGTAGTTTTCTTAGTCATATACGTAGATGATATCCTGCTCATTGGGGATGACGTAGACGTATTGTCGAAAGTAAAGAGCTGGCTGGTAGCCAATTCCAAATGAAAGATTTAGGAGAGGCGAGTTATGTTCTAGGGATCCAATTACTTAGGGATCCAATTACTTAGGGATCATAAGAACAACCTCTTAGTATTTTCTTAGGCATCGTATAACGACTTGATACTTGTTCATTTTTCGATGCATAACTTCTTAAAAGGTAACTTACCTTCTAAGCATGGAGTTTACGTGTCTAAGAAACAGTGTCCTTAGACACCTCAAAAAGTTAAGGATTTGAGACATGTCCCCTATGTGTCTGCAGTAGGCAGTCTTATGTATGTCGTGTTATGTAAGAGACCTGACATCTGTTTCACAGTAGGAGTAGCCAGTAGGTTTCAGTCTAACCCATGATTGGATCATTGGGTTACAATAAAGGTCATTCACAAGTATCTTCGGAGAACAAGAAACTATATGCTAGTATATTCAGGATAGGATTTGATTCCATTAGGATATACTGACTCTGATTTTTAGTCAGATAGGGATTCTAGAAAATCCATGTCTGGATCAGTTTTTACCCTTGGTGGTGGAGCCATAGTATGGAGGAGTGTTAAACAATCATGCACTGTTGACTCCATTATGGAAGCTGAATATGTAGCAGCTTGTGAAGCAATTAAATAGACTATTTGGCTCTGTAAGTTCTTAACTGAGCTGGAAGTTATTCCAGATATTGATAAGCCCATCACACTTTATTGTGATAACAGTGGTACTGTGGCTAATTCCAAAAAAAAAAGGGAAGAATATAGAGTGGTATATCATCTCATTAGAGAGATAGTGCAGAGAAGGGATATGACCATGACCAAGATAACATCGTTGGACAATCATGTTGATTTATTTACAAACATCTTAATGGCTACCGTATTTGAAGGTCACCTAGAGGGTCTACGGTTACGAGATATGTCTCATCTGTTTTAGTGCAAGTGGTAGATTATTGGGGTTTATGCCCCAACGCTTGTAATTTGTAAATGTTAATGAAACATTAATAAAAGAAGTAGTTTATTCATTATATATACTTGTCTCATACATTTATATCATGTGTACTTAATATTCAAGATTGAGATTGCCAGATGTAATCTCTAACTGTGTTTGAGATAAGCAATCTAAAGAGTCCATCGATAACAAGTAGGGTTGAGTACTTTATTTATGGTTAATCTATAGCTGTTGTCCATTCCATAATGTACGGTTGTCTTAAGCTAGACTATTCATATGGTGATATGAGAATGGAGGAACCTTATATGATGTGATAATATAAGACTGGGCCATGATCTATATGAATCTCTCACCAAGATTCGTTACAAAATCAGATTCATATATATCAACAAATGATGACTATTTATGGGTGATCTTAATCCTGAGTGTCTTATCGACTCCTTTAGGTTAGATTGTGGTATTTGATATACCATGGGTGAGATCGGATTTACATTTCATGTCAATAACTTCGTATGTTGGAATCACGATTTGACTTGTGACTGAGAAGATCTATGTACAATAGTGGAATCCATTATTTCATACGAGAAGTAGATGGTAGTTTCCTTAAGGGTTGATTCGGGGCTTGAACAATGTGAGGGCACTCTTTCTTTCGTAAAGAAAGTTAGGATTTATTGGTCATTAGAGAAACAATGGTACTTAATAGAAAAGATATAATTAGGGCTATAAAATGGACTTTATGACCTAGCACTAATTATGAACTACTTGTTGAAGATCATACCGTATGTAAGAGTTATATCGATGGACAACAACAATTTCGATTTATGTAATACATCTACAGTTGCGAGAGTGCAATCTCTGGTTTTTAGTAGAATAACTCTGAGGTTAATGATCATGAAATATTAATTAAAGAGTTTAATTAATTATTTCTAAGTATTATTGGAGCTCAAAACTGTGGGTCCATTAGGTCTCCTTGATAGTCCTACAGATTAAAGGTAACAAGAGTCACAGTTAATTAATTAGATTGTCTAATTAATTGTGTTGCGCAAGTGACACGTATTTATTCAAGGATTAATCGAATAATGAAATTATTTAATTAATATATTAATAATTAAATTAATTAGATAATTAAATTATTTAAGTAATAAATTATTAATTATGAATTATGAATTAATTATTAATTGGAGGTTGTAAGTTCAAATCATGACTAAAACAGAGATAAAATAATTAGATTATTTTATTCTTTAAAAAGTCAAGTGTTTAAGTTCAAGTCAACTAGGGTTATATGAGAGTTAGAATCCTACTCTACCGAGGACACTTAAATATTACTTATCCTTTTAATATATGGAAATATATTTGGATAAGGATTTGTATCAAGTTTTAAATATATATATAGATATATTTACATAACAGGGAGACAAGAGACTAATTATGATTCTTTGACCAAAAACACAAAAAAAGAAAAACCCTAGAAAGTCTAGGAAGATTTCGGCCAAAAAATATTATTCCTGCTTGTGGTGGTCAAGTTTGCTAAGAAGAAATGAATGAGTTCTATTCTTTAAGCTTTTGTGTCCTCCTGTACGTTCCTGGAAGACCGTGATGTGCCCACACACACTATTTTATTTTATTATTTGTTACTTTAAATGATGATATTTCAGTAAATATACATGAATTCCTTTTTCAATCAAGAAAGGGAGAGAATCTAGTTCCTTTTCATTCAAGAACTTAATTCCTTATATGGGTGTGAGGTCCACAGAACTTAATTTCCCATAAATTTAGTAAACATAGGAATTCAAAATTCAGGAACTTAATTCCCTTTCCAGTAAGGATTTCTGATTGGTAAACACGCCCTATGATAAAAAAATACTTAGGAACCGTTTATATGTATATATTAAAAGAAACACTAAAAAAAAGTACCCTGTTTTTTTTAAATGAAAATACTTTTTGTTACTTTTGTAGGTATGTGATTGCTTAGATAACTTAATTCTTTCATTATTCTTATAAATTTTGAGTTTAATCGAATCTAGTTGTAACAAATCATGTTTTCATATATATATATATATATATATATATATATATATATATATATATATAAATGTTAGTAAAAAAATTAAAATATTCATAAGTTTTTTTTCTTCTTTAACCATTAATTAGAGATTGATCGAGAAAATATAGAGATATGAATTTTGAATAATGGAGAGAGAGAGAGGGAGAGTAATTAGGGAAGAGTGTTTAATATGATAATAACATATTTGTAAGAGAGAGTTTAATACATAATATATAACCTAATAATATAGGAGAGAGAATTTCTTTTCTTTTTAGTAGTTTAATTAGTTCGAAGTATCTTTAGAATTTTTTTATCTTGTTTAATAATTTTAATTCAGGTTAAAATCGTCATCAAAAAAATTAAATTGGAGTGTAAATAGATAATTTGTGGAATATAAGAAGACGTTTTTTTTTTTTTAAAAAAACATATTAATTTGGAGCCTCTTTTGTGGAAGATGTAGAAAAAGGCACTAAGACCTTAAATTGTGACCTTGACGAAGGAGTCGATGAAGAAGTAGCTAGAAATGTGATAAATGAAGCTACTTATATGGACGTTGTTGATTTGGCAACAAGAGACACTAGTGATGCCTCTAGTGATAAGAGTTCTTCATCTCATTCTGCAAGTGAAAATGTAGAAGATATGGACCTTGAAAGGTTGATTAAGTACTTTCAAGGCTCTAGATTGAAGAAGAAGTAGAAGATTCAAAAGTTAAAAATGTAGAATCTATTGACTTCCAAGATGACTCACCTGAGTGAGAAAGTGAAGAGTGCAAGAGAGATGAAAGAAAGTTTGAAGTTGGAGCTTGTCATTGCTAAGGAAAGTGAAGAAAGCTTGAAGGAGGAGCTTAGAGAGGCAAAAGAGTTGATTACCAAGATGACCTCCAGAACCGAGAAACTAGACGAAATGTTATCAAGTGGGAAGAGCCCTTGTGATTAGAAAGACTTAGGATATGTAGAAGGCATGGATACCACTTCCTTGAAGATGACCATTTTTGTCAAGAGTCAAGAGGTTAAAGAAGTTTAAATCCCACAACAACCAACAAGAAGAGTTGAAGTTGGAGAATCCTCAATACAAGCTCAAGTGAAGGCTCCAGCAAAAGCTCATGCCAAAGCTCAATCACAACAAGCTAGAGCACATACAGCAAGCATCCCTCAACTCAAGTATCACCAAGCCAAGAAGCAATTCATGCAATTTCAACCAAGGAAGCAATCTTCTCCAACTTAATAACAAAGGAGGAGAGAACCGATCAAACACCAAAATCAAGCTTAAAGATATGGGAACGCTCCTTTGTACTTACAAAGGAATGGTATGTCCCCTTACTGTATTCCTACATATCATTTTTGTGTTGTAGATGGTCACATTAGACCAAATTGCTTCAAGTATATTAAATTATGTAGAACTAAAAGTATGGTTGAAAAGAATAGGGTAAGAGTCAATATACATGTTCCTATGAAGTCTAGAGTCAATGATCCTAGGAGAAATGTAATGACTATGTCCTTTACGAATGATATTGTATCATCTAAATGGATTAGAAAAGATGAACCCACATGCTATTGTGCTAAGGTTTCTCCCATAGGCTTAACTAGGTTCAATAGACTTGGTAGGTCTATAGGGACTCATATTCCACGTT
This sequence comes from Dipteronia dyeriana, assembly GCA_032871835.1. Lineage (NCBI taxonomy): Eukaryota > Viridiplantae > Streptophyta > Magnoliopsida > Sapindales > Sapindaceae > Dipteronia > Dipteronia dyeriana. The sequence goes on from CM065297.1 coordinate 21,934,890, forward strand.
GACTTGGTTTGGATTGACCCCATATATAGAGCTCAAGTAAAGAGAGCGGCCTTGCATCATTGAAATAGGTAAAATTGTTCAATTTTATCCTATTTAATTAATTGCTTGAGAATCTTGGTTGCACATATAAAATTATATTCTTTTAATCAATAAGTGTGCCTTTTCTTTATTTGCAATCCATGTCTCATTTATTCTCAAACATGCACTTTTAAACTAGGAAAATTGATTGAAGAGTACATATGATTGACCTATAATTTATCTCCATGTTATGAGAACTTGTTGTTGACATGCTTAAATATTATGCATGAGTTATGTGTGTGAAATTATATATGAAAGCATCTGACAAAGCTAAACTCAATAAGGACCTTGTGTCCATTCTATAAATAAGGATGTCACATCCAAATTTAATCTTGTCTTTTTTCTTAATGGTTGAACAAGGCAACAATCAATGAGGATTTCATATCCATTCAATCAATAAGGATTTTAAATCCATGTCTTGGTTGGTCATTAAGAATTGAAAAACTTGCTTTTGTGTGTTGAAAAGTTTCAATGCTATATCTTGTTCATATTTTACTAAGGGGTACAAATTGGTTTGACTTCTTTTGGAAACTCTTTTGATATTTGCTTTGCCAAATACCATGGCTTGAACTTTGATGTTGCATGTCCTCCATCCAAAGCAATATTCTCACTTTCTTTCAGAAACCAAACCTCCTTGTTTCTCTCTCACTTAATTAAATTACATAAAGTTGTTGTATATGACTATGCACATGTCCTTGATGCTAATAACTCTCTTTACTAAAGTGTCCCGTTTGGGGAATACTCATTTGCCCATATTGTGACAAAATGGGGGAGTAGTATGGATGACCCTTAAGGGGAGTTTAAGTTGCATATTAGAGGGAGGTTGACTTGTTGAGGGGGGTAACCCATTTAGGGGGAGTTGACCCATTTAGGGGGAGCATTTTGCTTTTGCATTGCCTAGTGCACGTTGCATGCTTATTTTCTTTATGCTATTATTTTTAATATTTTATTTTCTCTTGATCACCTCACATACACTTGTCTTGGAAAGTATAGTCTCATTGTTTTGTAGGGATGGCTACTCTACAAGAGCTTCAAGAATTGAAGATCTAGCATCTAGGTTTCACTTTATAATGTAGAAAAACTTTTCATTGACCTCTTGGTTTTATTTTATTTGTGAGGATGATTTGTGAGTGGTGGTTTTGTCACGAAATAGCCAAATGAGGCCAAATTGGGAGATTGTAAGTTCCTAAATTATTGATTGGCTTATTTCATTGACAAACCACAATTTGGGGTTTATTTGTGTAAGGGTAGATTAGGTCATCCTTGTTCGTGGCCAAGCTCAAAAGCTCAAAAGGTATATCACATGTGATTTTTCCTTGAAAAGATTTAGTGCAAAAACTTGATCACCTTGCATTAGTGCTTAATTGTTCTCATGTGTGCTTTATTTTCCTATCTCTTACTTACTTGGGTTACATGTCTTTTGGTCTTGCATTAGCCCCTTTTTATTCCATCTGAGTATCAGTGAAGTGTTTTGGTATGTGCACGGTTCTACCACCTGCGCACTATTCTTAATTTGACCTTGGTTGCTTTTGGTCTGAGGTACGCGGGTTTGTGCGTAGGTCATTGCACGGGTAGGATACCCGCACAATAACCACGTAATGGCCTGGGTATGTTTTCTTGTGTCTCGAGTTTCCGCATATGCACTGGTTGTGCCAGTTTATGTGCGGGTCTGACCTGCACACTGCGCTATTTTAGGCAGTTTGTTCTTTTTGCATTTGTCAGTTTTTTCACTTATATATATATATATCATCTTCTTCATCATTTAAGACCTAGAGCTCTGAAATTAGAACCCCTTGAGAGAGAATTTGACTCATAGAAAGAGAGAGAGAGCTCCAAGAAACCATTTTCACTCAACCAAACTTCCATCCCACGAGCATCTAGCAACATCCTTGCATCTTCAAGCATGAATCTTCATGTTCTTCTTGACAACATAACTTCTACGTTCCCTAGATTGTGTCTTTCCATCAGTATACCATGTTTACCCGAGGATTAGAGTTTATTGTAGATTAAATGCATGTATTTATGTTTAATTGCATTTATAATATACTTGGGTTGTTGATTGTAGGTTGAGATTTGTGTTTTGTGATAGCTAGTGAAAATACAAACATGGTTAAATGCTCAAGGCTAACCTAGAGAAGGGGGGGGGGGGGGGGGGGGGGGGGGGGGGGGGGGGGGGGAGAGGGGATAGGGGGAAGGGTGAATAGGTTAGACACTTTTTTCGACTCCCTTAGAAACAAACAAAAGTTTGTCCATCTAGATTGCTTGTATCACAATATATATATATGTATATATAAATATTAATTGAAGCTAATTAATCAATATATATAAGCATATAAGATATGATACAAACAAACATACATAAAGCACAAACCAACAATTTTGTAGTAAAGAAGTCAACTTACATGTAAAGTTCTATCCGTAGTATTCAAATAACAAATACAAATTTAAGAGAGATAGGGAGAGAGAAAAGTTGACACACGATATAATATGGTAAACCTCCAAAGAGGAAACATCCACGGGTTAGCAACCACCGACAAACAAAATTCACTAATAGATAAGAAAAGTACAATCTCTCAAGTGACCCCTTCACCTAGAAACGACCCTTCTATCGTACTCATGAATATGTCACCCTCTTGCTCAACATTCCGAGGCCTCATACCTCTTGTCAAGACTTCCTCACTCACCCTTCCAGATCCTCACGGCCCTAGGCAAGACTTCCTTGCTCACCCTTCCGGATCCTCACGACTCTAGGCAAGACTTCCTTGCTTGACATTTCGAGGTCTCCCACCTTTTGCCAAGACTTACATGCTCAGCAACATAGGCCTCACACCTATTGTCAAGACTTCTTTCTCACAAGGCATCTATGTGATCATGAATGCAAAACGCAAACAAGTACGTAACATAGATTGTTATGATCAACACATCCTATGGAAAACACTATACATAAGCATGAATGCACAGAACAAATGTAGTCTAGTCAATCATGCATGTTTAATCCATCTAGATCATGTAAGATATGTTCAAAATTAATTACAACCTAGATACATGCATAGATCAAAAACTTGAGTCACAAGATATGTTCAATTAATACATAATCAAGTTTAAAACCCATATACCAGAAACATGCTAAAATCATGTGACAAAGTCATTTAGATTAAAGCAAGAGTTCTAGAGTATATTTTCTATTCATAGATTCAACAAAGCACATGAATAGCCCATAAGAACACAAACACATGTATTATTAGGAGAATTCAGTCAAAGAGAGCCTAATAAATGTGAGGAACTATTTTCACAAAATCAATCAATTAAAGATCATCAAATAGTTCTAGAATCAAAGCTAGCACAATACAATCCCAAACATGTAAAAACATAGGCAAAATCAAAACCTAACTCAATATGTGATATTTCAATTGAAACTCAATCTAGTTTTAAATGAGTTCAAAACTCAAATCAAAACAATCAGAAGACACTAATATATATTTAAGAAGAAAACCCAAGGCAATTCACCAAGTTTTAAAAGAAAACTTTGAGAGAAAATCAATACCGTAGTTGATTTGGCGCAGTCCTATTTTTGTGAGGTTAGACTTTACAAACATTAATAAAACTAACTCAAACCTTCATAGAAAAGATGGAGAGTGAATAGATAAACACTCTCAACTTTGAATCACTCAGATCAGAGTTCAAATGGAGAAGTTATGGTGTTTGGAAGATGAGAAAATTTTGGAAGAAAATTCTGCACTCAAATTTTGAATCTCTTCTTAGAATGAAATATGTGAGGGAAAAAGGACATGTGAAGTGACCAAAAGGACTTAAGTGCACCAAGAACACTTTCTGCCTGAGATGGCATGTGGGCGTCTCAGGGCAGCAAGCATTTTGGCCCGAGATGGCCACGCGCCATCTTGGGAAAGAGTGTTTGGTTGCACTTCTTTTCCTCACGCGTTCCCTTCTGGTTCTTTGACCGTTCTCCGGCGTCCGAACTCAGAATTCTAATCCGTTTGCAGATTACAAACCGTAACTCTCTCATGGACATGGAAATGGAAGATAATCAACCTCAAAAATAATAAATCGACTCGATATACGAATACAAAGACAATATATTCAACATGAGTTGAAAGTGTAGTATCTTATGACTTAGAACATGAAACAAAAAGTGTGAGTAACCAAAGTGTTTGAAACTCAATTAAGAATGATTTAGGACTAAAATCAAGTTCAATATCCATGTTATGCAAACATTTACACATACAAACACATTTCACACAAGAATGCAAACTACATAGAGATAGTATCCAATCATGCATTTTACAAAGCATGTTATTTTCATACCAATGCATGAACATTCATCTTCAAATGTGTGAATGTGTTATAAATGGTGCACAACGATTGAGAGATACATATGAATGATTTGTGTGTGTGCCTTAATAGTGCAAAACTATGCAAGGACACAAATGTATGAATTGTGTGTGTGTGCCTAAGCCTTGTTAGAAAAAAATAAGGTCTTAATATACCTTTGTAGAACCATATAACATCCTTTCTCTTTGAAGACTTTGAACTTGCTTTGACTAGTTGTTATTCCTTCTTTGAAGCTTGAATAACCATGAACCTAAATTACTAAATCATTACAAGTAAACATTATTTTGATATGGAATTAATGCTAACATAATCTAAAACCAAACAATCTCCCCCTTTAGCAAATTCCATGTCAAAAAACCTATACATTTACTACAAAAATAAAAATGAAGATAGGTCACAACATCACTCCCTCACATTACAATGAGTAAGATTCCTAGAACGAATCTTCATTAACTCTTGAACTTCATCTTGATCTTCTCTTGAAGTAACCTACAAATCATCTCAAAGAACAATGCATATACAAGAGAAAACAACAAATGGCAACATATAATACGGATAAGAATATACAATTAAAGTCCACAAATACATGTATCTCCCCCTCAATACATGCCAAATCATAAAAATTCTTAACCAAATCTTAAGACTAATCATTACAAGCCATTAACTTTAAAAGTTCACAAAACAACATAAAAAGAAACTAAGCAACTAGCATATACTCTTTCTTCCCCTTTTTGACATGAAATGACGCCAAAAGGTTAAGAAATGTACCTAAAAGACCAAATACTAGCCACTTGTCCATCAAAGAAAGTCGTGCGAGTAGTTGATCTAACATAATGCTTGAGTGGCGGTCTTGAGCTTGAAGCAATGCACTCCTCCAACTCTTTGATCCTAGCATCTTGTTGAACAACTATTGTACCGAGTTCATCAACCATCTCCTTCAATTGTATAGCCCAATTTGGAAGAATACTTGTGCTAAACACATGACTATCAATTTGAGAACTACTAAATAGTCCAAAAGTATCACAAGTCTTACCCTTATTCTTATAGGACATGCATGACACACGCTTATTACAATATTTTTCCGAGAGTTGAACTAACACATCATCTTCTCTACTCTATCCCACTTGCTAAACACAATGAAGTAATAAAACCCCGGTAATGCAAGCTTTTTATCACCTCTAGTAGAGAAAGCCGCACTATCAATGTAATACATAAGAAGATCTCCAAGGTTTATCAGTTGATTAGTTACCAAGGCATACACTATTTTGGTCTTGTTCTTATTCAACTCGGTTGAATTCGAAGATCTAATGATGTTAGTGCAAATGAATAGATGCCAAAATGCACTAGCCTTAGTTAACTCATATTGACTAATATATGCTCTATTTTTCCACTCAAAGGAAGCATTGTCATAAAGAGTTCTACCCATGATATTTAGATTCTCAATAACATCCACATATATAAAATTAGAATCTATATCATTAGATAACCCAAGAAACTTATTAATGTTTTCCAGGTTAACTCTAAACACAATACCCCTTATTCCCATCAAAGCATCTAACAAGGTGGCACTTTCCTTATAATCATGATAAAACTCTCTAACAAGAGTATGATTTACAACTCCTAACATGCTCACCCAAGATTCCCATTTCCTATCCTTTAAGCACATAAGAACATAAGAATCTTTACACTTACCAAAGTCAATGCCTCTCTCTTAAAATATATTCTTTGTTCCAAAGATCTCTAAATCTTTTGTCCTTGAAGTTTTGTATCCTTTTGAAGTAGACTTGGCTTTCACAACTGGATTCAATTGATTTCCTCTTCTGGTAATCATAGTTCTTCCCATTTTTCTTATGTGATAAGATGCTATACATATACAACCAATGTGAGTGAAAACAAAACAAACACATTAGTCACAAAAATATAAAACAAAGACATATGACTTAAGAATGAATCATCATGCAAGATAAAGATAGTGAGTAATATCTTACAAGTATCATTAAGTCAAAATATGCCAACATGTAACAAAATGAAGCATGTGAACATATCATAAAGAGAACAATGCCTAGCATACAATGCTCCCCCTTGATAAATGCCATAACTAAAATCAATGATAGCATAAAGTTTACAAAGATATTCACATAATCACACATTCAAGCAATTTGAAGAAATCTCAACAAAATAAGCTTTATATGCTAAGAGAGATACACAAAGATTTTCAAGTTCTCTCATAATTCTTCAACAATTGATAAAATATCAACATACACATAAACAAAGTGTGTGTATGAGAAATATGCTTCAAATATATATATAAAGAAGTAGTTTGATAATCAACATGAAACAATTTTCAACATCTATTCATCTTAAGCTTTTTCCATATGTAAAGTCCTCATTTATTGATTGGATTTTTTCGTGAACAAACCATATATTGGGGTTTTATGTAAGGGTAGCTTAGGCTCTCAAGACCTCAAGAGAAGATGCACTAAAGGTATATTTCTTGTGCTTACTTGCTTTGAAGAGATATAGTTGCACACACTCATAACTCATGCATATTTCTTATTCGTATATGTTGTGTGTTCATATGAGTGTGCATTCATATTTTAAACACTCTTTTTGCATGCTTATATTGATCACATCTTTGCATTTGTATTGACATGCATTATGATTTGCTATCACACACACTTACTTGCATTTGATTTGTTATGCATGTGTGCTTCATTGTTGTCTATATGCATTCATAGTGTGGTTTTGTGTGTTGTTCACGCTTGCACGATGGTGTACTTGTCTTAGCATATTGAGTGACCATTTGAGAAGGTCGTATTCTTCTTTTGGTTTGGTTATGTGGAGTAAGGTGTCTAGTTTCAAAATATGGATTTCAAAGATTTAAAAGTTTTTCAAAACTGACCTTTGCATGGTCTTGTGACCATAACTTTTTATAAAATGCTTCAAAATATGTTTAAAAAACTTTTGTACAAACTAGACACCCATACCTTTCCAACAGTATATTATTCGTAATATTTCATGACCGTTTGGATTGGTTTTGAAATCTCCAAAGTGACCACAAAAACAGGGCATCTCTGTTGTTGTCCGTTTCTGACATTTGGTTACTTAAATGAACATAACCCTTTCTATAGACATCCAAATCAATTTTTGTAAATTTTAATAGAAATTAAACTTCTATACCTTTCCAACGGTATATTATACGAAAGGTTTGGATATCTTTTGGTCAAGTTTTGGGTCGCTTGAATCTCGGGCTGTTGTGCTGTTTTGGCTACGCCAGTCCATAAGCGCCCTCACCAGCACCCCTTGGACAGTAGGTGTGCGCTGGTATGGCGCCTATCGACTAGCGCAGCCCACCAGCGCACTGAGTAAATTTTGGGCATTTTTCAAAACGATGTAGTTTTGTTCTAGGGCTCATATTTATATGCCATCTTCTTCCTCACTCGTATTTCAGAGCTTCCATACCATTTTTTAGAGTGAGAAAGTATTTTCTTTGAGAGAGAAGCTCCAATAGTTATTATTTAACTCTCCAAACTCAAAACCCAACATCTTTCATGCATTATTGAGAATCTTTAGGCATGGGTCTTCATCTTTGATTGACTTGGTAAGTTGAACAAAAATCTCATCTTTGTCATTTGTTCATGTTTTCCTAGATGATGTTTTTATTGCATTTATTAGTTGATTAAATGCTAGGACTTCATTTATTGCATCTATTTATGAGTTTCGTTGCATGATTGAGTTTGTTTGTTGATAGCTTGAATTTAGGACATTTTTCCCCTTCTTGCTATGTCTCTATGCATTGCATTTAGAAATTGTTGATTAGGACTCATAAGTTGCATTTAGTGATTGCATTATAGTCCTTGTCATGCTTAATGATAACATGTTTTTATTTGGCTTTTATGATAGCTTTATAGGATTGCTTGTTCTATGTTTAGCTAAGCATTATGACATGTCATTTAGCTGTTGATATCTAGAATTGCATTTATTGCCATCTCATAATCCTAGATAAGCATATAAGGTACCCTAGCCTTGTCTGTTGTTTGAATATCATCATATATTCACATAGGGTGTTTATCTCTTCACTAAAGAGAAGTAAGTCTTGCGTTGCATTCGGGAGTAGGTTGCTTCAAGCGTAAGCAAATTGGACTAGGTCCACTTAATACAGGGATTAGGTAGTGGTAGTGGTAGTGGTAATGGGTTATATACCGGGAGTAGGTTGTAACGCTTCTACCATCAGTGGATTCGTTGTTCGAGTGTGGCGCACTTAACAGCCCGTGGTTTTTCCCATTTGATGGGTTTCCACATATATCTCAAGTGTCTTTATTATTTCCGCACTTATTACACTTATGATATTATTGTGACTAGTTAGGGGTATTTTCGTCTAATTGACCGTTAACAAAAATTGGGTAAAATTTGATTAAAATCTATTCACCCCCCTCTAGATTAATCTTAAACACACCATAATATTTGTTTCACCATAAAAAGTCAAACCGATTATCATCCAGAATTTTTGCTTTTCAGAGAATAGATTTCAACATATGAGCGTGTGTATGCATGTATGCATGTTTAAGTTTAATCTCCTTATCTCTAGATTCATTTCCTAATTTGCATTTTTCAATAAATTTATAACAATTAGGCTTAATGTGACCGATTGTGTTGCAATAATGGCAAATTGGAATAAAAGATGAGATTGTACCTTTTGGAGTTTAACAAGCTTCACTAGGAGTTTGCAAAGATACCTTGTTCGCCAACTTCTTCTTGGCTTTTGATCTTCTGTTCTTGTGTGGTTTCTTATCAATCACGACTTCTTCCAAATGAGTAGGAAGTGGTACTTCCAAGAGCTCCTCTTCAACTACTAAGTCATCTTCACCACTATGAGAGTTAACAAGATTCCTAACACTAGACACACTTACCGAATCATTCACTAAGTCTTTGATGGCCTCCTTAGCCGTGTCTATCTCTTCCATTAATTCATGTTCTCTCTTCTTCAAAGAAGATATCATATTATCCTTCTCAAGGTTTATCTTTTCAAGTTCTCTAAACTTCTTCATAATATCACATTTCTCACCAAGAAGTCTACGAGTAACAACCATAAACTCTTCTAGTTGTTTTTCGATCAAATCATCCTTCTTAACTACCTCTCTTAGAACATTATCTCTAGCTTCTTTAAGCTTCTCTATCTTGGCCAACAACTCAAGATTGGTAGGAATGGAACTAGTGCTTCCATGATGATTTGCATCAAAGTTCTTGTTCAAAGATATTGTACCATCAATATTTAGTGAAGAATGTGAAGTCGTTAGAGCTACAAAGTTGCTCACCAACTCTTCATCACTTGAAGACTCACTACTAGAGCTCTCATCATCACTAGAGTCATCATCACTCCAAGTAGCCGCCAACACTTTGCCTTTCTTGCCTTCTTGCCTTTTTTAGATGGATTTTTGTTGCACTCACTACCAAAGTGACTTAAACCATGACAATTGTAGCATTGAACACCTTTCTTGTTCATGGCTTGACTATTCTTCTCATTCCTTGGAGATGATGGCTTCTTAACTCATTTTTCCTTAGTAAACTTGCCTCTAGGCTTGGCATTCTTCTTTAGAAACTTCTTGAACTTTCTAACCAAAATAGCCATCTCTTCATTTTCATCATCACTCTCCTCCTCAATAGCATTGAGAACGATTCCCTTACTCTTGATCTTTGTCTTCAAGCACATCTCATAAGTTTGGAGAGGCCCAAGCAACTCATCGATGTTCAAGCTATCCATATCCTTGCTTTCATCAATGGCCGTCACCTTTGATTTAAATCATTTAGGAAGAGACCTAAGTATTTTCCAATTTAAACGCTATCCAGAGATAGGTACTCTAAGTGCTTGACATTGGTTAGCAATGTTGAGAAGCCAGAATTGGAAGTCTTCGAACTTTTCTTCTTCACCCACACTTAAACCTTCAAATTATGATGTCAACATTCGAAGCCTTGATTTCTTCACCGCTAAGGTTCCTTCATTAGTGAATAAGAGAGTATCCCAAGCCTTCTTTACGGATTCAAGATTTTGAATGTAGGAGAATTGATGCCATCAACTCCTCTAAAGATGGCATTAATAGCACGGTGGTGTCATTTAGTAACCTCAAACTCATTCGTTGTCCATTCACTCATTGGCTTGAGTATCATGGTTCCATCCTCTTGAACCTTGGTATGAGGACTATAACCTTCTTCCACTACCATCCACGCCCTTTCATCAATTAAGCGAATGTGGGCTTTCATTCTCAACTTACAATACCCATAGTTAGTGTCTCGATGTAAAGATGGACTAGTATTTGAGGCTCCTTCTGCCAATACATCATCTTATAAACCCATAACTTCAAAAGCTTTACAAATACCGTGAATGTATCACCTGGATGCTTACTAAGTACAATATAGTGTCCTCCTATGATACCAATTGAAAATACAAACAAGGTTAATATTCAAGGCTAACCTAGAGGGGGGGGGGGGGGATTAATAGGTTAGACACCTTTTTCGACACCCTTAGAAACAAACAAAAGTTTATCCGTCTAGATTGCTTGTATCACTATATATATATATATATATATATATATATATATATATATATATATATTAATTGAAGCTAACTAATCAATATATATATATATATATATATATATATATATATATATATATATAAGCATGTATGATGTGATACAAACAAACATACATAAAGCATATACCAACAATTTTGTAGTAAGGAAGTCTGAAAATACAATCACGGTTAAATGCTTAAGGCTAACCTAGAGGGGGGGGGGGGGGGGGGGGGGGGGGGGGGGGCTGAATAGGTTAGACACCTTTTTCGACTCCTTTAAAAACAAACAAAAGTTTATCTCTCTAGATTGATTGTATCACAATATATATATATATATATATATATATATATATATATTAATTAAAGACAATTAATCAATATCTAAACACAAGTAAAGTGTGATACAAACAAGTATTTGTAATTCATACACAATTTATATTATAGAAAGGAAGTTAACATATATAAAAAGTTCTATCCACAATACAAATATTAGAGAGATAGGGATAGAGAAAAGTTGACACAAGATATAACGTGGTAAACCTCCGAAGAGGAAACATCCACGGGCTAGCAGCCACAGGCAAACAAAATCCACTAGTAGATAAGACACGTACAATCTCTCAAGTGACCTCTTCACCTAGAAACTACCCTCTTGTCCTACTCTAGAAGTTACCGCCCTATGCTCAACAATCTGAGGCTTCAAACCTCTTGTCAAGACTTCCTTGCACACTTTATCAGGATCCACACGACCCAAGGCAAGACTTCTTGCTCAACTAAGTCCTCACGACTCTAGTCAAGACTTCTTTGCTCACCTATCCGAGTTCTCCCAACTCTAGGCAAGACTTCTTGCTCGACTATCCGGATCCTCCCGATCCTAGCCAAGACTTCCTTGCTTGACAATCCAAGGATTCACACCTCTTGCCAAGAATTCTTGCTCAACACCATAGGTCTCACACCTATTGTCAAGACTTCTTTCTCACAAGGCATCTAGGTGATCATGAATGCAAAATGCAAACAAGCACGTAACATAGAATGCTATGATCAACACATCCTATAGAAAATACTAGACATGAGCATGAATGCACAAATCATATATAGTCTAGTTTATCATGCATGTGTAATCAATCTAGATTATGTAAGATATGTTCAATATTAATCACAACCTAGATACATGCACAGATCAAACTTGAATCACAAGATATGTTTAATAAATCACAAGATCAAGTTTAAATCACACAAACCAAAAACATGCTAAAATCATATGACAAAGTCAATTAGATTTAAGCTAAAGTTCTAGAGCATATTCCTAATCATAGATCCAATCAAAACACATGAATAGCTCAAAAGAACATAAGCACATGTATTATGTGAGAAATTCGGCCAAGAGAGCCTAATACATGTGAGGAACTATTTTTCTTAAAATCAATCAATCAAAGATCATCAAATAGTCCTAGAATCAAAGCTAGCACAATACAATCCCAAACATGTGATAACATAGGCAAAATCAAAGCCTAACTCAACATGTATGATTTCAATTGAAACTCAATCTAGCTTTAAAAGTGTTCAAAACACAAATAAAAACACTCACAATATACAAATATATGTAGAAGAAGAAAACCCAAGGCAATTGACCAAGTTTTAAAAGAAAACTTTGAGAGAAAATCAATACATTAGTTGATTTAGGTGCAGTCCCGTTTTTGTATGATTAGACACCAAAAACAGCAGCAAAACTTACTTAAACCTTCAGAGAAAAGATGGAGGATGAATAGATGAACACTTTAAACTTTGGATCACTCAAATTGGAGTTCAAATGAAGAAGTTATGGTATTTGAAAGGTGAGAAAATTTAGAGAGAAAATTGTTGCACACTTGTTTGAATTTCTTCTTAGAATGAAATGTGAGAGGGAAAGAGTTTATAAAGGAGTGGGAAACTTGGACATGTGAAATAACCGAGAGGGGCAAGATGAAGCCAAGCAAGCTTTCTGTCCGAGATGGCACATAGGAATCTCAGGGCAGCAAGCCTTCTGCCCCGAGATGGCCACGCGCCATCTCGGGAAAGAAGACATTGCTTGCTTCTTTCTCCTTCAACCTTCCTTTACGTTCTTCGACTGTTCTTCGGCCTCTGAACTCGGAATTCTTATCTGTTTGCGGATTACAAACTGTAACTCTCACACGGACAAGGACATATAAGATACTTATCCCAGAAAAAAATAATTCTACTCGATATATGAATACGAAGACAATGTATGCAACATGAGTTGAAAATGTAGTATCTTTTGACTTAGAACTTGAAATCAATAGTATGCGTAACCGAAATGACCGGAACTCAATCAAGGATGATTTAAGAAAAAATCCAAGTTCAATATCCATGTTATACAAACATATACACACACAAACACAATTCACACTAGAATGCAAACTAAATAGAGATAGTTTCCAATCATGCATATTTCAAAACATGTTATTTCCATACCAATGCATGAGCATTCATCTTCAAGTGTGTGAATGTGTTATACATGGTGCACAACGATGCAGGGACACATATGAATGAATTGTATGTGTGTGCCTATAATGGTGCACAACTATATAGGGACATAAATGTATGATATGTGTGTGTGTGCCTATAATGGTGTACAACGATGCAGGGACACAAATGTATGATATGTGTGTGTGTGCCTAAGCCTTGTAAGAGAAAGATAAGGTCTTAGTATACCTTTGTAGAACTATATTGCATCCTTTCTTTTGAAGACTTAGAACTTGCTTTGACTTGTTGTTTCTTTTTCCTTGAAGCTTGAATCATCATGAATCTAAATAGCTAAATCATTACAAGTAAACATTATTTTGATATGAAATTAATGCCAACACAAACTAAAACCTAACAAAGTCAACTTACATATAAAGTTCTATCCATAGTATTCAAATAACAAATACAAATATAAGAGAGATAGAAATAGAGAAAAGTTGACATAAGATATAACGTGGTAAGCCTCCAAAGAGGAAACATCCATGAGTTAGCAACCACCGGCAAACAAAATCCACTAGTAGATAAGAAAAGTACAATCTCTCAAGTGACCTCTTCACCTAGAAACTACCTTCCTATCCCACTCATGAATATGTCACCTTCTTGCTTAACAACATAGGCCTCACACCTCTTGTCAAGACTTCCTCGCTCACCCTTCCAGATCCTCACGACCCTAGGCAAGACTTCTTTGCTCACCCTTCCGGATCATCATGACCTTAGGAAAGACTTCCTTGCTTGACATTCTGAGGTCTCCCACCTCTTGCCAAGACTTCCATGCTCAACAACATATGCCTCACACTTATTGTCAAGACTTCCTTCTCATAAGGTATCCTGGTGATCATAAATGTAAAATGCAAACAAGCACGCAACTTAGAATGTTATGATCAACACATCCTATGGAAAATACTAGACATAATCATGAATGCACATAACAAATGTAGTCTAGTCAATCATGCATGTTTAATCCATCTAGATCATGTAAGATATGTTCAACAATAATTACAACCTAGATACATGCATAGATCTAAAACTTGAGTCACAAGATATGTTCAATTAATACATAATCAAGTTTAAATCTCATATAACAAAAACATGCTAAAATCATGTGACAAAGTCATTTAGATTAAATCAAGAGTTCTAGAGCGTATTTTCTATTCATAGATTCAACAAAGAACATAAATAGCTCATAAGAACACAAACACATGTATTATTAGGAGAATTAAGCCAAAGAAAGCCTAATACATGTGAGGACCTATTTTTCACAAAATCATTCAATTAAAGATCATCAAATAGTTCTAGAATTAAGGTTAGCACAATTCAATCCCATACATGTGAAAACATAGGCAAAATCAAAACCTAACTCAACATATGAGATTTCAATTGAAACTCAATCTATCTTTAAATAAGTTCAAAACTCAAATCAAAACAATCACAAGACAGTAATATATATTGAAGAAGAAAACCCAAGGGAATTGACCAAGTTTTAAATGAAACTTTGAGAGAAAATCAATACCTTAGTTGATTTGGTATGGTTCTATTTTTGTGAGGTTAGACTTTACAAACAGTAATAAAACTAACTCAAACCTTTAGAGAAAAGATGGAGGGTGAATAGATAAACACTCTCAAATTTGAATAACTCAGATCATAGTTCAAATGAAGAAGTTATGGTGTTTGGAAGGTGGGAAAAGTTTGGGAGAAAATTCTGCATTCAAATTTTGAATCTCTTCTTAGAATGAAATGTGAGAGGGAAAAAGGACATGTGAAATGACCAAAGGGACTTAAGTGCACCAAGCACACTTTCTGCCAGAGATGGCATGTAGGCATCTCGGGGCAGCAAGTATTCTGGACCGAAATGGCCATGCGCCATATCGGGAAAGATTGTTTGGTTGCACTTCTTTTCCACGTGCGTTACCTTCGCGTTCTTCGATTGTTCTCCGGCCTCTAAACTCATAATTTGAATCTGTTTATAGATTACAAATCATAACTCTCTCACATACATGGACATATAAGATACTCAACCAAGAAAATAAGAAATTGACTCGATATACGAATACAAATACAATATATGAAACATGAGTTGAAAGTGTAGTATCTTATGACTTAGAATATGAAACTAAAAATGTGAGTAACCAAAGTGTTTGGAACTCAATTAAGAATGATTTAGGACTAAAATCAAGTTCAATATCCATGTTATACAAACATTTACACATACAAACACATTTCACATAAGAATGCAAACTACATAGAGATAGAGATAGTATCCAATCATGCATTTTCCAAAGCATGTTATTTTCATACCAATGCATGAGCATTCATCTTCAAGTGTGAATGTGTTATAAATGGTGCACAACGATGCAGGGACACATATAAAAGATTTGTGTGTGTGTGCCTTAGTAGTGCATAACTATGCAAGGACACAAATGTATGAATTGTGTGTGTGTGCCTAAGCCTTGTTAGAGATAGATAAGGTCTTAATATACCTTTGTAGAACCATATAGCATCATTTCTATTTGAAGACTTTGAACTTGCTTTGACTAGTTTTTATTCCTTCTTTGAAGCTTAAATCATCATTAACCTAAACAACTAAATCATTACAAGTAAACATCTTTTTGATATGGAATCAATGCCAACATAATCTAAAACCTAACAGCTAGGATTTAAGACCATTTTGCCCTTCTAGCTAAATTTATTTTCATTTGCATTTAGATAATTGATATCTAGGATTTGCATTCATTGCCATATTTAAATCCATAGATAAGCTTAAATCTGTTGACCTAACATTTTTGTATCTAGAATATTTCTATATATTCACATATGTTGCATATTCTCTTCATTGATTGTTAAGCCTTATGGCTAAGCTAAGAGGATTAGTGCACAAGTTTTTTGATCTAGAATCACTATAAAGGCCTGCAGGTAGAAGTGATGGGTTAGTGTCCGGTTAGATCAACCTGGATTGTAATCATCATTAAATTAGTGGATTTGAAGATCAAAGTGACTAAGTGGTTAGCCCGTGGTTTTTCCCTGTTAAGGGTTTCCATGTAATAACCGTGTGTCTTTACTCGTTATACTTCAGCATTTTGCTTGTTTTATATGTTTGTTAATGGGGTAATTGTGTAATATTGACTAATCAAGAAAAATTGGCAATCAACTAGATTAAAACCTATTCACCCCTCCCCCCTCTAGGTTATTTAGACACACGACTTAAGGGGATTTTCATAAATGAATTAGGTTAAGGGGAAATAAGTAATTTTCATCAAATTATACCTTTTATTGGTAAATAAATGACCTAGAGGCGACTTGGGGGTGACTTGGTTGAGGTCTCTTTTTCTGTTGTTTGATTAGGCTAAGCCCAAGAGGATAGCGACCTTGGGGCAACTTAGACGTGGTCGCCCTGAGATCACTTTCTAGTCTAGTGGAGAGTGTCTTGAGTCGAGAGGATAACGACCTTAGGGTGACTTGGATGTGGTCACCCTGAGGTCGCTTTTACGTCTGTTTTGGCCACTTGAACATTTTCTGCTCTACTTCAACTCCATCCAAGACCGTTAAGCTCCCTGTGTAACTTAGACCTACACAAATTATTCAATTGGTTAAAAACTCAGTTTTATCTAAGAGACGAACACAATTTGATAAGAATTTGGGGCTACATTACATGTAGCAGTAGAGCAGTCAAATACCCCCAAACCTATCATTTGGTCGTCCTTGAGCAAAACCTAAACAAAACAAACGAGACGTAGCAATTTGAACCTAGACTAATTAACAATAAAAGCAACACCACTTTCATGAGTGAAGCCATGACACTTAGCATATGCCACAAGCCTTTTAAACGTTTAGGTGATCCCTAATGGACAAGTAAAGTCTTGTGAGGGCTTACATAACGATACCTACAAATGTCTTTCGTACTGAGCCAACTATAGAACGAGATGCAATAATGGGCAAACCAAAATGGAGGCATAGGCATGTTAAGACCCCTAAGAGAAGGGTTGAGCATTGCAAGCTATGGTGCTATAACAAGAGAAATTGAAATTCCATAGAGCATCGAACACAAGAGTCTTATGATAACATTTTGCCTCAACTAGCTCTCCGAATCTCTCTTGTTTTACCACTAAGAACCTAGGCTTACTAAACAAACATATGCAGTTGTAGGTTGTCCATAAAAAAAATTCAATTTCTACACGCATATGATGAATTTTGAAAAACCGCACCTTTAAACAACAATTAGACAACCGGAACAGATTAAAAAATTAAGAATAAGAGCAAAATACCATTTAAAACCATCATCAATGAGCGAGACCCAGCCTAAAGATCAATTAGGACTTATTTCAAGTTTAAAAAAGGCCATTCATGAATTATGTCAAGGTGATAGGTGGATATGGAGATTTTTGGGATAGCTAATGGTCATGCTACATAGACTTGACATTATATGCTTCCAAACTTGCTCAAATTGCCATTTGACTCTTTAAGGTATTTGCATTGAAACATTTGTACTGATTTTAGTTGCTTAATTTTTAGCAACTTATTACATAGACACTTGATTTTGATTGATTTTTTTTTGAACAAAATATGGTATTTGCCCACATACATGCTTTATTACTCATAAGATCTGTTTCATTAAGCTTATTTACACATTGAATTTCACATGACCAAAGCATAGGGTAGTTGTGTTTAGGTTTATTGTTGTGGTGATGTGGAAAGATACAGTGATAGATTTTAGTGTGTAGGTCTTACATATTAAGGCACTTAAATACACACAAGATTTAGGGTATGTTTAAGCCGTTTTAAGTGACTAACACACATTACCTACGTCATCTATAAAGGTACGGGTCAATCAAGCAAACAAAGGCTAGGATTATAGTGATGCTTTTAATAGTGTCGTTCTGTAATGTCCAAAGAAGAAGAGTCAGGTCCTTTTTAATATTACTTATTTATCTATAAGAAAAGTGTTTAAGAATTGACTAGAAAAGTATCCACTCATAAGGACGCTATGTAGGCTCTTGTCTCACACGGGTAGTCTCCACTAATGATCTAGACATCTTAAGCCCGATACCCATTCACTAAGGCACCTTAGAGTTTGGTAAGGTGTGTGCAAGCAATGTGATGTAGCTTTAACTAGCACAACCTTTGCCTAGACTCAAAGGGATAAAACATACAAAGATTGCCTCCAAAGGCACCACCCAAAAGCATCACATTAAGCAAAAAAATGTTCCAAAATTTGGCTCGACAAGTAGGAGAACTTGCCAAACTAGGCTCCTCACACAGTGGTCATTGGATGGCTGCACCCCCAAACCTAAACGAAACATTGTTCCCATTGTTTGCACAGTAGCCGATCGAATAATGTAAGCATAGAAGTAGAAGGGAGGCCAAATGTAACACTATACAAGCAAAGCACACTTAATGAATAGGCACAGTACACAATTGATTCTAAACAAGATATAAAAGATACCAAAATGAACAAAATAGAAAAATTGCAAGGTTTAACAAAATTCTATCTAAAATTTAAATTAAACTAAACAAAAGTAGAAAAAGAATTACCTAGGTGGGTTGCTTCCCACTAAGGGTTTGGTTTAACGTCATGGCTAGACACATTGCGCTCCTCTCAATCTGGGTCACCAATGGGTGCGACATCATCACCACCTTCCTTTCTCAACTTATGTGAGGCATATAACATCCTCACCCAAAATCCATTCACTTTTCTTGTTTGATCAACCTCACACATGTTCTTCATTATCTTATCCTTTCTATCCAACTTCCTCTCTACTTTCACTTTGAGAGATTTCATGATTTTGTTTGACTTTGTGTGAATTCACTAAACCACTCCCACCTAAATCCTTCCTTATCACATTACGAACTATCTTAGACTCGAGTGGTTTCTCCATGCTATATTCTGTCAAGACTTTCACCACTGAGGGTTCACCCTATCAACTCTCATAAAAATTTCGAATCGCGAGAGGCTCTCGATGGCCTTGAACATGTAGAACACAACTTTCTCTTATTCCACTCTCAATGTCAAATTTTCTTCCTTGTGATAAACTAAGGTTCCACTCATTTTTAAGAATGGCCTCCTAAGAATCAATGGGATCTCAATATCTTCTTCCATATCTAGAATCACAAAGTCAATCGGGAATAGAAATTTACCCACTTTCATCAAGACATCTTCTATAACTCTGTATGGGTGCTTGATAGATCGATCCTCCAGTTAGAGAGTCACTCTTGAAGGCTTTACTTTACCCATTCCTAGCCTTTTGAAAACCGAGTAAGGCATCAAGTTGATGCTCGCTCTTGAGTCTATTTAATCTCTCGCAAACTCCATATTCCCAATAGCACACGGAATAGTAAACCGTAAAAAATCCTTCGATTTTGGAGGAAGTTTGTTTTGGAGGATAGCGCTACATTCCTTCATAAGCACCACAGTTTCCAAATCCTCCAACCTTTTCTTCTTTGATAATAACTCCTTCAATAACTTCATGCATTTTGGCATTTGTGCCAATGCTTCAATGAATGGTATGTTGATGTGAAGTTTCTTGAAGGTTTTCAAGAACTTAGCAAATTTTTAAGCATCTTGGTGTTTATTAAGTCTTTAGGGGTAGAGGTTTGGTAGAACGTATGCCTTGACTTACGACGGAGGTGGTAGATCAAATGATATGGTAGGGAGATTCTCTTCACTTTTCTTCTCTTCTACAACCTTTTCTTATATTCTTTCTTCTTCAAAGACAACCATTTTCTCCTTCCTAAAATTATCAGGTAATTCAACCATTTTACCACTTCTCAAAGAAATAGTATTGCATTCTTCTTTCGGGTTTATCACTGTGTTGCTTGGAAATGCCCCTTGTTGCCTCCTTAAAATTGTCTTGGCCAATTTCCTAACTTGCATCTCCAAATTTTGGATCAATGCTTGTGAATGTTGAGCTATTTTGTCAATCTTTGTGTCAGACCTCTTAATTACGGCATCTTAAGCCTCTATACAAGCATTTGGCTTGGTCGTGTACTTTGAGAAAAGATCTTCAAGTGTAGGTTTTCATTTGGCTTGGTTGTTAACAAATTGGTTTTGAAAACCTACTTGTTGGTTAGGGAAGATTTGTTTTTGCCGTTGTTGGAATCTGGGGGGTTGTCTTTAGTTGAGATTTTGTTGAAGTGAGGGTTGGTTATCTTTCAAGAGAAATTGGGATGGTTTCTCTGAAATTCCCTAAAGGTATGTCAATTCTAACGTAGAGGGGGAGGGGGGGTGTGCGAATAGGTTTTAACACTATTAATTACCAATTTTTCGAATTAATCAATATTAATAAAATCACTTCATCAAAGTATACAGAATAAGTAAAAAAAATGAAGAAATAAAGAGACACAATTTTTACCTGGAAACCCTTAAAAAGGGACAAACCACGGGCTAACCACTTGGCCACTTTGATCCTCAAATCCTCTATTGTAATGATGATTACAACCTAATTTGACCTCCCGTTAAACCACTCGATCACTAACCATCACTACTACCCGCAAGCCTTTATAGTGATTCTAGATCAATAACTTGTGCGCTAAACCACTTAGACACAAGGCTTAATCCTCAATGAAGAGATACAATAACCTAAGTGTATATATGGAAATATTCTAGATGTAAAAATGCTAGGTTAACATATTTAAGGTTATCTAAGGATTAATGATGGCAATGAATGCAAATCCTAGATATCAATTCTCTAAATGCAATTGTAAAAAGATTTAGCTAGAAGGGTAAAATCGTCCTAAATGCTAGCTATCACTAATCACTACTCTCAACCAACAACCAACAACCAACAACAAAAGCATGTGATAAATGCAAACAAACATATTAACATGCATTTAATTCATGATAAAAGCTAAACCTAGGCATACATGTCATCAGAATGAAAATATGCAATCTAGAACATGTAAAAGTTACCTAATCAAGAAACATATGAAGACCCATGCTTGGAAGATGAAGAATAATGCTAGATGATCATGTAATGGAGTTTAGTTGAGTAAAAAGGTGTTCTTGGAGCTTCTCTTACTAATAAATCTTTTCAAAATAGGGTTTTGAAGCACTAAAAAATGAGCAAGGAAGAAGAAAACATATATATATATATATATATATATATATATATATATATGACCTCTAGAGCAAAACTACACCGTTTTAAAAAATCCCAGAATTTTTACTCAGCACGCTGGTGGACCGATGCCACACCAGCGAACACCTACTATCCAAGATCACTGGTGAGGTGCGCTTGTGGACTGGCGCAACCACAACAGCGCAACAACCCAAGATTCGAGTGACTTAAAATGTGATCAAACGATATCGAAACCTTTTGTATAATATACCGTTAGAAAGGTACACAAGTATACTTTCTACTCCAATTTACAAAACATGATTTGGATGTCTATAGAAAGATTTATAGTCATTTGAGTGAACAAAGGTAAGAAACAGATAACAACAGAGCTGCCCTATTTTGATGGTCAATTTGGAGATTTCAAAACAAATCCTAACGGTTATAAATTTTTACAAACAATATACCATTGGAAAGGTATGGGTGTCTAATTTGTACAGAAATTTTCAAAACTCATTTTGAAGTATTTTATAAAATGTTATGGTCACAAGACCAGGCAAATGTCAGTTTTGAAAAATATTTAAATCATTGAAATCCACTCTTTCGAAACTAGACACATTACTTCAAATAACCAAACCAAGAGAAGAATGAGACCTTCTCAAATGGTTACTCAACATGCTAAGACAAGCACACCATCATGCAAGCGTGGACACAACACAAGCACACCACACAAAACCATACTTAAATATAGAAATGAAGTGCAAGTATCATTGTGAAGGAATGCACACATGAGTAACAAGGAATAAATGCATATCAATACAAATTCATGAAAGTATGTGAGTGCAAAGTGTAAATGATGCACACATATAAGCAATAAGGAACACAAATGCAATGTGAACAAAACATGCATGAAGTGTGTATGTGTGTATGTCAACTGAATTTATTTCAAGAGTTAAGTATATGATATACCTTAGAAGCTTGAGCTTGGTCACAAAAAAAGATCAACTAAACTTCCTTTACATGTTAATCCCCAATTGTGGTTTGTCAATCGAAATAACCCAATCAAAAAACTGAGGAGCTTACAATCTCCATCTTGGGTTTTCGGTGTTTGAGAATGGTTGTTTTGGATGTTTTGGTTTTGGTAGTTCATAGGGTTTTGGAGGTTCAGGCTGTAGTTGACAAATGACACTTGTTCTGATAAACCCGAAATAAACGGGTTTCCAACTTGGCATTCTATGCTTGGGTGTGGCCCCGAATACCACTCACATGAAGCTACTTTCACATGACTAGGCCCACACTTATCTTATTCATTTGCTTTGTAAATTCCACAAGTTGAGCCTTCACATTTGTCAATTCATCCACTTCTAGAACACCCAGAGCTTTCTTAGAAAGTTGCCTTTCACCATCTTAATGACTGTTGTTGATTGCCATTTCTTCCAAAAAATCATAGGTTGCGTCCATAGACTTGTTCATTAGAGAGCCTCCAGCAGCCACATTCATTAGGTTCTTTGTTGAAATCATAAACCTTTGGTAAAAGGCTTGCAAGATCTGCCACTTAGCAAGTCCGTTGTGGGGGCACTTTCTGATAAGCTCCTTGAATCTTTCCCAAGCTTCATTGAGACTTTCATCTCCAAACTGCACAAAATAGGTGATCTCATTCTGGAGGTGAGTGGCTTACCTCAAGGAAAACTATTTGTTCAAAAATTCCTGAGCCAATTGGTCCCATGTGATGATAGAATCATGAGGTAAGGACTGTAACCATTCCTTTACTTTATCTCTCAACCAAAATAGGAATAACTTCAGCTTGATAAAACTCTCTGGCACTTCGTTGTACCTAAAGGTATCACATATATCGCTAAAGCTTTGAAGACGCATGTTAGGATCATCATTGGGCATCCCACTAAACTGCACGGTGGTGACTATCATCGGAATCACAGTTGGTTTAATCTCGATGTTATTGGTGCAACCGTCGATCGGTGAATGAAGAACATGTTCTGCTCAACTCTAGGCATAGAGAAGTCCCATAGAGTATGACTGTCTTCAACATTTCTACCCTTTTTATCTTGATTTGCAACCGGAGGCACCCTTCCTTGTTCTTGGATTGCATTTGGATTGTTCATCATTGTTCTGCACACTTTTGCTTCTCTTTTATTCCTTCGTGCCAATCTTTTGATCACTGAAATAAAATAGAAGGATTCAAGACTTCTACTACTTGTTTGTAGGTGCATACAAGAGTAGCTTACTTGAAAATCACACAAACAAAGACTAAATTAGAAAGTAAAAGAAAGAGGTCCAAACTAGTAACAAACCAGTTAGTATCAATGTGAACTCCGCTCAACCCCTGACAGCAGTGCCAAAAATTGATCACTCTAAAAATGGGCACTCGAAATAGTATAAGGCTAGAGTGTAGCATAATAACAAGTAAAGTTTATTCCCACGAAGATTGAGGAGTTAAGTACTAAAATTGATTGATTTAGCTACTATTGGAACGATGATTAAAATAGGATGTTGATATTAAAAGAACTACAATTAAGCTGAAGTAATACTCAAGCAAGTTTAAACTAAAATTGTAAACTGAAAGCAAAAATGAGACCGAAAGTAACTATATGATGAGATATGCTAAGACATAGAATCCACCTCGCCCTTTTCTATTGTAAGCTCTAAACTCACCTAGATACCCAACTTGTGCAAATGTGAATTGTAGACTCGTGTATCCAACAATAATCCCTTAATAAGAATTACAACCAAACATACCCAAAGCCCATCTCTCGATGACCCCAGAATATATGCTTGAATTCATTAAGAACCTTGGCACACATAAGAGCCTTATACACTAGCATCGTATATCTCTACCTTACTAGTCTTATATAAAGGATATTTCATGAAACACATGGAGTGCGTCACCTATCGGTTCATAGCACACAACAAAATATCATTCCTAAGTTGATCAATCTCATGAAAGCAATAAATATTCAAAAATATCCATACAAAACACAAGCACACATGGATAAAATAGATGGTCTTTATCATTAAAGTTAAGGGTTTGGTTTCATCAAGTCTCAGCATAAGAAATTTAGCTCATGTTACAAGATTGAGCCATACAACATATATATCGAAATAAATATATGGCTCTACAACAAAATCAAAGAGAAAGAGTTTAGAGAAAACTATTTGGAGAGCTTCCTCTTTTTCTTGGATCTTCTTATTCTTCGGTTTATCTTCATATCCCTTTACCTAAAAAGATGAAGTGATGTTGGATTTGGTTAATAGGTGTGGTAGAAGTGTTGGATGTTGAGGAAAGATGGGATCTTGGTAGTTTTCTTGAGAAGTGGGTTGATGATGTATGAGGAATATGAAGTGACGAGGTATAGGTTAATATTATTGGGTAGAGAGTGGTAGTTTAGTTTGAAAGTAATAAAGAATTTTATAGGGAAATGAATTAGGTTAGAAGCAAAGAGGTAATTTTTCTAAAATTATACTTTTCTAGGCAAAAGAGCGACCTAGAGGCGACCTGCTCTTAAGACTATGCATGTCACTTTGCTCTCAAGCTGAAATGAGGAATTATGAACCAGAGAGGTATGGGACTTATAGGCGACTTGGTTGAGGTCGCCCTAAGGTCACTTTCTTGTCTGGTGGAGAATGTCTTCAGCTGAAAGGATAATTACCTTGGGGTGACTTGTATGTGGTCGCCCTGACGTCGTTTTTGCGTCTGTTTTGGTCACTTGAGCATTTTCTGGTCCACTTGAACTTCAACCAAAACCATTACGCTCCCAGTCTAACTTAGACCCGCACAACTTATTTAATTGGTTAAAAACTCGGTTTTACCTGAAAGATGAACACAATTTGATATGAATTTGAGGCTACAGTACAAGTACAAGTAGAACAGTCAGTAAGGTGATGACAATGTACAGTGAGGAGGAGATCCAAATCCTTAATGGATCCAGATCCGTTAATTAACAGATGTTTCAATGGAAAAATTAGTCGAAGAATTGAAGCTTTAGAAGTCGTGACAAAGCTATGGGTAGGCCTAGAGGGGCCATAAGCCCTTCCAACCACTCATAATTTTTTTAAATTCTTATATTTTGTTTAAATTTTTGAAATTTGTTTCTTACAAAATGAAAATTTTACTAGTTAATCCCACAAACTTGATTAAATTTGAAAGTATGGTTTCGTCCATGCATTTGTGTGAGAACTCTAAAAGAATCTTGAATGTTGCAAAAGCAATATTTGTTATTTTTAATATTTTGTTTTTATTTATATATATTTGTTATATAAATGTTTGTTTTTTTATTATTTTTTATCATTTGTTTTAGTTTAAATATTTATTTGATTTTACAAGGTTAAAGAAGAAAATACATATGACTGCTAATGTTGACTACTTAAAATTAAGAAAAACAAATCAAGAAATTATTTGATATTTGCCTTTATATTATGCTTTCTACTACTATTTCTTAACCAACCGGGGTGGCAAAGTTATATGTGTGGGTTATGGTTGTAAGTTAGATTTAAACTATGGTGTCACCTTTAGTGCGCCGTTGCACCCATTTGTTTGGTACAATCACATCAACTCATATGCAATTACATACAACTCAAATGAGTTCACATTAAAAATTAATTTTATTTTAGCGTGATCACATGCAAATAATATGTGATTACATTATATATATATATATATATATATATATATATATATATATATATATATATATTGTTACACATAAATACATAATGAATGTCCTTTTTTTTACGATATCTATCTATCAACCTATCTAGACCAAGTATTTTTTATAGTAAGAATCGAACCGCTGACTTGGGAGTCATTTGCCCAAGAATTAAGTTCGTCCATCTACCAATTGAACTACACATACCTAAGGGTCCTACATAATGAATGTCCTTAAACTGTCTGTTTTTGTTTTTGAATTGTTAATGGGTGGTTAACTTTAATTTCTCTCAAGGTGAGGAATTCCAATTAACACCCTCAGAACCGTTACCTGGTAGGTCACGGTCGGGGTAGGTACCTCGTACCTACGTGGACAAATAGAATGATAGTGGAGAAGTGAGAAAGGTGATCTATGTGAGTAATTTTGGAGAACTGTTCTATTGAAAACTTGAACAATATGATTAGAAAGGAGTACAATAATCACAATAATGATAACGATCTCACTAAGTTTGCTCTTGAACTCTCTTACTTAAAACATGAATGGTGATGGCGAAACCATGCATATCGATAAGTGGCTAATTCCCCGACGATGGAAAAAACTCTCTCAAATGGTGAAAACCTCTCTGCTCTTGATCTCTGATTTTCCCTCCTTTCCTCAGAACTGTGATGTTGTATTTATATCCTCCTGCCCTTGCCCATCAAATCACCATAATTCAGACCGATAGATTGACCGTGTTATCATAATTGATTAGCTTTGATGAAGGATGCCCAATTACGTGGGAATTACTCCCGTTATTTACGTCACATTTCCGTTTGAGTTTAAATATATATTAGTAGCATATATGGTGACCTATTTGGTCTCATTATGGATTTTTAATGGTGAAAAAGTCAACTATATTGCTTGGAGGAGAGTTTTAAATTCTTTTCATTGTGGCAAGGTACCCTGATGTACGAGTCTATTGGCGTGGTGCTTGTTAGGAGAGTTTTAAATTCTTTTCATTGTAGCAAGGTACCCTGATGTACGAGTCTATTGGCGTGGTGCTTGTTCTTCCTTGTTGGTACTTTCTTGGTGGCGAGGTACCCTGATGTACAGGTCTATTAGCATGGCACTTGTTGTTCCTTGCTGGAGCATTCCTGATGGTGCCTATTTTTACGTGGTTTGCTAGGTACGTTCTTTGGAGGGTTGTAAGACAGGATTGAGGTACTTATGTACCAGTTAGGGATGCATGTTTGGGGAATAAGGATGGATATAGGTCCCACATCCCCATCCCCGCTTCCTAGACCCTTCCCCCATCCCCCCCATCCCCCCATTTCCCCATTTGGGGAAAATGGGGATGGGGATGTTTGGGGGGAGGTCCCCCCATCCCCATCCCTAGTTCCTCGTTTTTCCCTTTTTTTTCTGTTTTCTCGTATCCCTGGTCCCTCATTTTCCCATTTCCCTATTTAACTGAAAATTAGAAATTAATTTTTTTTAAAAAAAACAAACCTTTCATTACAAATAAAAAATAACAATACATTACAAATTCAACGTAAAATGTTTCAAATAATTCAAATATATATTATAATTATATTTATATACTTTTGGGGGAAATGGGGATGGGGAGGGGTCCCCCCATCCCATCCCCATTTTAATTTGGGGATGAAAATCATCCCCACCCCCACCCCCCCCCCCCCCCCCCCCCATTTCCCAATTTTTCCAAAAAAAAAGTCCCTAAATGGGGATTTGGGTCCCCGGGGATTAATATGCATCCCTAGTTCTAGTCTAACATCCTGGTGTCAAGATACTAGGTAAGAGGTATACCTAGGGTAGTTTATAGGCTGGTGCTATGAGAGTTAAGTGTTGGGCTGATATTCTGGTACCTAGGTTCCAGGTAAACAGTACCTTAGAGCTAATCCTGCTTGAAGCGTGGTAGTATTGGAAAATTAGTGTTGTCCCTTTCCCCGATAGTGGTATCAAGGTATCTAGGTATTAGAGGTATTGGTCCCAATGTTGGTTCCACTAGATAGGTTCTACCAAGTATGTTTCATCGGGTATCAAACATCATACTCGACCAGGTACTAGACAGGTGGAAAATTACACTTTGGTCTTTCGCCAAAAGTATCTATTAACAAATTTTTTAGGTTATTTGTCATTTGTGTTAAAGTAAACTAAAAAGTTATTTATCAAGACGAACCAAAATAAGAATATATTAAGATAACCGAAAATTTTATTCTCATATCTCTCAATCTCAAACTCCCATGGCAACCGAAAATTTTAGGGTTTGACAACACCAAGTCTAAAAAAATAAAAAATAAAAAGTTGATAGCTTCTTCCTTTGCTCATTTATTTTCTTTTCACTACTATTCTTTGATTTCTTTCACTTGACATACGAATACCTGTACCTACAACAGTTCAATATTTATCACTTTTATATATATATTTCTTATATTTTTGGGTGAGTTTGTGATAGTAAAGAAGAAGAATGGTAGAAAAGAAGAGGTAGATGACGAAAAAGATGAGTTTTAGGTTTTTGTTCTAAGTTCCAAATTTGGGAGTTTGTTACGAAATTAGGTTGAGTAGATGAACAAATTGTCTTTAAAAATCTATTAATTAATCTTATATTTAATTAATGATGAACAAGAAAAATTCAATCATATGAAATTAAACATAAGATATATTTGTATTTATGTTAAGTCAATAGGGATAATTTAGTCTTTAAAAAGATCCATTAAATCAAATAGAATATTCTATCATAATCACTTTGCAAAAGTAACCACCACATGCTTCTTAAAATTACTGTCAAATCAATCCAGATTCTCAAATAATCACTTTTGAAAATTTTACCAAACATCTTTTTTTTCGTCAAAAATATTAAATAATTTGTTTTTAACTTCTCAAAATCAATACTAAAAGGGGCCTAAATATAAAATATTTAATGCTTCTTCTTTACCAACGATTCAAATGTAGACTAATCCTTACGGTAAAGATGATAGTCTTGGAATAAAAATCCCAGTCAGGATGCTTGCATATTATTACAGGCTACCCAAATTTATGGTATTTCACATATGTTGGAAAATCATCTGCATCCACCAGACCCTCCAAGTATAGCCTCAACTCTCCCTTTGAACCTACAAATGGTAAAGGATTATAGTCTTATTGAATTTCTATTTTTTTTAGTAGAAATGGAAGGAAATGTCTCTTTCTATGTTTGAAAGAGGAAAAATGTCTTCATCTTGTTTTTCTTGCATTTGTGTTCCTTATGTGACATGAAATTCCCACAATAGCCTTTTAAGCGAGATTTTAAATATTAAACCCTTTCAAGGGAAGATTGCGAAATTGCTCTAAAACCCAAAACTGGATTAAGCAAGATGGCGAAATTGCCTAAACAACAAACGGTGCCATTTTGTCACAAAATCAAATTCAAATTTTGAACCCATTTAAGAAGAGAGAAAACTCAAACTCTGGTCTTCATGAAGAAGAAGAATCAGAACACATCAGCTTTGAGAAGAGAGAACCAGAGAGTAGAAGATCCGTCATAGGGTGTTTAAGAAGAAGAAGAATCGAAACACCAGTTTTGAGATGAGAGAAACGGAGACTATAAGAACGGTCTTGAAGAAGAAGAAGAAGAAGAAGAAGAAGAAGAAGAAAAAAAGAAGAAGAAAGAGAAGAAGAAGAAGAAGAAGAAGAAGAACAATTAAAGACTAACACCCAAACCCAGCCCCGATGTTTTCTCCTTGTCTTCTTCATTCCTCGTTCGAGTTAAGAAGCCTTTTGTTAAGCCAGAGAAGACGCCTTTGTCGCAAGTAAAGGTATTCATTCATTTTCACCTTGTCTTTTTCATTCCTTTGACTTTTTAACCTCTGATATGTTTGTTTGCGTCTGTGTGTGATTGTGCATGGATGATGATTTCATCTTTTACTTATCGGTTTTTATTTATTATGTGTTACGTATTTTGTTTGATAAATGGATAGGTGTTTGATTTGTTTGATAAATGGATAGGTGTTTGATTTGTATTTTGAAGAACCAGTTTTTTTTGAATTGTGAAGTACCTTTAATCGGTAAGAGGATGGTGGGTTACCAGTGGTTTATTATTGTTTTGTTTTAATTTTTCTTTTCAGTAAATTGTGAATATAGGCTTAGTCGCTAGTGAATGGTAACATGAGTTGTTATCTTGCAGTTCATGCCTGTAAACAACTGGCTATATTTTTTTTTTCAATTTGAAGTTTTGAAATGTGTGCTCATTTGTGTGAATTCATGTTGTATAATTGGTTTTGTTTTTTTTTCCTATGTTAGTTAGCCTTGAGAGGTAGGGATTGTTAGAGCAACCACATGTTTTGTTTATCTAGTAGTGTAAAATTAGACTGTATGTAAGTATTGGTAGACTATGACTGATGGAATAAAGACACTTCTGTTATAGAATGTAGAGTATAATGTGGTTGAAAAGAAAATGGGGATGTTAGATGATTAATTGGGACTAGTAATGATAAATAAAATGCATATGAATGCATCAGTAAAAAGCTAAACAATTTGTTGTATCGATTTTTAATTAGGGCTAGAAATGATAAACAATGCATCAAGGCTTTTACTCCTATTCATTGGTTGAAATCCCTATGTAGGAGGTAGAATTTTATGTTTCATATTGCATTGTTATGTTAGAAATGATAAACAGTGCATCATTGCTTGAAAGTCGAATTCAGGGAATTAAATCCTTGTTAGAGGGTGTTTGAAATCCCTTACATGGCTTAATATTTTCTTACATTGCTTGAAATCCTTTTACGGCCCTTTCTATTGCTTTACAAGGCTTGAAATCCATTTATAGGGCTTGAAATCTATTTTCAGGGCTTTATTTTAATGATGTCTCTTTACATTGCTTGAAATCTCTTCAGTGCTTGATATTAATGTTGTCCCTTTAAAGCTCTTTTTATTACTGTACAGTGCTTGATATTTAGTATTAGGGCTTGAAAGTCCAAATCCAGGGCTTGAAATCCAATTCGGTGCTTGAAAATCATTTCTAAAGCTTGAGAATTTCATATAGGGTTTGAAATTCCTTTACAGTGCTTTCTAATGCTTTACATGGCCTAAAATCCATATCTAGGGTTTGATATTAATGTTGTCCCTTTACAATGCCTTTATTGTTGTACAATGGTTGAAATCCTAATGATGTCTCTTTACAGTGCTTTTTATTGTTGTACAGTGCTTGAAATATTTTTCCAGGGCTTGATATTATTGTACAAGGCTTGAAAACAATTTTAGGGCTTGATATTAACTAAATTTTGTTTTGTTGTAAACCATATGACTGTCGATCGTAATAAAATATTATGGAGGTATCTGGACCATAAAAACTGGATACACACGAGAATCAACTCTCAAAACAGAAAATATTTTATTCGAGATTTTAAGTCGGCCTTAACACGTTGTGGCGTGATCGATAGGTTTAGGCAAGACCCCTTTGGCTAGTACTTGGAAATGGTATAACCCGTTAAGGTTCATGGGAGACTCATTTACAATCTTTTGAAAAGACAGATTATTCTTTCAAAATCGGAAGACAAGTAAGAAATCTGGTTTGGTTTGGGGCAAAACCAAGCTCAGTTTGGGAGACAGGAATTCTACTTATGCAGTTGTCTCGACATGGGCACACTGCTCAAATGCTTTCGAGAAAATAAAACAGTGCATGAGGAATCTATTTTGGCATGATATTTCAAAGATAATAGCCCGACAATTGAACTGTTGGAGACAACTTTAAAATGGCTCATGGCTGCATAGGGAGAT
This sequence comes from Dipteronia dyeriana, assembly GCA_032871835.1. NCBI lineage: Eukaryota > Viridiplantae > Streptophyta > Magnoliopsida > Sapindales > Sapindaceae > Dipteronia > Dipteronia dyeriana. Next base: position 21,966,863 of record CM065297.1, read on the forward strand.
GACGTACTGAAGATAGGATACGTATTAAAGGTGTCCCAGTTCTTTGGGATAAATAAAGCACGGACAACCTTACCCGGTTGGTTGTTTTCTTTAGTAGAGGATGAAAATGAGTTTGAAAGTTTTCCTTGGGGCTCGTACATATTTGATGTCACATTGTTTTTGTTAGGATTATGCTCGATAGTAAGAGTGTATCAATGTATTTGACAACCTTTTCATATTAATAAAGTGATTTCTAGTTTAACAAATCTTATAGCATTTATAGTTTAATTATTATAATTGTCAAAAGTAAATAATCATAAGGTCAAAAGACTATGAGAAAAGAAGACTTGTTCATACATCTATATATGTTTGAGGTAGACACAATTCTTTATTTAGTCTTGAATAATATTCACAACTTAAGATAAAAGGTTGGACGCCATTATCTTGTCAAAGTTGTAGATTCTTTTGCTAGCATTTGAGTGGGATAAAATGTGTTATGATGAGTCTAAAATCATCCAAGTGTGTCGTCTTTGGACAAAAGAATCTAGTGCACTGGGTGCATTGAATAGGATTACAATGAAATACTTTATCTAGAATCGTCAATGGATAAAAGTTTTCATTTGAAGACAATCGGAGATTCTATCTTAATCTTGTGATAAATGATGGAATTATGGTTGTAGGTGTTATCTTTTGAGCTATCAATGAGTACGATTATATAGCATAGTCTATCCTCGATAGTTTGGTTGTATTCATTTGTTAATCGATAGAGGACTTCATTTATAGATATTGACATCATGGCTCCATTTATTAAATGAGAGTAGAATATCATCATATGGATGTTTTTAAGTATTGAATATTAAATCTTAACGTTAAGTTTTCAATAGTGTCTATTGAAACATGGCTTCTAGACATGTCAAAATATCCAAGTTCAAAATGTAGTCATATGAGTAAATATGGTAACTTGGAGAGCTATAGGCGGCGATCTATGAGCTCTTGGCGATTACTGATATTCTTCACGAGAATACACTTTCTCCAATAAGGTTGTCTAGGGTATGAATGAATACCATCAACTTATTCTATCTTTATTTAAGAGTTCAATTTTAGTTCTTTAGTGGAATGAACTAAAATTAATAGATCAGACCTAAGTGAATCATTTGTTGATTGTGATTGGGTTGTGTCTATTGGAGCTTAAATTTAGATAGCCCGCAAATATCCTCAATCCACACGAACTTGCATGGATCATTTGATATATTCTACCGGACCAATTTAAGGGTCCATCTAGAATTGTATTAAGGCATGCGAACTTGTTTCTTTTTGTAAGAATGAGTCTAGTTCACATGTGGACTTTTTTATAAAAGTCCAATGGATTTAATAAAATAATAATAAATAAATATATATATATATATATATGCCTATATATTGTCATTGGCAGCAAGGCTAAAATATAAAAGCCTAAATATATTATTTTTTATTTTATTATTTAATTAAATGGAAATTAATTAAATTGGTAATTAATTAATTATTTAATTAAAAGTCAAAATCTTTTTTCTATTAGGAGAAGGTCTCCTAATATTATACTATTGTTGGCAGTATAATTAATATTAAAGACTATATTTGATAAATAGATAAATAAAAGGAATTATTTATATAGTCAAATTAGGAAGTCTTTAATATTGTCACAAGTACACTAATGAGTTGGATTAGGAGTCTTGGTGTAGGAAATAAATATTTTTGGAAAAGGATTCTTGGTCACTAAGTAAATCCACCTAAAGAAAGGATTCTTACCCACCAAGTAAATCCTTCTTAGGAGAGGATTTGGCCTCCTATATATTCTACCTATAAATTTCAACCAAGCCTTAGTTTTTGGTATGAGAAGTTGTTTTTTATTTGTTTTTTTATTGTTATAAAAAAAAAACTTCGTCCAACTCATTGTGTGAAGAATTCGGCCAAGCATAGAGAAAAGAGGGAATGTTTTTGTTTTCGTTAGTACACTAGTATCCTTTGCATCAAAAGGGTTTTGTGTAAAACATTGAATCAAGGTTCACGCGAGTTTCAATCAAATTGATTGACAATTCAAAAGTGACCGGACGTTCTTGGTTTTTCTCTTGGAGGATTATTGTGACTAACAAAGAAGAAGATTTTGTTTGTTTCCATCCTCAGGTATACAATTTAAAGAAAGGGAGCCCACACTCCTAGGTGATTCATGTTTGTGATTGGATTGGAAGATCTTGCGGATTCAACTCGAGGCTAGTTCAATCGTCACGGAAACAAAAAGGTACGATACTTTTTATATACATCAATAAATCTAAGGTTAAGGTTCTTGTTATTAAAAGGGAAAATTTTTATTTATACGCAAACCCTAATTTTTTATTTTTCACCTTCCGTTGCGTTTTGAACCGATTTTCCCTACAATTGGTATTAGAGCCTGGTTGTACCCTTGATTAATTGATATATGTGTTCGTGAATCTTTTTCTTTTTATTGTATATATGCATGTTTTAGAAAGAGATGACACTCTTGGTATTCGTATATATATTTACATTGAAATGTATGGATATATATATATATATATATAATATGTGGTTTGTTATTGCTCAATTTTGGTCCTAGAATTTCAATGTACTTTTGTTTTGGGATTGTAACAAGAAGGGCGGTCTATTATCGGCATAATTACCTTCTTGGTAGTTGCTAAGTTTTTTTTTTTTATTATTTTGTTGTTGTAACTAAAAAAAAAAACTGCACTTGTTGTAATAATAATAAAAAAAAAATGCACTTGTTGTAATAATAAAAAAAAAACAGCAGTATTTTTTTATTTTAAATTCTTCTGTAATACATTCAAGTATCGAAAACTCGAAGGTTTGAAGAATTGGGAGCAATCGGAACAAGTTTGCGACCGTGCAAGCCATAGCAACAAACGTGCGTGCAAAGAGCAGACGGTCACATTTGTTGTGGCATGGGCTGCGCATGGTAGCCCTTTATGGGGTTGTGGCATGCACACGCCCATGGGTAGGAGCCAAGGGTCCGCATGCCCATGGGAGGTAGCCGAGAGAGTCCAAACGACGAAGGTCAGGTGAAGATTTGTTCACCAAGAAAGGAGTTTTTTGTATTCAAAGACATGTAATTTACTTGTTCTTCTAGGATGGACCAAAATTGTAGCTATTTATATTTTTTGTAAATATTGCAATGTTTGTCACTGTTTGATAATATGTCATATAGAATAGGAGTTCCACTCATATATCTGTTTTGGTATGAACATGCATAGAATGGTTTAGGTATCTAAATTGGCATCTAGATAACTTGGTAAATCATTTTTTGGAATTCGATCACACGCCTTAAATAATTGAGTGGGAGAAGGTGTTTTGGAACACCTACGGCCTTCAAGTTTAGTTGAGCTTTATGTTTCGTGTAATAACCTCCCAAGAGATATTCATGAATGGAATTTAGCAAGATACTTCCTTACAAGGATAGACTAGACAATTAGCCCAACTGATATCTACTCCCAAAGGAGGGATATCCGTGAGGGATTATATTGAAGGTCGATAATTTGGTAACACACTCAATGTGAGTTTATTAATATTCTCTCAAGAGTTCTTGTTAATAAAATCACAAGGCTAAAATTGAAAACGTTGGTTGTTATATTAACAATTAGGTGGGACCTAGTCCAACTAGTAAATGTTGCGAACTCCCAAAGGAGGCGTGACATGTATGGGTGTTGGATCACCATTGAATTTTTACGATTAAATTATTTTATTTAATTCAAGATAAATATTCGAAAGTGCTTTATCATGATTATTTACTTATACAATTTTTGTTATTTTAAAGAAATCATGACCCCATCCCTAATCAACATCCTAAAAGATAATACTTTAACTGATGATAATTATGTCACATGGAAAAGGAAAATTGGGTTGTTATTGCAAGCAGAAAAACATAAATTCGTTATGTCTATTCCTTAACCACCAAACTAATGAATCTACTCAGGATCAAAGAGATGAGTATTAGTAGTGGAAGTCTTCAGATGAGATGGCTAAAAGTACATTACATTATGGCCACATCTTCGATGTGTTGCAACAACAACATGAAGAAATGGAGAATGTTGCCGATATAATGATGTCTCTAGAGAAGATGTTTGCTATGAGGTCTAGAACGACTAAGAGAGAGGCAGTGACTGCTTTTATGAATCTTTCGATGAAACCTGGACAGGGTATGAAAGATCATATGATGAAAGTCATAGCACATCTTAACATTGCTGAACTAAATGGTGATGAGATAGATGGTGAGACCAAAATTGACATGATTGTCAACTCATTGTCGAATTCCTTTGATCAATTCAAGTTGGACTACACCTTGAATAATAAGGAATACACCTTGCAAGGCCTGATGCAAGATGTTCAAAGCGCGGAAAAAATCCTTGTGAAAGGCAAGGGTCAAGAGATTCATATGCTTGGTAGGTTGCTACTGTTAAAGACCCGTAAGAAGGTCAAGAGACAACAGAAGAAAAAGCAACTTGAGCCATCTTGGAAGGAGACCAAGATAGTAACCAAGATCAAAGGGTAGTGCTTCCTTTGTGGTGAAAAGGGTAAAAGGAATAGACTGAATAAGAATGAATTCAACTTTTATTTAGGCAATGGAGCATTGGTGTCTACTAGTGAAGTGGGAGATATTAGAATCAATTTAGATTCTTATAGGCATTTAGATTTAATAAACGTTTATTATGTACCACAATTCAAGAGGAATTTAATTTCGGTCTCTTGTCTAAATAAATTTGGATATTCGGTTACTTTTAATAAAAGGTTTTATTATTAGTAAGAATAACAGAATTATTTGCAAAGGTACATTGGAAAATTGTTTATTCTATTTGCATATAAATATCTCTCACTTGTTAGACACGTAATAAACGGAACCTAATCATAAAAGAGTAAAATTATCAAAAGATGAAACCTACATATGGCATTTGCGCCTAGGTCATATTAACCATAATAGAATTAAAAGATTGGTAAGTGACGGACCTCTAAGTGACTTAAAGGTTAATGATCTACCAAATTGTGAAATCTTGTTTGGAAGGTAAAATGACCAAAGGTCGTTTACGACCAAAGGCACAAGAGCCATCCAATGTTTAGGATTGATACACACTGATGTGTGTGGACCTATGAGCATTCAAGCTAGAGGTGGATATGAGTACTTCATCACTTTCATGGATGATCAATCATGATTTGGTTATGTGTATCTCATGAGACATAAGTCAGATGCTTTTGACATGTTCAAAGCATTTAAAACAGAAGTGGAAAATCAACTTGAGAAACGCATAAAAATCTTGAGGTTTGATCGTGGTGGGGAATATCAATCTGGTGAGTTTCAGCAATATCTTATTGATAATGGGATAATTTCTCAGTTTTCTGTACTAGGCACACCTCAACCAAATAGGGTGGCAGAAAGGAGAAATATAATTCTTTTGGACATGGTTAGGTCTATGTTGAGTTATTCAACGCTCCCTAATTCTTTTTGGGGATATGCTTTACAAACCGTAATGTACATTCTAAATGATGTACCATCTATGTCGGTTCCTAAAACACCGCATGAGTTATGGACCAGGTAAAAGCCTAGTTTACAACACTTAATGATATTTGGATGTTCTGCACATGTGTTAAAAGGAAAGACAGAAAAGATAGAGTCCCATTCAGAAACATGCATATTTGTAGGGTAGCTAAAAGAAACAAAAGGATACTATTTTTATAGTCCTTCAGATCTTAAAGTTTGTTTTGACAAATGTAAAATTTTTGGAAAATGACTATATGAATATTTTTGTGCTTAAAAGTAGAATTTTCCTGAATGAGCTTTTAGGAGATACAATTCCACCAGAGGTTTCACATCCAAGCCCAATTGTAAGTTCTCTACCAACAAAAGATCAACAATCTACCAAACCTCATCGTAGTGGGAGGGTTAGTAGATAACCCGAGAGATACATCGGTCTAGGAGAATCTGTAGAGAATCTCCTGGACGACGATGATCCCTATACGTACAAGGAACCAATGGAAGATGTTGATTGTCGCCATTGGAAAAAGGCAATACAATCCAAAATTGAATCTATGTTCAAAAACAAAGTCTGGTATCTTGTAGACTTGCCTAAAGGGATAAAACCCATTGGGTGCAAGTGAGTATAAAAGAGGAAAAGAGGAATGGATGGAAAGGTGAAAATTTTTAAAGCTAGATTGGTAGCTAATGGTTATACACAGAAGAAAGGTATCGATTATGAAGAAACCTTCTCTCATATGGCCATGCTTAAATCCATTAGGATACTCTTATCCATTGCGGCATCTCTAGACCTAGAGATTTGGCAAATGGACGTCAAGACAACTTTCCTTAATGGAAGTCTTGATGAAAGCATCTACATGATGCAACCAGAAGGATTCAATGAAAAAGGCCAAGAGGAAAGAGTATGCAAGTTGCAAAGATCCATATATGGATTAAAGCAAGCATCCAGATCCTTGAACATAAGGTTCGATCAAGCTGTGAAAAGTTTTAGATTTATTCAAAACCTTGATAAAACTTGTGTATACAAAAGGATTAAAGGTGACAAGTTGGTTTTCCTAGTTCTTTACATTGATGATATACTACTCATCGGAAACGATGTAGGTGTATTAACATCAGTAAAAGAATGGTTAGTAAAACAATTTGATATGAAGGACTTAGGAGAAGTAAGTTATATTCCTGGTATCCAAGTCATAAGGGATTGAAAGAATAGAACGATTGCTTTATCCCAAGCTTCATACATAGATAAAATCTTGTCTAGGTTTTCCATGCAAGATTCCAAGAAAGGTATGTTACCTTTCAGACATGGAATCAAATTTTCTAAGGAACAAGTTCCTAATAATGAGCATGAAGAGCGAATCATGAGTAGGGTTCCATATGCATCGAAAATTTGAAGTCTCATGTATGCAATGCTCTGTACTATACCAGATATTTATTTTGTTGTGGACATAGTTAGTAGGTTTCAATCGAAACCTGATCCTGATCACTGGACGGCAATCAAGCATATTTTCAAGTATCTCAGGAGAATGAGAGATCATATGCTTGTATACTCCGGAGGGAATTTGATTCCCATTGGGTATACAGATTCTGATTTTCAATCAGATTCTGACTCAAGGAGATCAACATCAGAATATGTGTTTACTATTGGAGGAAAGGCAGTCATATGGAGGAGTATCAAGCAATCTTGTATTACTGATTCCACCATGAAAGCCGAGTATGTTGCAGCATGCGAGGCTGTCTGGCTCTGCCAATTCTTGATTGACTTCGAAGTGGTTCCTGATGTGAATAAGCAGATCACTATCTATTGTGACAATAGTGGAGCAGTGGTTAATTCGAGAGAACCAAGAAGTCATAAGAGGAGGAAACACATTGAAAGAAAGTATCACTTTCAGAGGGAAATTTTGCATAGGGGTGACATGACGATTACCAAGATCGCGTCAGCAGATAATCTAGCGGATCTCTTTACAAAGGCTCTTCAATAAAAGAGTTTTGATGGGCATCTAGAGAACATAGGGATGAGAGATATGACACATTTGCTATAGAGCAAGTGGGAGATTGTTAGGATTATGCTCAATAGCAAGAGTGTAATGATGTATTTGAAAATTTTTTCATATTAATAAAGTGATTTCTAGTTTAACAAATTTTATAGCATTTATAGTTTAATTATTATAATTGTCAAAAGTAAATAATCATAAGGTCAAAAGACTATTAGAAAAGAAGAACTGTTCATACATCTAGATATGTATGAGGTAGATACAATTCTTTAGATATGTGAATAATATTCACAACTTAAGATAAAAGGTTGGGCGTCTTTATCTTGTCAACGTTGTAGATTCTTTTGCTAACATTTGAGTGGGATCAAATGTATTATGATGAGTCTAAAATCATCAAAGTGTGTTGTATTTGGGCAAAAGAATCTAGTGCACTGGGTGCATTGAATAGGATCATAATGAAATACTTTATCAAGAACCGTCAATGGATAAAAGTTGTTTTTTATTTGTTTTTTTATTGTTATATAAAAAAAAACTTCGTCCAAGTCATTGTGTGAAGAATTCGGCCAAGCATAGAGAAAAGAGGGAATGTTTTTGTTTTCGATAGTACACTAGTATCCTTTGCATCAAAAGGGTTTTGTGTACAACATTGAATCAAGGTTCACGTGAGTTTCAATCAAAGTGATTGATAATTTAAAAGTGACCGGACGTTCTTGGTTTTTCTCTTGGAGGATTATTGTGACTAACAAAGAAAAAGATTTTGTTTGTTTCCATCCTCGGGTATACAATTTAAAGAAAGGGAGCCCACGCTCCTAGGTGATTCATGTTCGTGAATGAATTGGAAGATCTTACGAATTCAATTCGACGCTAGTTCAATCGTCACAGAAAAAAAAGGTACGATACTTTTTATATACATCAATAAATCTAGGGTTAATGTTCTTGTTATTAAAAGGATTTTTATTTATTTATACCCAAACCCTAATTTTTTATTTTTCACTCTTTTGTTACGTTTTGAGTCGATTTACCCTACAGTTTTAACTGAAGAATGCAACCGGTAAACACCTTAATAGGTTCAGAGACGATGACCAAAAGAAAGAAGATAATGAAGATAAGAAGGAAAACAATGACGAAAAGAAAAAGAAGAAGAGGACAAAGGAAGAGAATATGAGGAAGAAGAAAAAGGAAGAGAAGGAAGAGAAGGAAGAGAATGAAGAGGAGAAGAAGAATAAGAATAAGAATAAAAAAATGAAAGAGAAGATGAAGAAGATAGAGAAGAAGAGACAGATAATGAGAATTATATGGTAGAGAAGGACAATCAGTAGATGAATGAATCGATCTATTTCACATTCAACATTTAAGGATTTCATCTAGCATTTTAGGTAATAGTTTCAAAATGAATCCATGTGTAAAAAAAACCTTATTGGATTTCTATTTCTTTATTTGTATGTTTTAAAATTGTTTAGGTTTGGGTCATTAAACGGATTACCAGTTTGGAAGGTCACGTTCGGAGGCGGATTGGAATAGGTTTCCCAAGATTTAAGAATTGAGATTTCAATACAAGGGTTTTAAAAGTTAAAATCTAGTTTAGTACAACGGTGTGTATTTTACTTCATGTGTATTTTACTTCTAGGTATCTATATTTATATAGTTATATCTACTTGTTTATTTTATACGGGTTAACATTGTTTATTTTTGTACATGTGTACGCATTTGTTCCCTTGGAAAGTTTACGATTATGTAAAGTCAAGTGATTACTACAAATCAATGAAGGTGGAAGACTTGTCGTCAGGAAGAAAAGCAAGTAAGGAAAAGAAGAAGTTGAGGGTGCTTGTAAATGAATCTGATGAGGATGACCATGGAGAGGCAATGGAGGAGGGAGCAGCTAGTCTGATGAGATCGAATTCTAGAAACCAATATCAACCATCATCTAGGAAGCAAACCCCTAAGGTGCAAAATTATACTTTTTAAATAAAACTAGTAATGAAAATGAGTGCTATGGCATTGATTAGTAATATACTTGAATGTTATAATCTGTTAGTTAATTTTGAGAATCTACTAACATGTACTTAATTTGGATTTGCAATCAAAATTGCAGACATCGGTTCTGTATAATATTCCTGACTTGTATTCAGCTATTGTAGAGGTGATCAAGCAAAGTAAGGACAATATGATAGCTTTTCGTATAGCAGAATTTAGAAACATTTAAAATGAGCTGAATCTTGGAGATACACCGGTGGGAAAATCAATATCTGAGAAGAAAAGAGTAAAACAAGACAAAGTTGTGGACGACATTGTAAGTCTTTTTAAAAAAGTAAGTTTGTAATCAACATGATTGAAATATCTTTTTGTTAATACATATTCTTTTATCCATATGATACCGGTGGTAACGATATTTTCTTATCGTTGTAAAATTTTGATGAAGGGGATAGTCAGTTTCATGATACTTCTAGGCATAAGAAGTTTGAGGTTGAGTCTGAGAAGGAGAAGGTTTTTAGCGAGGCTAGTTTGGAAAAGGTTGTTGACTATCTAGTTGTGTCTGAAAAGTTTGATGGTGACACGATTGGTTTGAAAAGGTTGAGCCATTCTCAGAGAATGTTTTTGGTGAGGCTTGTTTGGAACAGGTTGTTGGCTCCCAGTCGTGTATGAGAAGTTTGATGGTGACACAACTATAGAGGAAAATGTTGAGACATTGTCAGAGAAGGTTCCTGGCGAGGCATGTGTGTTAGTTCAGCCCTACATGGATAATATCCCAGTTCAGCAGCCGATTATTATAGATGAGTACCCTTCATCGGCTGTGGACGTGGTTCTTCCAAACCAAACACTTAGTGTTATATTTATGGATGCACCTAAAGTGGTAAACAGACACATGTGGACCTGAAGTGGAAAGCTGTAAAGCAGATGTTGGATGAAGAAAGGTTGTTAAAAGAATTTGAGGCGCACGAGGAGGAAAGATTTGAAAAACAAACAAATGAATAGTTTGGGTTAAAGCAAAAACAATCGAAAAATTTGGCAAAAACAAGAAGATCTTGTAACACCTGTTGTAGTTGTTACAGTTTGGGAAGATTACCCAGAATACGATCCCTTATCTTTCTGCCTTGACAATGATACCCCAGATTATGTTTTAAGCAGCCAACATACACTCAACCTTGATGGATTGTGGAGTAGGTAAGTATGTGACACGTTCAGCTTTCATTCATATTGTCAAAACCATTTGTATCTTTTTTTTAATAACCATATGTATTGTATACACAAGTGTTGATTCCTTGCAACATCGGCAATCATTGGGTTCTCTGTCAAGTCTTTTTGAAAGAAGGAAAAGTTGTTAAGTATGATTAAATGTGGCTACGTAAGGGTTTAAGTGACTGGTTGAAAGGCATCTGGGGGTTACTTTATTTGTTACCCTCAGTTTTGAAGCATTCAAACTACTATGAACAAGTGAAGATACCTCCTCACATAACTCCATTCACTATCGAAAATACACCATCAACAGTGCTTCTTTAACAAGATGACGGGTACTTCATTTTCTTTGCATTTCAACTTCCAGTTCTTCATTATGATACAAATATTTATGATTACATTTTGACTTGTAGAAGCTGGAGTTGTGATGCCTTTGTGTTAAAATATACAAAATTGTTACTGTTTGGAATCCCTTTATCATCATGGAGGGACACTTTCAGACAAAATGATATTCCTGTCATTTGTGAGGCAATGACACTTGATATTTTTGTGAACGGTGAACTATGCACTCCCTCATAGAACTATTAATTAGATGATTATATGTATATGTGATTTGCTAGTTGGTAGCTGCCTTTGGGGCTTGTGGAAATGATGCATTTTTTTTGTTTTCAAGGTCATATATACAACTTGCGGCTGATGGTGTGTTTTTTGTTTAGAAGCCCAACAATTGTTGTTTCGGTGCTTAGAAATTCATCTATAGAGCCTACGTTTTTCTATTTTGTGGCCTAGAAATTAATGGTATAGAGCTCTAGAATCTGTATTTTGGAGCCCAGGTGTAAATGTTATAGAGCCCAAAAATCTGTATTTTAAGGCCCATGATTTAATGTTATAAAGCCCAAGAATTTTGCTTTTGGCGCCCAGGAATTTAACATATGCTCGGCTTTAACATAGGCCAATTGACATGTGCTTGACTTTAATAATATTAATTAATATAATCTACTTAATAATACAATAATACAAACAAATGACATGCACATAAATTAAAAAGTTGGGCCTAGGCCTGGACCTTTCATTAATGCAAATCATAATAAACCCAAAATCACATCACATGAATTGGAATGATGGCCTACCCCAACTTAGAATTATGTTAACGTAAATCGTGGAATTCTAATTCTTCCTCCCTCCTTTATTATCTTCTTCCTCTCTGTCTTTCTGTTATGATAAACCCTAGAGTGTTCTTTGACCTAAGCATCGGCGAGCATCCTGCGGGTAGAATTGTGATGGAGCTGTTCACAAATAGTACCCTGATAACAACAAAGAACTTTCAGGCTCTTTACACAGGAGAGAAAGGGATCAGCACAGTTGGGAAACCACTATACTGCAAGGTATTAACCTTCCCCTACGTGGTACCCGGGTACATAGTCTATGAAGAAGACATAACTCACGAAAATGGAACAGTTGGTGAATCGATATATGGCCCTAGTTTTTCCAATGATAATTTAGTGTAGAAGCACATCGGTCACAATATCCTGTCAATGGCTTGAACCGACACAGGAAGCAATGGGTCCCAGTTCTTCATCTGTACTAGTAAGACCGAGTGGCTCGATTGTAAGCAAGTCATCTTCATTCAGGTGGTCAGAGGATTTGACGTCTTGAAGGCCGTTGACAAGATTGGTTCCATCTCTGGCTTGAGATCAAAGCTCATAATGGTGATTGATTACGCTTTGTTGTGCTACAATGTTCACAGTTGTTATAATAGTGTTGCTTTGGTTGTGTTTATTTGTTTTATTTTCATGTGTTAGTTAGATTTGCTGTTGAAGGCCTTTAATCCATGGTGAATTGTTTTCTTTTGAAGCCAAGGAATTTATGCTTTGGAACACATGTTTTTTAGCGAATGAAATGAATTGTGTTGTTTTGGAGGCCTTCATAAATTGTTTTGGAACCCATGGTTTTTATTTCCACGCAACTGTTTATCCCTTCACAAATTTACAAAACATAGAAATAAATACAAGTGGCATCATCCATGTCCCATCCAAGTAGCATAACCATTTTATTTAAATTCTCCAAAAAATAAAATTAAATGGAAAAAGAACAAATCTAAACCCTAAAAGGTGTTTCTGGGATTCGAATCCGATTACAAGGCATCATCTAAAATGGTTTTGGGATTGAAAAGTGAAGTTTATTTCCTCCATTGTAGGACATAGCTAGATCCCACTAATGCTGTAGAGTGGACCACAGTTGGATCCCACAACTCCACCAAAGAATGAAAGTGGGCTGGCACTTATTGTGATGAGCTTGTAGGCTTAGTCTGGGTTTCATCTTGCCTTTCGATCCAGCTATTCAACCCAAATGAAGGCTAACACTCCTTTTCATATTTTTAGACTTCATAAATGTTTCCAGAGCTTGAATGTCTTGTGTTTGTACATCGGATGATGTGGGTCCCATCATTTTCTTTCCTATCGAGACAGTCCAAAGTGGAAGGGACATAGGTGGGCAACTGGTTAGAGTTTCGGGACCATTGGATGGTTAAAACAATATATGTTGACCAAATCAATTACATTTGGTTAGTATCAATTCAAAATTAGCATAGTAGTATCATTTGTACTACCAATGTAGATTACTACATACCGTATGACTAAGGTTTTTCATACGCGATTGCATTTTTTTTATGGTATCGAAGTTGCAGTTTGTTGCCAAATGTTGTGTAACAAATGCCCAAAAGTGTTGGAAAATTTTAAAATTCACCAAAATATAAAATTAAATGGAAAAATGTTAAATCTAAGCCTTGTAAAGTGTTTATAGGCTTCAAATCCGATTATCGAGCCTCATTTGAAATAATTATGGGCTTGAAAAATGATATTTGTTTCCCCCATTGTGGGACACAGTTGGATCCCACTAACGTTGTAGAGTGGACCATAGCTGGATCCCACAACTCTACCAAAGAATGAAAGTGGGCTGGCACTTATTGTGATGGGCTTGTAGGCTTAATCTAAGTTTCATCTTGTCTTCTGATCTAACTATTCAACCCAAACAAAGGCCAACACTCCTTTTCATATTTCCATGCTTTATAAGTGTTTTTAGGGCTTGAATTTCATATGTTTGTACATGTGAGATGTGAGTCCTTCATTTTCTTTCCGATCGAGACGGTCCAAAGTGGAAGGGACATAAGTGGGCAGCTTACTAGAGTTTCTCGGGACCATAGGACGGTTAAAAAAATATATATTGACCAACACAATTACATTTGGTCAGTATCAATTCGAAAGTATTATAGTAGTTGAAGACATTTGTACTACTAATGTAGATTACTACATACTCTATGACTAAGGCTTCCCATACGTGATTGTGTTTTTTATACTATCAAAGTTGCAGTTTGTTGCCAAATGTTGTGTAACAAATTCCCAAAAGTGATGGAAAATTTTAACATTTGCCAAAATATAAAATTAAGTGGAAAAGGGTTAAATCTAAGCCCTGTAAAGTGTTCATGTGCTTCAAATCCGATTACTGGGCCTTATCTAAAATATTATGGGTTTGAAAAACGAAGTTTGTTTCCTCAATTGTAAGACACAGCTAGATCCCACTAATGTTGTAGAGTGGACCACAACTGGATCCCACAACTCTTTCAAAGAATGAAAGTGGGCTGACATTTATTATGATGGGCTTGTAGGCTTAATCTGAGATTCATCTTGCCTTCTGATCCAACAATTCAACCCAGATGAAGGCCAACACTCCTTTTCATATTTTGGGCTTTATAAATGTTTCCAGGGCTTTAATGTCTTGTGTTTATGCATATGATATTGTGGATCCTTTCATTTTCTTTCCGATCGAGACGGTCCACAGTGGAATGGACATAAGTGGGAAACTTATTAGAATTTCTCGCGACCATCGAACGGTTAAAATATATATGTTGACCAACACCATTACATTTGGTTATTATGAATTTAAAAGTAGTATAATAGTTGATGACATTTGTACTACTAATTTAACTTACTACATAATGTATGACTAAGACTTCCCATATGCGATTGCGTTTTTTACGGTATCGAAGTTGCAGTTTGTTGCCAAATGTTGTGTAACAAATGCCCAAAAGTGTTTGAAAATTTTAAAATTTGCCAAAATGTAAAATTAAATTGGAACAGGTTTGATCTAAACCTTGTAAAGTGTTTCTGGGCTTCAAATCCGATTATCACACCTCATCTAAAATGATCTTGGGCTTGAAAAATGAAGTATGTTTCCTCCAATGTGGAACACAGCTTGATCCCACTGATGCTGTAGAGTGGACCACAACTGGATCCCACAACTTTACCAAAAAAAGAAAGTGAGCTAGCATTATTGTGATGGGCTTGTAGGCTTAATCAAGGCTTCATCTTGCCTTCCGATCTTGTTTTTTAACCCAGATGAAGGCTAACGCTCCTTTTCATATTTTCAGGCTTTATAAATGTTTCCAGGGCCTGAATGTCTTGTGTTTGTGCGTCTGATAATATGGGTCCTTTCATTTTCTTTCTGATCGAGACGATCTGAAGTGGAAGGGACGTATGTGGTCAACTTTTTAGATTTTCTCGAGACCATCGGACGGTTAAAAAAATATATGTTGACCAACTCCATTACATTTGGTTAGTATCAATTTGAAAGTAGTAAAGTAGTTGATGACATTTGTACTACTAAAGTAGATTACTACATATTGTATGAACAAGGCTTCCCATACGCGATTACGTTTTTTGTGGTATCAAAGTTGCAGTTTGTTGCAAAATATTGTACTACAAATACCCAAAAGTTTTGGAAAATTTTAAAATTTGCCAAAAAATAAAATTAAATGGAAAAATATTAAGTCTAAGCTCTGTAAAGTGTTTCTGTTCTTCAAATCCGATTACCGGGCCTCATCTAAAACTATTCTAGACTTGAAAAACGAAGTTTGTTTCCTCCATTGTAGGACACAATTGGATCCCACTAACATTGTAGAGTGGACCACAGATGGATCCTACAACTCTACCAAAGAATGAAAATGACTGCACTTATTGTGATGGACTTGTCGGCTTAAAATGGGCTTCATCTTGCCTTCCGATCTAGCTATTAAACCCAGATGAAGGCCCACACTCCTTTTCATATTTCTAGGCTTCACAAATGTTTCCAGGACTTGAATGTCATGTGTTTGTGCATCTGATATTGTGGGGCGCTTCATTTTCTTTCAGATCGAGACGGTCCAAAGTAGAAGGGACATAAGTGGGCAACTTATTAGAGTTTCTTGAGACCATCAGATGGTTAAAAAAATATATGTTAACCAACTCCATATATTTGGTTAGTGTTAATTCGAAAGTAGTATAGTAGTTGATGACATTTGTACTACTAATGTGGATAACTACATATTGTATGATTAAGGCTTCCCATACACAATGGTGTTTTTTGTGGTATCGAAGTTACAGTTTGTTGCCAAATGTTGTGTAACAAATGCCCAAAAGTTTTGTAAAATTTTAAAATTTGCCAAAAAAATAAAATTAGATGGAAAAAGGTTAAATCTAAGCCCTATAAAGTGTTTCAGTGCTTCATATCCGATTACCAGGCCTCATATCAAAATACGTTCCCTCCACTACGGGACAGAGCTGGATCCCACTAACGTTGTAGAGTGGACCATAGCTGGATCCTGCAAATCCACCAGGTTATTAGGTTAAACATAAGGTCGTATTCATAAAGTCTATTTTCTTCCAATCCTCCAGACCAGCGGCCAAGTCCATGTCCATGCCATCGATCCTTTTCACGATTTACGGTTCTTGTTTTAGATGAGGTTCCATCATTTTGTTTGGTTTGTTATTTTTAATTTCATTTGTGATCATAGTTTGAAAATGACTTCAATGGCCATTCAGATATTCGAAAACCCTAAATCATCATAACAAACATGTATTTCTCACTTCTTTCGAAAGACTTCTATGCCCTAGTAAACATAATTGGTTTATTTTGTTTGGTTATGGAAATTTAATGTCTTTTGTCCATTGTATTTAGTTTGATAGTTACTTGTGTTTTTTACATTTATTCAGTGTGTCGTATGAAATTGTGAAGAAAACGGTGTATCCTATTTTCAAAGGCAGGAAAACTGGTGTATTCAACTATTGGCCTGAATGTCATGAACAAGTTGATGGATTTACGGATGCTTCTTACCAAAAATTTAACATGGTGGATGAAGCATATGAAGCATTTTGAAGTCGTGTCGTTACGTGTGAAATGCAGTCAATTGATACATCTGGTACCAGATAAGATAAGGTTATTCACATTGAACACGTAGAAATGAAAAGGCTTCCTATGTTGGTTATATAATGTTTTAGTTATCAGAGTAACAGTGGACAAATTTCTATGAAAGGTGTTGTTTAGAAGGTTTGTTTATGTTTCTTTATGTGTACATGATACTTATGTGTTGGTTCAACGCCTCTGCTTTGCCTTTTTATGAATTTAACCTAGTTTTTGGTAGATCTCTATTGCAACGGAACTGGGAGACGATGTTTACGCAATTGCAAATGAAATTTTTAATTCTTAACAAACCAGTAAAATATCAATCATAACGATAAAGTGGAAATTATGAGATATGTCACCTTTTTTATTATGTGTTGTGATGATGTTACCGGCTTAATAACTTAAGTTTAAAAGGCACCTATTATGGTGAACTACCCAAATCGCCCCTAAACTTTAAATTTTAAAAGGTAACTTTCTGAACTTGTCTATATCTCCCCAAAAAAGTTGTCTGAAAAACTTGTCTCTCTCCAGATTCTGCACAAAAAGGTAACAAATATTTATGATCTGATGTATTCTCTTTTCTGTTTTCATGCATTTCAGATATTTTGTATGCATTTCTGTGTGGGTTAACAATGTATCAATTCCTTACGATATGTTGTTCCAGCCTTTATAAGAACACATTTAATAGATCCGAGCTTTTTCCATGTGTGACCGAGAATATTCAAAGAAGAATCGAGCTTATTTTATATTGAACCGAGCTTTTTTATATTTGGAAAAAAGCTTGATTATTTGAAAAAAATGCTCGATAATTTGAAAAATATCCTCGGTCCCTTACAAGATCCATTGAAAAAGTTCTTGATTAATTACAAAAAGTTCTCGATCCCTTTTAAAAAGGCTCGATCCTTTACAAAGAGTTATTGATCCCTTTCAAAAAAGCTCGATCCCTTTGAAAATGTTCTCAATCCCTTACAACAAAGCTTGATCCCTTAGAACATGTTCTCAATCCCTTTCAAGTAAGAAGTTTTGTCATAACCAATTTTCAGAAAGCCCCAAAAGTCTTCTTTCCAACGCAGTTTACAGATTACCATTCTAAGATTTCTAAAGAAAGTTATGGTTGTGTTTGTAACGGTGCGTAGAGAAGTACGATTGCGTGCCGTGTGAGACCAAAATGTGTACCGCACTTCGTACATCATTTTTGGGTAGAAGGCTCCAAAAAATGATGTACGGTACGCGCGTTGATGCGTACCGTATCACGTATCGCATTTCTGGGCAAAAATGCATTTTTCAGCCATTTTCAAAGGGTTATTCTTGTCTTTTCACCCCAAAGTCATGCCTTAACCTCCCACACTATAAATACCCCAATTTCTCCTCATTCTTCAGACATCTCTTCCCCCTCTATTCCCCATCTCACGCCTCTTCTCTTCTCTCTTCTCTTCCATTTTCTTTCATCTCTTGCTCCCATGGAGGTTTTTCCTCCATGGGAGCTCACCATACACCTCTACCTCACCACTATACACTTCCTCCATCCATCTTAGAGTAGATTACAAAGGAATAAGGAGCTAAATTGGAGCTAGGAAGGCTAGGAGCATCTTTGGAGGACTTTTCTTCAAAGGTTTGCTATTATTGGCTCATTTCTTTATATTTCTTGTTGTGTTTGCTGTGTAACACCGAATTTGGGAATTTGTAAAACTTTCACATGTGCTATATATGTATTTTTGTACTTAAATTCATTTGGGTTTTGTTTTTCTCTTTGATATATGTGTTTTTATGCTCTTAATATGATATGTATGTGTATGAATTGTTAGAAATCAATATGTGTCCATGATTGGGTTTAAGAATAGTTGTAATTTAGAGTAAAAATTAGATATCCATGATTGTTGATTGATTGATGGATGACTTGAAATTCTATGTATTGAGTAATTTGAGTAATAAGGATTTTAGCCCCAAAGAGTAGAAAAGGTTTCAGTTTAGGCTTTTAGTTGCTAAATTGACCTTGGTTCATATCCTTGTTCTTAATGGGTCTTTGTATTAAGACATGATTAATCATCCACGTGACAGGATTGGGTGATGAATTGATTGTGGAAAAATTCCTTAATCAAGAGGATGAACCTTTAACCTAAATTGAATGTTCTTAATGATATAACAATCACTTTGTTGCATGTAGTTGTTAGGTAAACTTGTTTCCCATGTTTAGTCACCCTAGAGAGTTAACTAAATCGAATCTTTAACCTAAAAGTAAAGACCACCGACATTTCTTTTGTACTTGTGTAGTTATATGGATGTTTTGATTGCTTAAAGCTTTTGCTTAATTGATTACTTTGTAATTGATTCATGGTTAGATGCTATGTACCAAGAGGAGACGCGTTTGATAATGCTTAGATAAACATTCACTATGCTTGACTATAAAGTGCTAGAACCACTAGGCTAGCGTATAGGGTTCAATTTGTATTCCACGTGCTTAATGGATTCATATAAATTGTCTGGATTGCTCGAGAGAGATTTCAGGTATATATGGATACTATCTCTAAGACATCAAGAGAGATTAGAGATTAATTAAGGAGATACGTGATGAGAATTAAGAAGCATCACCAAAAGAACCATTGCATATTCCAATTAGGTCAATTAAAAGGAGGCAAGAGGGTCAAAGAAGCATTAAATGATGGGCTGATTCCGAGTTGCTAAAGTACAAATTTGGCCCACATGAAGATCAAATCCGGGCTGAACTTCGTGGACCTCTATAGAGAGCATCTGAAGTCGGATCGTCTACTATAATATGTTTTCGGAAAGCCCAAGACAATATCTACAGATGCTATGAAGACCCTGTCCTCCAAAACAGACCACAACAAGTCCAAATTCGGCCATCTATCTTATTGCATGAAGACTTGAGCTGAGCAATCCGAATTTCAGCATATTTCCGTTTTTTTGGGCGACGTATGGTTGGAGGAGAAACCAATTTCAGCATATTTTCTACTTTAGCATATTCCCTATTTTATATATAGTCCTCAAATAAAGAGTAGATTTGTTTCCTGAATTCAACTTTCCAAATAAGGAACAAATCAACTAGTTGCTAGTTTTTAGTCTTTAGTTGTTTCCTAAATTTGTTTGCATTTATTTTCTTAATTGTAAGGCATTAATTGCTTAATATTTATTCCCTTTTAGGTCTTAGATATTTTGAGTATAAAAGGGACCAATTGATGTAATTTGAAAGAAGACTTGAATTGAAATAAAATTGAGAGAATTTTTCTCTTTGGTACTTCATAGAACTTGTGAACTTATCAAGGTTCTACCTTGTGGCGTTCAAACCTTGACTTATCACTCACCTTCTTTCTTATTCTTGAGTGTGGTGTCTATAATTTTCTTGATACCGTTGGTTCTTATCTCCATATAGATAACGGGTCGCGCTTCTTTTTTTTTTCTTCTTTTATAAATATGAAATTAGAAAACGATCCATGGTACCATATATTTGTTTCGGGTCTCAATGCTCTTGGTGAGGTTCATATCAGTTTCCCCCTCTCTTTAAAAGGTTTCGTCCTCAAATCTTCACCATATTTTTGTTGATAGCCTGCGACATTTCATCAAAGCCTTGCAAATGAGAAACAACAACACTAGGCAAGGAAGGGTTAATTCCATTAGTACTCAAACATGCCTCTTTGTACAAAAGTTTGGCTGATTTGAAAATAGAGCATTTTTGACCTCACTCTCCCTTGCATAAAAGCTTAATTGTTTTTTTTTTCTCAACAACCTCTTTTTCTTCTTCATCTTTTTTTCTCTTTTTTTGCTATTTCATAATCTTTTTCTTTTCTCTCTCTTTCTTTTGAACTCTCACTCTCACTCTGTTTTTTGACATCTCTCTCTTTTCTTAACCTCACTTGATCTTCATACACTTGTTTTGGGGTTAAAGGTACAAGAGTGATTGATTTTTTATTGAGTACAATAGAGTATCTATTGGTATACCCATCATGGGTCATATGCCTATCGAACTGCCATGGTCTCCCCAAAAGGATATGGCATGCATTCATTGGTACCACATCACAAAGGACTTCATCTTTGTACTTTCCAATTGAAAATGTCACCAACACTTGTTTAGTCACCTTGATTTCCCCACTATCATTTAACCATTGTAGATTATATGGTTTTGGATGCCTATAAGTGGCTAAATTCAATTTCTCCACAAAAATAGTGCTAGCCACATTAGTACAACTCCCCCCATCAATGATCATGCTACATACTTTATCATTAACATGGCAGCAGATGTGGAAAATGTTGTCACGTTGTACCTCATCATCTTCCTTGGCTTGAGCACTAAGAGCTCTTCTCGCCACCAAAAGCTCTCCATCCACCGGATATTCAATGTCACTTGCATCCTCCAAAGGTGGCATGGACTCATCATCAGATTCACCCTCAGATTTGATATCACCATCATCCTTTAAAACCATTACTCTCTTGTTTGGGCATTGAGATGCAATATGACCTACTCTCAAACACTTAAAGCACTTAATGTCACAGTTTCTTAAAGGTTGAGAATCTTATTTACCTTGATTTAATGTGTCTCCGGCCTTTTGATCTTTGGAAGGTTTGGCCTTGGCCTTGAAACTAGGTTGGTCATCCCTCTCGCTCCAATTTGGTTTCCACGATGATGAAGAACCCGAATTTCACCCAACCCATATGGAACTCTTTCTCTTCAACTATTGTTCCACCTTAATTGCCATGTGCATCATGTCACTCAATTCAACATAATATTGCAACTCCACCACATTTGCTATGTCTCGTGTTAGTCCACTTAAAAACCTAGCCATAGTAGCCTCTGGTCTTCCTCTACATTAGCTCGAATCATTGCTACCTCCATCTCCTTGTAGTAATCTTCAACACACTTAGACCCTTGAGTAAGAGTTTGCAATTTTTGAAATAAACCCCTAAAATAGTGACTTGGAATGAAACGCTTCCTCATGACAGCTTTCATCTCCTCCCAAGTCTCAATAGGTCTTTCTCCATTCCCCCTCCTACTCACAATCAGTTGATCCCACAAAACAATAGCATAATCAGTAAATTATTTGGTAGCCAACTTTACCTTCTTAAATTCAGAATAGTCATGGCAGTCAAATACCAATTCTATTCTTTCCTCCCACTCCAAATAAGCTTCAGGATCAGTTTTACCTTAGAACGTTGGGATTTTCACCTTTATACTACCCAAATTATTATCAGCCTTCTCTCCATACCTATCTCCTCTATACCCATACCTATCATCTCTATTCCCATACCTAACTCCTCTACCTCTCATTTCACGCCTCAATCTTCCCGCACCCACATTGGACATGCGATCACCCTCCTCTAGGTCATTCCCATAATCTTCTTCATAATCCTCCCCATGTGGGTTTCTTTCTCTTCGTTCCACATAAGGAACCCTAATTGGTTGCACCCTTTGTGAACTAGACTCCACCTTATCTATCCTATCATGCACCTTACCAATCTTAATCTCCATCCACTCCATGTTTTTTTGTATGGCTTTATACAAAAAATTGAGATCTATCGTTTCTGGTGCATCATCAGATAAGTCTCTACTTTTATCACGTGACATATTTGAAACCTGCAAAACAAAAAAAAAATAGTAAGCCTCACATGTTTACTCTCAAAGATGGTGGCATTCACACTCGTGTTTTCACTCAATTCTTTGGCTTTTACCCTCTGATGAGCTCACACACTCTTGTCTTTTTCCACTCTTTTTTAACTCTTTCAGTTCTTCCTTTTATTTTTTGACTTATACGGACACTCATAAAAAAAATAGTATAGGACAAGAATAACAAAGACGAGATTCTACTGAAAGATTTTTTTTTCAATATCAACGCACGAAATCAAGAAAAGGAATAAAAAAAAAACTGTTGACATAAGTTCAACTACACGACCTAAAAAAAATTGTACTAATTTTTTTTGTGACCTTTTTTTTATCTCTTTTTTTTATAAAGAATCTGATAAAACTGTTTTTTTTTTTGTAACGAGTCTGATTTTTTTTTTATGATCAAATAGAAAAAAAAATAGGCAAAGAAGAACAAGGATAGATTAAACCTGATTTTAGAAGTCTAAACTCTGATACCAACTGATATGAACCTCACCAAGAGCAGTGAGACCCGAAACCAATATATGGTAGCAAGGATATTTTTCTAATTTCAGATTTATAAAAGAAGAAAAAAAATAGGACCGCGACCCGTTATCTATATGGAGATAAGAACCAACGGTATTAAGAAAATTGTAGATGCCACACTCAAGAATAAGAAAGAAGGTGAGTGATAAGTCAAGGTTTGAACGCCACAAGGTAGAACCTTGATAAGTTCACAAGTTCTATGAAGAACCAAAGAGAAAAATTCTCTCAATTTTATTTCAATTCAAGTCTTCTTTCAAATTACATCAACTGGTCCCTTTTATACTCAACATATCTAAGACCTAAAAGGGAATAAATATTAAGCAATTAATGCCTTACAATTAGGAAAATAAATGCAAACAAATTTAGGAAACAACTAAAGACTAAAAACTATCATCTGTAGATCTTATCTTGGGATTTTCGAAAACATATTATAGTAGACGATTCGACTTCATATGCTCTCTATAGAGGTCCACGAAGTTCAGCCCGGATAAGGTCTTCATGTGGGCCGAATTTGTACTTTAGCAACTCGAAATCAGCCCTTCATTTAATGTTTCTTTGATCCTCTTGCCTCCTTTTAATTGGCCCAATTGGAATATGCAATGGTTCCTTTGGTGATGCTTCTTAATTCTCATCAATACGAGTCTATGATATACTTACACAATTGAGGATTAGGTGAGTCTAGAACGTAATTAGAGGATTATCACGGTTGAGTCGTTTCCTTAGTGTAACCACATTTCATGCATATCTCCATTCCATCTATCATTGTATATATTATTTATATAAATTATTTAGTTATATTATTATTCATGTTTCCGCACACGCAACACACGAGTCCGCTCGGAGTGTTGTAATAGTAGCTAGAACTAGAGACGATCGGTGAATCCCACCTCCTTGTGGATCGATCTCTTGCTTGCCACTGTGCTAGTCTCTATGACTTGCGCCCTTGTGAGACTGAACTAAAATGTTCATATTTGACGACACTGCAACGACGTGTCCCATCAAATTCTGCCCAAAAATGCGGTACGAAGTGCGGTACACATTTTGATCTCACGCAGTACGCAATCACACTTCTTTATACACCGTTACAAACACGTCCATAACTTTCTACAGAAGCCTTAGAATCGTAATCTGTAAAATACGTTAGAAATAGGACTTATGGAGCTTTTCGAAAAGTGGTTATGGACAATTTAGTTCGATCGAAGAAGGGAGTTATGACTTTCTGAAGCTAGGGTGTCTGAACAAGCTATTCTAAATTCTGCTTTTTAACCTCCAAAACTCTTCAATTAAGCTCAAATACCTTCCGTAGGGAACACTTACCTACATAAGGCTCACAAACACATCAAATACCTTAATATACTCGAAAACAAGAACAAAAACTAGAAAATGGGGACCTCAATAGGTTTACAAATCACTCTGATAGGGAGTACAGGTGCAAGTGTGGCATCTGTCATAGAGTTGGCCACAACAAATATACGTGCCCTACCAGAGACTCCAGCGTGGAATGATTTAAGGTGTTATGATGATGACATTGTGATAATTTGTACTCGCATGACTTGTTCATTAACTTAAATTCAATTTTAATTAAATAGGATTTCCAATTTGTGTTATACATGTGATTTATGACAGTTGAAAAGGAAACATTTTTATATAAAAATATTGGTACATATAAAAGAGAATTACTACATAAATCTAAACGGGCCGGGAGTTAGAAAAAATCTCAACTGCTATCTTCTCCCGAATGATGTCCATATCGTCTTATGACCAATCGAAATCCTTCCCGTCCGCCAGTAAGTACTCGATCAATCTCAATATGCGGGGACCACAGTTACCATACAGTTGGACACATTAACATGCGTTAATAAAAAAATAGGTTTTTAATAATATGATCTCAAAGTTAATGAAAAAAATGTCTTACGATTTCTTCTATTGGGGAATACGTGTTTCGGACACCACGCTGACTGAGAAGGGCTTATTCTTCTTGGCGAACGTCTCATGGGCAACAGGTCATGCAGTATAAAACCTGACCTGATGCAACATCGAGGGCAAAAACCAGCCCAAAGGGACTACTTGCTGCTTCTGAATATTCACCGTGACATCCTGTCTCCAGGGGTCGAGTATGAACATCATCCCGGAGGTGAGGTCGACGGTCACCAAGAACCAATGTTGGTGCCCAATGTTGCATGGTATCATGACCTGTAAATGTAACAAGAAGGTGTTAGGATGTACAAAGACGTTTATATTATAAAATTACAAACCATGTTAACCTCATGCCATGGACGGCTTCTAATCGAGGAACCACCACACACCGTCGTAAGGTCTTCATTGATCCACCAGGACCTGAGCATATTCCACAGTGCCGTGGTGATCTTCGCGCAAGCATCACAAGGCATCATTCTTATGTACTAGTGCTCCAGTAATGACTGTACAAACATTTTATCGACAAAAAATTATTAATGTTTTGCAAACTAATTTACAAACATGTGTAATCATTACTTTTTAAATACTTACAAAAATTTGTGTATCCAATTTGTTGATCATCTGGTTGTATGCCCTCAGGAATGCTCGCTTATGCTTTCGAAAAATATGGAGGTACGTGTCCATATGCTGGGAATAGATACACGTAATAAAGTGTTAGGAGTGTATCATTACTAAAACAAACATAAAATAAAAAATTCCAGCTCGCACGTACCTCGTCTTCCAACTCCATGAAGTTGGTCTGCATCCGATAGAACCATACAGCATCAACTGGCTCTAGCATGTCCATATCACGTCTGCATTAATTTCCCATTAGCTAAACAACTATTTAATTGAACAGAAAAAACCCTACCATCTAAATAGGAAAATTTTTTACTTATCGTTCCCAGTTTATGTTCTTCTTGAATGCTCAGTAAGCCTTCAACTGCTCACCATCCATTAGTTTGTGGGGATCAAAAACATGGTCTGTAGCCTAAAGTATTACCCTTGCCCTCTTCGACCGGTAGGGATCTATGTACGAGCTAAGCAATTGCCAACCGTACTTCAGTACATGCCTCTCCAGTCGAACTCCCCCCACTGGGGTATGCTACGATAAGGAGCTATGTCCCCTCTGCGGCTAGATCGATGTAAGGGGTGGAGGGGGAGGGGGAGGGGGAGGGGAGGGGCAAGTGCCGTTTGATCAAAGTGAGAGGTGGAAGGGGTGGCCGCTACTCGAACAGAGGGGGCGGCTATCGCTCGATCGATGTGGGAGGTGGAGAGACAATAGTTGCTCGATAAATGGGGAAGGTCGAGGGGACGGCTATCGCTCGATTGATGGGAGGTCTAACAGAACTGTTGCACGTGTAACATGCCCTGTATCTCCGGTACGTTGGTGAGCCTCAATCTCCAGATCTGCCCATTCGATATGTGGATTTTCCTGACGTCCACTAGTAATGTTTGTCCCCCGGTATACCCACCTTTCTTGTCTTTAGAAGTAAAGTCATGATCAGGACCAAGTGGATCATCCTGGTGCGTATGCGTCCTCAAGCCCTAAAACCCCCTGATCAATGTGAGCAACTTCCGATGTTGCTGTTGTCGATCCTCCTCACTCTTCTGAATCATATCCAGTAACTCTCGGTGCTACAGCTGTCGATCATCCTCACTCTTAAGGAGAGCTTCATGCAACTCGTTGAACTGACATTCCCATGTGGCCTGAAATCATGCCAACATTGTTAGTACTAAAACAATTAACAAGCCGTTTTAATAAAAACAAAACTATCATCTAAACTTACCTCCCTATCACATCCAACTCCTGCACGGGAATCGCCTCTAGATACAACAGGTCCGGGGGTGGCAAACTGAACCTTTCTATGCCTCACTCGTCGAGGAGACAACTCAGATACGTTATTGTCCATGGCACTAAAACCCAGACCCGATAGGTTAAAAGCCACCATCTCACTACGCCTCCCACCCTCACCCTCCTTATCGGAACCCTCTCCACTGCTCTCGTTAGTGGTAGTCTGATCAGGGACAGTCAGAAGATGAACCCTGTCCTCCTCTACATTCAAGCTCCCCCCCTCACTTAGGCCTGCGAAGTACGGAGCCTCCGTCTCAGCTGTTGTGGGCACGATTTCCTTCCTTACAAACATCTGAAAGCTTAGTTAGAGGAATGTCATTGTAAACATAGTAACTAATATAACGATTAACAAATTAAATAAATACCCTAGCACTGAAAATCTTGGCCAACTTCTTCCCTCTAGGTTTTTTGGTCAACTCCCACTTCAACTTACGAGGAGAAAGTTCTGTAACCCTTTGGGCGTCGAACTCAACAGCTAGTTCGGGGATCACATCGTAAGCAAATATCTGCATCAAAGATAAGTACAATTAGAATCCAAAAAATTTAGGCAACGAAATATAAAGTACATGTTGTAATTCAAAGTTCTTACCAAGAGGGCATGCGATAGACAGTAAATGTTGTACCGTAAATGTTATACCCCTCCACGGTATGTACAACATTGCCTTGTGATTACTTGTGTCTCTCCTCATGTCGACTGGGTAACACATGCTTGAATGACAAAATAGAATGCCAACAGACGTGGGTACCCCATGGAACGTATCGAAGGCAGTGAGGTCCTCCACCATCTGAAACTTCCAAACTGGAATCTTGAATCTCTCGTTTACTGCCATCAGTATCCAGTTTAGAATGTAGATGAGGCACAACTTCACAGCATCGTACGCCTCTTGAAACTCTCTGAGGGTAAGAACAACCCTAAACTCCTCTAACAATACCTTTTCGACTCTAGGAAAGTACCGTCGATGTATGCCATTCTCCACTGCATCATACATGCTCGTGTCTAGTATGACTCCAAAACGTAATCCGGTGATGAGGTAAAATTCCACCTTTGAAAACCTCACCACATGGTTCCCTAATAAGAACTGTATCTCATCTATTGGCCCATCATGTTCCAACTCTTGTAACAGCAATCGATGGATAACACCACCTGAAAACTTTATCTCCCGGTGCATCGACATGAAATGCCCGAAACAGGACGCCATGAACCAACGTCGATCCTCAGCAGTAAAATATTTAGAGACCCGGTTCAATGCATCATCTATACGGGCGAGGGCTACAAAATGGTCGTGTCGAGTCAATTTTCCCTTGAACTAGTCTCCCTCTGAAGTTTTTAGTAATTCTTCAACTTGCTCCTCATCTACAATGTCACAGAAATAATACATAATTAAACTGGAAAAAACTCGGTTCTTTGAAATATATTATGGATCCTTTCAAAATTATTCTCGAACCTTTGATAATATTCTAGATCCTTTGAAAAATATTCTCGATTGTTTGAAAAATATTCTAGATAGTTTGAAAAAATTTCTCGATCCTTTAATAAAATTCTCGATCCTTTGAAAAACTTCTAGAATCTTTGAAAAATATTCTCGATCCTTTTAAAACTCTTGAACCTTTGAAAAACATCCTTGATCATTTGAAAAACATTCTCAATCTCTGAAATATATTCTTGATCCCTTTAAAAAATCTCGATCTTTTGAAAAATAATCTCGATCGTTTGAAAAATAATCTCAATCCCTTTAACAAATTCTCGATCCATTCAAAATTATTCTCGATCCTTTAAAAATTTATCAATCCTTTGACAAATATGCTCGATTCTTTCAAAAGTTTCCTCAATTCTTTGTAAAAAAAACATCGATCTTGTTCCAAATAACCTAGATTTCGCTTAAAAATTTCTCAACTTAAATAATTTTCAAAATAAGAAATCCTCGATACCCAGATATTCATCTTCCTCATCACATATTAAACCTCATTTCAAACCCTAATCTCAACCATTCTCAGATCTTTTCAACCCTAATTTACAATTTCAAACAACAAAACACAAATCTAACATGCAATGGCAAGTTATCAACAACAAAATCGAGAAAAAAAAAACAAACTGAACTTACCTCTGTCAATCGCAAGAAATCTAGTGTATTCTCGTTCCGGTCACTTCGCCGTCGATTTCGTTGCCTTCGATTAGCTTCCCATTGGTCTTTTTCTCACTCTTTCTTTTTTCACACTTTGAAAATGACAACTTTCTCTCTTTTTTAATAATTCTAAGTAATTTTTTCCGATCACGTTAAATTTTGCCTTTTAAACGTACATTAGTAAAGTGGTCATATTTGCACAACACCCCCCCTCCCCAAAGTAATGCCATTAATTTTTCGAGCCCTAACGATAAATCTGTGGACAAAATCGTTAAAAAGAAAACACAAAACATCAAACTGTGAACCAAATCTCCCACCATCACTATAGGGAAACAGTGGAATATTGAAGTCCAACAACTTCTTCCCCAATTTTTCCACAAGAGTGTACAATCCATTGAGTTCATTGTCTATTTCCTCCTTTTGAACATGTAAATTGATTATTTTTTATTCTAGGTTATCAGCTTTTCTTAGCAACACTTCATTATTGACAATCAGGCGTCCATCATTTGCAATCCGTTGCCTCAGACATTGGATGATAGATTCCAGCCTATCTACTTCATCCGGTTGATATATGGATTTAAGGGAAGATAAAATAATAGGATTATTTTATTTTTACTAAATCATTTATCTAAGTATTTGAATTTAAGTTTAAATTTAAAATACTTATAATGATCACTTTTACTATATTATATATATTTGAAAAGGATAATTAAAAGATATATATCAATTATAACACAATAGATTGCATTGGATGCAAATTGGCGTGTGCACATATATAAGTATTTGTATAGGATACAAAATAAGGATATATATATATATAACATATATTAAAAAAATAGATGTGTTGACTTTATGTAAAACACATGCATATGGCATGAAACAAGAAAGATATATATGTATAAAAACGCAAGGTGCGGGGTGATTTGGTTCTTTTAAAAGAAAAAATTGATTTTGGTTTTGGTGTGTACCTGGTACACACGAGAGAAAAAAAAAAGTTTTGCAAGAGATGCAATTTATATGTGCGTGAAATCAATACACCAAATTGAGAAGAAAGAGTTTCTTCAACTATTTCTCTACATTCTCTATTCAAGTTTCTGAGATTGTGATGCGCCCACAAGCAGTTACCAGTTCTGGGAGATAGCGAGGAAGATCGAGTGGTTCAGACGGAGCATACCATAAAGTGAAAGAGCTTCCAAACGTTGGTAAAAGTGGTTCAGACAGGAGCACATCGTAAAGTGAAGGAGCCTTCAAACGTTGGTCTGTTCTTCTTCTGATTATATCGATTTCAATTTCCTGTGTTTACATATTGTATGTATTAGTTTCGAAAATAATTATTGTCCCAGATACAGATTATGATCTATATAAAAAATTTAAAATCTAGTTTCGCCGCGTAACCGGTAAACGAGGTTCCAAAAATTGGTATCAAAGGCAATTTTTTTTTCGGAACAGAAAATTGTTTTCAATACTCCTTTATGTATGATTCTGTACGGACAATTTAAAATGACCGTATGTTGTTTTTGTATGTATATTAATTTTTTTAAATTTACAAAAATATGATTGATCGTTAATTATATGGTACTATGGATTTTTGGTTTATGGGTTGTATTATTTATATATATATATATATATATATATATATATATATATATATATATATATATATTACTGTTATTGTATTATAAAAAAAAATGTAACCTATATTAAAGACCTGGAAAAATCTCGAATAAGGATTCATGAGATGAATCGGAGTGATCTGAAGAGACTGGAAGATATCTGAAGTTACTAGAATGCCAAGGAATGCCTTGGGAAATTTTTTGTAACTTTAGATTCCAATTTTTTAGGTTAAATAATCCACAGTACTCGGTCAATTCATGTATGCTTTATATTATGTGATGATAAAAACATTGCCTTGCATACATATGTCATTTAGATTAGATGTGTCTACAAAAATATATTTGATATGTCATACATGCATCATAGCCTGATATTTAATGTATTTTTTTAATGTGATTAAAATGGGTAAATACATAAATTGGCTATGAAAATGAGATAAGTTTTTTTTTTCAATGGTTAAAAAAAAACTTGGTAATTCTCATTAATATTAATCTAGTTATTAAAGAGTTTAATAAGTTAGATTAAAAGGGTCATTTATTGTAATTAAGATTAATATGATTAATTACCTAATAATAAATGATCCAAATAAAGTGTTAGGGTTTTAATAGTTAAAACTCGGTAAACACTAACATAATAGTCTGACTCTAGTAAAAAGTTTACAAATGCTTAGATTATTCACTAATAGATTAGATTTTTAATTGTTAAAAATCATTAATAATTTATTAGTTAATTAGAATTTGTTTCTAATTAGTTAATGCGCTAGATAATTTGATTAAAGTTGGTCGTTTAATCCTGTAGAGTCTAAGTGCATTAACGGTTAATAGAAAACCTAATTTTAAAATAGTGAGTGGGAGAGAGATATATGACATATATATCTTGCGGTCTCTATCATTAGTTCAACACCGTGAGATCCGAGTGGGGCCTCGTGAAGACTTTGCTTTCGTCCTCCCTAAGTAGGGTTTCCATAAAGGTCAATATCAAGGTTGACTTCTTAACGGATAGGATTTCTGAGGGTATTTCGGGATTGACTGACTCTAAGGCTGCAATTCTCGAGTTAAGCTCATGAGATCTGAAATAGTGGGTTACACTCACAAGGGTTTTGATTAAGTTTGTTAATTAAAAACCTGGCTGAATGAACAATGGCTGAATGATATGGAATAAGAGTTATTCTAGAATATCATTTGATTGAGAATGTCTCGGTCCAACATGCAAAGACTTGACTGACCCTAAGGTGGCACTTCTTTGTGGTATGTTGGATTTTCGTGGTATAGTAACTAGTTTTAGGGTAGTTCTAGTTCGTTAAACATGTGCATGCATCATGTTTAAATTTATGACAAAGCACTCACACTTGTTTTAAATAAATGACTGAATAAATGTTTTATTTATTTCATCAATAATGTCTTCTACATTACTTCAAATTCTCGCAAATGACAAATTAACTGGTGATAACTACACTAAGTTGAAACTTAACATTAATGCAATATTGGTCACCAAAGACCTCAAGTTTGTGCTTACGGAGGAATGTCCTCCAACGCTTGCTGCCAATGCCACACGAACTGTTCATAAGGCATATGAGCAATGGGTCTCATCTGTGTGAATGCCCGAACATATCTGTTGGCTTCTATGACAGACGTCCTTGTCACAAAGCACGAAGCATGTCACAAAGCACGAAGCAATGACTTCAGCATTCGAAATCTTGGAGTCATTTCAAGCTTTGTTTGGGCAGCCCACAGAGCAAAAGCGACATGAATTTATTCATTCCGTTATACTCACTCGCTTGAAGGAAGGTACGTCAGTTCGGAAACATGTCCTGAGCATGATGTCCTACTTCCACAAGGCAGAAGTGAATGGCGGAGCCATTGACGAACCCAGTCAAGTGAGCATCATACTGATGACTTTTTTGAAGAGTTTCTATCAATTTAAGAGTAACTATGAGATGAACAAGTTAAGATTCAACATTACCTTTGAGTTCTTAACTAAGGACTACAAGGGAAAAACCGGTGAGGCAAATGTTGATGAACCATCTTCCTATAATAATAATAAGAGAAAGAGGTCTACTGGGAAAGCGAAGGGTAAGCCTAAACCCAAGAAAGCCCAAAACAAGAAGAAGTCCAAGAAAAGTAAATACGATTTACTTGTTCTTGATTCGTGTTTAGTGGAAGATGATTCTTCACCCTGGATAGTTGATTCATGGGTCACTAACCATGTTTGTTCTTCTTTACAATGGACTTATTCTTGGACACAGCTAGAGAAGCAAGCATTCTCAAAACGTGTAGGGTCAGGGAATGTCGTGTCGGCACGAGCAGTGGGCGTAATTAGATTACGTTTTTGTAATAATTAAATTTTGTTGGATAATGTATTTTATATTCCAGGATTTACACGAAATTTGATTTTCGCTTCTAAGTTGTTAGAACAAAAATATTCTGTTTCTTTTAATAATAAGTCTATTATTATTGAAAAGAATGGTCTGAATATTTGTTCAGAAATTAATGAAAACAATTTGTATGTGTTAAGACCGTTAATACATACTACACTGCTCAACACCGAAATGTTTAAGGTTAAAAAACCAAAAACTAAACGACATAAGATTCCTCTAGATAATGACATGTATTGGCATCTAAGGCTTGGTCATATCAACCTTGACAAAATAAACAGACTAGTAAAAAGCGGACTTTTAAGTAAGTTAAAGGTTGGCACCTTACTTGTCTGTGAATCTTGTTTGAAAGGTAAGATGAATAAGAGACCTTTTACTGGAAAAGGGCTTAGAGCTAAAGAACAGCTAGAGCTTATACATACAGACGTCTGCGGACCGATGAATGTTAAAGCTAGAGGTGGTTATGAGTATTATGTCACCTTTATAGATGACTACTCATGATACGGATACGTCTACCTAATGCAACGGAAGTCGAAAACATTTGAAATGTTCAAAGAATTCTGAGCTGGAGTTAAGAATCAATTAGGTAGGACTATCAAGTCAATATGATTGGATCATAGAGGTGAGTACCTTGACCAAGAGTTTGAAGACTTCATGGTCGAGCATGGGATAGTTTCCCAACTCACAGCTCCAGGTACACCTCAGTAAAATGGTGTAGCGGAGAGGAGAAATAGAACCCTAATGGAAATGGTGAGATCTATGATTAGTTTCTCATACATTTTGAATGTAGTGCCATCCAAATCTATTCCTAAGACTCCCAGAGAGTTGTTGAATGGTCGTAAAGCTAGTTTGTGACATTTCTGTATATGGGGGTGTCCAGCACATGTGCTGAAGAACAGAATAGGAAAGCTAGACTCCAAGTCTGTTGTCTGCCTATTTGTAAGATACTCCAAGAAGAACATAGGTGGACACTTCTATAGTCCTGAAGACAACAAAGTATTTGTATCTACAAATGTAACGTTTCTTGAGGATAATTACTTTAGTGACCATAAACCTCGTTCCAAGATTGCATTAAATGTGTTTGAGCCTAGTGAGACTAGTGCTTCATCAACAAGAGTTATTGATCCATAAACATCTGAGAGTCGGAAGGTTTATGATCAGGATACACTACCACCTAGACGTAGTGAGAGGGTTGTGAGACAACTTGAACGCTATTTAGGTATAGGTGAGGGACAAGTTGTTGTCTCTACCGATAGTGTGGATGATCCATTGATATTTAAGAATGCAATGGAAGATCCTGATAAAGAGGAATGACTTAAAGCCATGAATCTCGAGATGGAGTCCATATACTCTAACACAGTCCGGGATCTTGTAGACTTATCGGATGGGGTAAAACTCATAGGGTGTAAGTGGATATACAAGAGAAAGAGAAGAGTAGACGGGAAGGTAGAGATCTTCAAGGCAAGGCTAGTAGCCAAGGGTTATACGTCGATTATGAAGAAACCTTCTCGTCAGTAACCATGTTTAAGTCTATTAGGATTCTTTATTCATTGGTGCCTATTTTGATTACAAAATTTGGCAAATGGACATCTAGACTGCATTCTTGAATGTCAATCTTGATGAGAGCATCTATATGATGAAACCAGAGGGATTCATGTCTCCAGATCAAGAGCAAAAGGTTTGCAAGCTGCAAAGGTCCATCTATGGACTTAAGCAAGCATCTAGATCTTGGAACATTAGGTTTGATGATGTGATCAAAACCTATGGCTTCGAGCAGAACGTCGATGAGCCTTGTGTCTACAAGCGCATCATTGATAAGAAAGTAGTTTTTTTTTGTCATATACGTAGATGATATCCTACTCATTGGGAATGATGTGGGAGTGTTGTCTAATGTAAAGGGTTGGCTGGCTAGCCAATTCCAAATGAAAGATTTGGTAGAGGCGAGTTATGTTTTAGGGATCCAACTTATAAGGGATCGTAAGAACAAACTCATAGCATTGTCTCAGGCATTATATATCGATAAGATTCTTGTGCGATTTTTGATGTAAAACTCCAAGAAAGGTAATTTACCTTCTAGGCATGGAGTTCACTTGTCTAAAGAACAATGTTCTAAGACACCTCATGAAGTTAAGGATATGAGACGTGTACCCTATGCATCGGTCGTAGGTAGTCTTATGTATGCTACGTTATGCACGAGACCGGACATCTGCTATGCAGTGGGAGTAGTCAGTAGATACCGGTCTAACCCAGGATTGGATCATTGGGTTGATGTAAAGACAATTCTCAAGTATCTTAGGAGAACGAGAAACTATATGCAAGTATATTCCGGGTAGGATTTGATCCCGTTAGGATACATAGATTCTGATTTTTAGTCAGACAGGGATTCTAGAAAATCCACGTCTGGATCAATATTTACCCTGGGTTGTGGAGCTATTATGTGGAGAAGTATCAAGCAATCTTGCATTACTGACTCCACCATAGAAGCTTAATATGTAGCTGCTTGTGAAGCTGCTAAAGAAGTTGTTTGGCTCCATAAGTTCTTGTGTGATCTGAAAGTTGTTCCAGATTTGGATATGCCCATCACACTTTATTGTGATAATAGTTGTGATGTGGCTAATTCCAAAGAACCAAGAAGCTACAAGAGAGGGAAGCATATAGAGAGAAAGTATCATCTCATTAGAGAGATAATGTAGAGAGGAGATGTGATCGTCACAAAAATAGCCTTACAAGACAATCATGCTGAACCATTTACAAAGACCTTACAGACTAAAGTGTTTTTAGGTCACCTAGATGATCTAGGGTTACGAGACATGTCTCACATGCTTTAGTGCAAGCGGGAGATTGGTTTATGCCCTAAATATGTAATTTGTAAATGGATTTTTGAAATAAATAAAAGGAAAAGTTCAATTCATTCATGTTGTGTTGTTTATTTTATAACTTATGCATATATTTAACATCCAAGATTGCCAGATGTAATCTCGAACTGTGTATATGAGTATCATATACGGATGGATACAGTAAGAGACGTGAAATCTAAAGAGTCAATAGATAGCAAATAAAGCTAAGTACTTTATTTGTGGTTAATCTATAGCTGCGGTCCATTCTGTAATGTACGATGATTCTACCCTGAATCATTCATATGAGATATGGGAACGGAGGCACCTTGTATGATGTGATCATATAGGATTGGGCCATGATCTATATGAATCTCTCACCAAGATCCGTTTACCGATGAGATTCATATATATCAACTAATGATGGCTATATGTGGGTGATCTTAATCATGAGTGTCTTATCAACTCCTTCAGGTTAGATCGTGGTCTTTGATATACCATGGGTAAGGTCAAATGCAGTTCCCGATCAATATGCTCAGTATGTTGAGATTATGGTTTGGCTTGTGGCTGGGAAGGTTTGTACACAATAGTGGAATCCACTCCTTCATGTGAGAAGTAGACAATAGTTCCCTTAAGGGTTGATTCAGGGCTTGGACAATATGAGCCATTTTCTAGTTCCGTAAGGAAATAAGATTTATTGTTCATTATAGAATCAACGATACTTACAGGATATATGTAATTAGAGGGGTATAACGGATATTATGACCCAGCTCTAATTATGAACTACTGTGGAGGATCACACCATGCGTAATAGCTATATCGATGGACACCGAGTTGTATCGGTCTGTGTAAAAGCGTCTACAGTGAAAGAGTGCAGCTTCGGGTTTTTAGTGGAATAACACCGGAGTTACTAATCAAGGAATATTAATTAAAGAGTTTAATTAATGATTCCGAGGATTATTGGATCTCAAAATACTGTGGGTTCATTAGGTCCCCTTGCTAGCCCGATCGATTTAGGTAACAAGGGTCACGGTTAACTAATTGGATTGTCAAAATAGTTGTGTTACGAAAGTGACCCGTGTTTATTTGGAAATTAATTGAATAATGAGATTATTTAATTAATGAATGTTAATAGTTAAATTAATTAAATAATTAGATTATTTAATTATATTGATAATTATGAATTATGAATTAACTATTAATTGGAGGGTGTTAGTTGATATATGGATTTAAGGGAAGATAAAATAGTAGGATTATTTTATTTTTACTAAATCATTTATCTAAGTATTTGAATTTAAGTTTTAATTTAAAATACTTAATATATTAGATATATTTGAAAAGGATAATTAAAAGATATATATCAATTATAACACAAGAGATTGCATTGGATGCAAATCGGTGTGTGCACATATATAAGTATTTTCATAGGATACAAATAAGGATATATATATATATATATATATATATATATATATATATATATTTGTGTAAAAACGCAAGGTGCGGGGTGATTTGGTTCTTTTAAAAGAAAAAGTTGATTTTGGTTTTGGTGTGTACCTGGTACACACGAGAGAAAAAAAAAAGTTTTGCAAGAGATGCAATTTATATGTGCGTGAAATCAATACACCATATTGAGAAGAAAGAGTTTCTTCAACTATTTCTCTACATCCTCCATTCAAGTTTCTGAGATCGTGATGCGCTCACATGCAGTTACCAGTTCTGGGAGATAGCGAGGAAGATCGAGTGGTTCAGACGGAGCATACCATAAAGTGAAAGAGCTTCCAAACGTTGGTAAAAGTGGTTCAGACAGGAGCACATCGTAAAGTGAAGGAGCCTTCAAACGTTGGTCTGTTCTTCTTCTGATTATATCGATTTCAATTTCCTGTGTTTACATATTGTATGTATTAGTTCCGAAAATAATTATGATCCCAAGTTCATTGGTCCCAGATATAGATTATTATCTGTATAAAAATTTTAAAATCTAGTTCCGCTGTGTAACCGGTGAACGAGGTTCCAACAAGGGTATGTTAGGTGCTCCATCTATTTTAGCTTATCTTCAGTCTGTCGATGTTTTTCGATCACCGGTACACTTTTCATCCTCATCCTCTATATCAAAGGTTTCAGAAAATTCAAAATCATCTACCTCATCCTCTAAATGTTTGTTAGTCAATGTTAGAATCCCCTGATCTTTCTCGGCCAATGTAAATCAGGGGGAAGGTACTGGCCCAAACGGCTAGTTGCTATCACTCACTGACTTGAAATATGGAGTACCAATTGGGGATTCTGATTTACGAGAGGACTTAACAGTCAACAGTTTACATGAGGGGATTGTTGTATTTTTTTTAACTTCGTAGGAGTATGAAATACATTTTCAGCCACCTTTGGCAGTACACATCTTTCTACGACTTTGACCTCAATTTCAGCCCAGGAGGATTGCTCGTAATGAATAATGTCCAACTCCCTTTCACCGTTATATGGTCTGAACTTAACCTTAGTTGGAATCATTCGTTACTAACCCCGTTCCATTGACAAATTGTTACCTACAATTTACTGTATTTGTATTCATCAAATGCAAAGGTAATTGGACCCATCATCTGGTTATCAATCCAATGTATATCGCAGTGCACTAAGAAGCCATCCACCTTATCCGCATACCCTGTAAATGTTATTGAAGTAAAAAGACATGCAAATGAAGATATATAAAATAAAAGTATAATAAAATGGCATTTTGAAATCTCTAGAACAAATTTCATAACCTACAAATATAAACAATTGCCTTTAAATCTAACCATTTAAAACATGTACCCTATTGGTAAGTAAAAAAATTGATTTTGAAGATTGAAGCTTGGGTCATGGAATTTTAAAGCCATGGACAATTGAATTTAAAGCTCTATATATTGTTTTCCAGCCCTGTAAAAGGATTTCAAGCAATGAAAATGTATTTCAAGCCATACTGTATGGGTTTTAACCCATGAACAGAAAACAACGCCCCTATAAGGGGTAATGCCATTCATTAAACACTCTACACACCCCACACAACCATTCATCACTACCAACAAAATGCTCATCTATTAGGTTTTAGATTAAGTTGGCATTAATTCCATATCAAAATGATGTTTACTTGTAATGATTTAGTTGCTTAGTTCATGATGATTCAAGCTTCAAAGAAGAAATAACAACTAGTCAAAGCAAGTTCAAGTCTTCAAAGAGAAAGGATGCTATATGGTTCTATAAAGGTATATTAAGAACTTATCTTTCACTTACAAGGCTTAGGTACACACACAAAATCATTCATATGTGTCCCTGCATCATTGTGCCCTATTTATAACACATTCACACACTTGAAGATGAATGCTCATGCATTGGTATGAAAATAACTTGTTTTGGAAAATGCATGATTGAAGACTATGTCTATGTAGTTTGCATTCTAGTGTTAATTGTATTTGTATGTGTATATGTTTGTAATACATAGATATTGAACTTGACTTAGTCTTAAATCATTCTTGATTGTAATCCAAACGATTTGGCTACTCAAACTCTTAATTTCAAGTTCTAAGTCAAAAGATATGATACTTTCTAGTCATGTTGCATATTTTGTCTTCGTATTTGTATATCGACTCGAATTATTATTTTCAGGGATGAGTATCTTATATGTACATGTCCATGAGAAATTTATGGTTCATAATCCATAAATGGATTCAAATTTCGAGTTTGGAGGTCGAGAACGGTAGAAGAACCTGAAGGGAGGTCGAGGAAATGATGACATCATCAAGCTCTTCTTTCCCCGAGATGGCACGTGGTCATCTCGAGCAAGAAGGCTTGATGTCTCGAGATTCCCACATGCCATCTCAAGCAGCAAGAAAGCATGATCTCTTCATGCTTTCTTTGGTCATTTCACTCTTATTCTTTCCCTCCCCTTTATATATTCTTTCCCTCTCACTTTTCATTCTACAAAGAGATTCAAAATTTGAGTGCAGAATTTTCTCACAAAATTTCTCACCTTCCAATCACCATAACTTCTTCATTTGAACTCCGGTCTGAGTGATTCAAAGTTGAGAGTGTTTGTTTATTCATCCTCCATCTTTTCTATGATGGTTTGAGTTAGTTTTATTGCTGTTTTTGGAGTCAAACCTCACAAAAACGGGACTGCACCAAATCAATTATGGTATTGATTTTATCTTAAAGTTTTCTTTTAAAACTTGTTCAATTGCCTTGGGTTTTCTTCTTCAATATATATATGTGTCTTGTGATTTTTTTTATTTGAGTTTTGAACTCATTTAAATCTAGATTGAGTTTCAATTGAAATCTCACATGTTGAGTTAGGTTTTGATTTGCCTATGTTTTCACATGTTGGGATTGTATTGTGCTAACTTTGAATCTATGACAATTTGATGATCATTGATTGATTGATTTGTAAAAAATAGTTCCTCACATGTATTAGGCTCTCTTTGGTTGATCTCTCTATATAATACATGTTGTGTTGTTCTTTGAGCCATTCAAGTGCTTGATTGCTTTTATGAATATAATATTATCTCGAACATGTTTTGTATATGTGATTAAAACTTGATCATGTATTAATTGAACATATCTTATAATTCAATTTTTAGATCTATGTATGTATCTAGGTTGTAATTAATGTTGAACATCTTTTACATGATCTAAATGGATTAATCATGCATAATTGACTAGACTATATTTGTTATGTGCATTCATGCATTTGTCTAGTATTTTCCATAGAATTTGTTGATCATCATATTCTATGTTGTGTGCTTGTTTGTGTTTTGCATTCATGATCACTTAGATACCTTGTAAGAAGGAAGTCTTGACAATAGGTGTGAGTCCTATGATTTGTTGAGCAAGTGGAAGTCTCGACAAGAGGTAGGAGACCTCGGATTGTTGAGCAAGAAAGTCTTAGCTAAAGTCGGGAGGACTCGGATAGCTAAGCAAGTGGAAGTCTCGACAAGAGGTGGGGTACCTCAGAATGTTGAGCAAGTAAATCTTGACAAAAGGTGTAAGGCCTCAGAATGTTGAGCAAGGTGTTACATGTTCATTGTTTAGATAGGAGGGTAGTTTCTAGATGAAGGGGTCACTTGAGAGATTATACTTGTCTTATCTTCTAGTGGATTATGTTTGCCGGTGTTGCTAACCCGTGGATGTTTTCTTTTTGAAGCTTTACCACGTAAAAACCTTGTGTCAATTTTCTCTATTCCTCTCTCTCTTATATTTG
This sequence comes from Dipteronia dyeriana, assembly GCA_032871835.1. Classification (NCBI taxonomy): domain Eukaryota; kingdom Viridiplantae; phylum Streptophyta; class Magnoliopsida; order Sapindales; family Sapindaceae; genus Dipteronia; species Dipteronia dyeriana. The sequence continues at coordinate 22,007,872 of CM065297.1, forward strand.
TATATGTTATTGGAATCTTATGGATAGAATATTTTATGTAAATTGACTTCCTTACTATAATATCAATTGTGTATATGTTATGAATGTTTGTTTGTATCACACTTTACATGTTTTATATTTTGATTAATTGTCTTTAATTGATATATATATATATATATATATATATATATATATATATATATATATATATATATTGTGATACAAGCAATCTAGAGGGACAAACTTTTGTTTGTTTCAAAAGAGTCGAAAAAGGTGTCTAACCTAGTCAACCCCCATCTAGGTTAGCCTTGAGCATTTAACGGTGTTTGTAATTTCAATTGGTATCAGAGCAAGACATTAGATTGTACTTAGTGAGCATCTAGGTGATACATTTATTGTATTTTTAGAGCTTTTGAAGTCATGGGTTTACAAGATGATGTAATGGCGGAAGGAGCCTCAAATACTAGGCCACCGTTACTTCGAGGCACTAACTATGGGTATTGGAAGTTGAGGATGAAGGCCTACATCTGCTCTATTGATGAGAGGGCATGGATAATTGTTGAAGACGGTTATAGTCCTCCTACCAAGGTTCAAGAGGATGGAACCAATATACTCAAGCCAATGAGTGAATGAAAAAAGAATAAGTTTGAGGTTGCTAAATGGCACCACCGTGCTATGAATGCCATCTTTCGAGGAGTTGATAGGCATCAATTCTCCTACATTCAAATTCTTAAATCCGTAAAGGAGGCTTGGGATACTTTCCAAGTCACTAATGAAGGAACCTTAGCGGTGAAGAAATCAAGACTTCATATGTTGGCATCACAATTTGAAGGTTTAAGTATGGGTGAAGAAGAAAAGTTTGAAGACTTCCAATTCCGGCTTCTTGACATTGCTTACCAATGTTAAGCACTTGGAGTACATATCTCAAGAGAGAGTTTAAATTGGAAAACCCTTAGTTCTATTCATAAGAGATTTAAATCAAAGGTTACGGCCATTGAGGAAAGCAAGCATGTGGATAGCATGAACATTGATGAGTTGCTTGGGTCTCTTCAAACTTATGAGATATGCTTAAAGCCAAAGAGCAAGAGTAAGGGAATCGCTCTCAATGTTATTAAAGAGGAGAGTGATAATGAAAATGAAGAGATGACTCTTTTGGTTAGAAAGTTCAAGAAGTTTCTAAAGAAAAATGCCAAGCCTAGAAGCAAGTCTTCTAAGGAAAAGGGAGTTAAGAAACCATTGTCTCCAAGGAATGAGAATAATAGTCAAGCCATGAACAAGAAGGTGTTCAATGCTTCAATTGTCATGGTTTCAGTCACTTTGCTAGTGAGTACACCAAGAAGCCATCTAAGAAAGACAAGAAGGGCAAAGTGTTGGTTGCTACTTGGAGTGATGATGAGAGCTCTAGTAGTGAGTCTTCAAGTGATTAAGAGTTGGTGAGCGTCTTTGTAGCTCTAACGGCTTCTCATTCTCCGCTAGATGTTGATGGTACAATATCTTTGAACAAGTATTTTGATGCAAATCATCATGGAAGCACTAGTTCCATTCCAACCAATATTGAGTTGTTGGCTAAGATAGAGAAGCTTGAAGAAGCCATAGATAATGCTCAAAGAGATGTTGAGAAGGATGACTTGATCAAGAAACAACTAGATGGGTTTGTGATTATTACTCATAAACTTCTTGGTGAGAAAGATGATATTATGAAAGTTTTTAGAGAACTTGAAAAGATAAACCTTGAGAAGGATAATGTGATATCTTCTTTGAAGAATAGAGAACAAGAATTAAAGGAAGAGATAGACACAGTTAAGGAGGCCATCAAGGACTTATTGAATGACTCGGTAAGTGTGTCTAGTGTTAGGAATCTTGTTAACTCTTATGGTGAAGACGACTTGGTAATTGAAGAGTAGCTCTTAGAAGCATCACTTCCTATTCACTTGGATGAAGTCGTGATTGACAAGAAACCACACAAGAAGAAAAGATCAAAAGCCAAGAAGAAGTTGGTAAACAAGGTATCTTTGCAAACTCCTAGTGAAGCTAGTTCAACTCCAAAAGGTACAATCTCATCTTTTATTCCAATTTTCCATTTTTCAACACAATAAGTCACATTAAGCCTAGGTGTTATAAATTTATTAAAAAATGAAAATTAGGAAATGAATCTAGAGATAAGGAGATTAAACATCAACTTGAACATTCTAAAGCTTTGAAAATTGAGAAACATGATGATTTTGCTAAGCACGAAAAGAAGTTGTAGAGTAGAAAGAAAGCTAATCTTGTTCAACTTGACAAAGCTTGTGTTGAAAATGTTAAGGAAGAGTGTATTAATGATATTCTTGTCAATCGAGTCACTGAAGGACTTTACTCTAGATTTAACATTGTTGTCAAGGATGATATTGGAAATGTTTGTATAGGTACACCCAAGAACAAGTGGTTCAAGGGTGAGTGCTCTTATCACTAAAGTAAGAAGCACATGTGAGGTAGTTTTGAGGCAATATATCAATTGTGATGAGAATTCTAGTTTGCTAGCTTTGAATACTCCTTGTATTGATATGAACTTAGTTATCTCACATCATGTTTGTTATGATGGTTGAAAATACAAACACGGTTAAATGCGCAAGGATAATCTAGAGGGGGAGGGGACACCTTTTTCGACTCCCTTGAAACAAACAAATGTTTGTCCCTCTAAATTGCTTGTATCACAATATATATATTAATCGAAGCTAACTAATAAATATATATAAGCATTATAAAATGTGATACAAACAAACATACATAAAGCATATACAAATAACTTTGTAGTAAGGAAGTCAACTCACATATAAAGTTCTATCCATAGTATTCAAATAACAAATACAAATATAAGAGAGATAGGGATAGAGAAAAGTTGATACAAGATATAACATGGTAAACCTCCAAAGAGGAAACATCCACGGGTTAGCAACCACCGACAAACAAAATCCACTAGTAGATAAGAAAAGTATAATCTCTCAAGTGACCCATTCACCTAGAAACTACCCTCCTATCCTACTCATGAATATGTCACCCTCTTGCTAAACATTCGGAGGCTTCACACCTTTTGTCAAGACTTCCTCGCTCACCCTTCCGGATCCTCACGACCCTAGGCAAGACTTCCTTGCTACCCACATAGGCCTCTAGGTGATCATGAATGCAAAACACAAACAAGCACGCAACATAGAATGTTATGATCAACACATCCTATGGAAAATACTAGACATAAACATGAATGCACTAACCAAATGTTGTCTAGTTAAAATTCATGTCTAATTCATCTAGTTCATACAAAATATATGACATGTTAATTTCAACCTAGATACATGCATAAATCTAAACTTGAACTCAAGATATATTCAATTAATCATATATTCAAGTTCAAATCATGTAAACCAAAAACAAGATAAAATCATGTGACAACGTCATTTAGATGAAAGCAAAAATTCTAGAGCATATTTTCTGTTCATATATTCAACAAAGAACATGAATAGATCACAAGAACACAAACACATGCACTATTAGGAGAAATTTGGCCAAAGAGAGCCTAGTACATGTGAGAGACTATTTTTCACAAAATCGATCAATTAAATATCATCAAATAGTCCTAGAAACAAAGCTAGCACAATACAATCTCAAACATGAGAAAACATAGGCAAAATCAAAACCTAACTCAACATGTGAGATTTCAATTGAAACTCAATCTAGCTTTAAATGAGTTCAAAACTCAATCCTAAACAATCACAAAATACTAATATATAGAGAAGAAGAAAACCCAAGGCAATTGACCAAGTTTTAAAAGAAAACTTTGAGAGAAAATCAATAACTTAGTTGATTTGGTGCAGTCCCATTTTTGTGAGGTTAGACTCCAAAAACAGTAATAAAACTAACTCAAACCTTCAAAGAAAAGATGAAGGATGAATAGAAAAACACTCCCAACTTTGAATCACTCAGATCGGAGTTCAAATGAAGAAGTTATGGTGTTTGGAAGGTGAAAATATTTTGGGAGAAAATTCTGCACTCAAATTTTGAATCTCTTCTTATAATGAAATGTAAGAGGGAAGGGAAATATAAAGGAGAGGGAAAGGTATCATGTGAAATGACCAAAAGGGGCAAAGAACCAACCAAGCTTGCCTGCTGCCCAAGATGACATGTGGGCATCTCGAGGCAGCAAGCCTTCTTGCCCAAGATGGCCACGCGTCATCTTGAGAAAGAAGAGCTTGGTGTTGTCTTCTTTTACCCTCGACCTCCCTTCGTGTTCTTCGACCGTTCTTCGGCCTCCAAACTCGGAATTTAAATACGTTTATGGATTACAAACCATAACTCTCTCATGGACATGGACATATAAGACACTCAACCCAGAAAAAAGAATTCGACTCGATATACGAAGACGAAGACAATGTACGTAACATGATTGAAAAGTATCATGTCTTTTGACTTAGAACTTGAAATTAAGAGTATGAGTAAGCAAAGTGCTTGGAACTCAATCAAGAATGATTTAAGACTAAAATCAAGTTCATTATCCATATTTTACAAACATATACACATGCAAACACATTTCACACTAGAATGCAAACTACATAGAGATAGTCTCCAATCATGTATTTTCCAAAACATGTCATTTTCATACCAATGCATGAGCCATCATCTTCAAATGTGTGAATGTGTTATAAATGAGGCACAACAAAGCAGGGACAGATATGTATGATTTGTGTGTGTGTGCCTTAGTAGTGCACAACTATGCAGGGACACAAATGTATGAATTGTGTGTGTGCCTAAGCCTTGTAAGAGAAAGATAAGGTCTTAATATACCTTTATAGAACCATATAGCATCCTTTCTCTTTGAAGACTTTGTACTTGCTTTGACTAGTTGTTCCTTCTTCTTTGAAGCTTGAATCCTCATGAACCTAAACAACTAAATCATTACAAGTAAACATTATTTTGATATGTAATTAATGCCAACATAATCTGAAACCTAACAATGGTCGAAATTTGTTGGTTAACTTCTGAGAATTTCTTTTTATATATATGTTGGTTGAGTTGAAATAGTATGCTTTTTATACTCTTGTTGTGAAACATCGTCAACTTCATGTCATGAGGACATTTAAGACAAGAGAAATCATAAAAAGGGTGGAAATATGATATTTGGTGAATATAATGTGCAAAATGTATCTCTATACTCTAATGCATGTTCTCTTAGATATTCATCTTTCGACTCAATCTTTGATATACATCTCATAGCATGTCATATTAGAGAATTTTGTATAGCATACATTTGATTCTCATTGACATTTTCTATTTTTTTATCTAACAGTGATATTGTTCACATTGATCTTAACTTTGATGATTGTCTGTGTATAGTTTATTGAGTGTCATTACTTTTGAAATTATGAGCTTCATATTCTTTGAAAGCTACTCATTAGAAAAGTAATGATCTTGAATAAGTCTATACTTATTGCTTTTAGATCTTATGCTTATGAGCCATAAAATCTTAAAAGAGAAAATTGCACTTTGCTTCTCTTATACGTTTTGCTAGTAGGTTGAGTTTACTAATATGTAAACTTTGAATACACCTTGAAGTTTTTATGCTTAAGTACAGTTAAAATGACCTATGGTTAGTATCCATTTTGCTTCGGTAAATACATAGAACTCAACGAGCACCTTCATGGAAAGGGCAACACACATTGGTTGTGAAAGCTACCCAATGTTGGAAAGAGCTATACCATTGTGATGAGTGAAAGCCGCCATGAAGTGAATTTTTTTTTGTAATGTTTGGAAAAATCAAAGAAGTGCTGAATTGGAATCATGAAAAGAAAATTCTTTGATTCAAAGCCTAAAAAGAAAAGGAGGAAAGCTTAAAAAAGGAGTATAGTTAAAAAATCAAAAGAGCACGGGTTAAAAAATAGAAATGGAAAAACATGCCATAAGCACACACACGCTCATGTGTTGAATTCTATTCTTTTAAAAGCAAAAATTCCGGATCATAATCGGTTTGACTTTTTATGGAAAAAAACTTAAAATGAATAGATGTTGGAATTTGTTTGCATGTTGACTATCAAACTACTTCTTGATGTATATTTGAAGCATATCTCTCTCACACACACTTTGTTTATGAGTATGTTGATATTTTAGCAATTGTTGAAGAATTATGAGAGAACTTGAAAATTTTTGTGTATCTCTTTTAGCATATGAAGCTTACTTTGTTGAGGTTTCTTCAAATTGCTTGAATGTGTGATTGTATAAATATCTTTGTGAACCTTATGCTATCATTGATTTTAGTTATGGCATTTATCAAGGGGGATCATTGTATGCTAGACATTGTTCTCTTTTATGATATGTTCACAAGTTTCTTGGGTTATCTAATGATATAGATTCTAATTTTCTATATGTGAATGTTATTGAGAATATAAATATCATGGGTAGAACTCTTTATGAAAATGCTTCCTTTGAGTGGAAAAATAGAGCATACATTAGTCAACATGAGTTAACTAAGGCTAGTGCATTTTGGCATCTATTCATTTGCACTAACATTATTGGATCTTAAAATTCAATCGAGTTGAATAAGGACAAGATAAAAATAGTGTATGCCTTGGTAACTAATCAATTGATAAACCTTGGAGAACTTCTCATGTATTATATTGATAGTGTGGCTTTCTCTACTAGAGGTGATAAAAAGCTTATATTACCGGGGTTTAGTACTTCATTGTGTTTAGCTCGTGGGATTAAGTGTAAGGAAGATGAAGTGTTAGTTCAACCATTGGAGAAATATTGTGATAAGCGTGTGTCTTACATGTCCTATAAGAATAAGGGTATGACTTGTGATACTTTTGGACTATTTAGTAGTTTTCAAGTTGATAGTCATGTGAATAACACAAGTATTCTTCCGGATTGGTCTATACAATTGAAGGAGAAGGTTGATGAACTCGGTGCAATAGTTGTTCAATAAGATGCTAGGATTAAAGAGTTGGAGGAGTGCATTGCTTCAAGCTCAAGACTATCACTCAAGCATTATGTTAGATCTACTACTCGCACAACTTTCTTTGATGGAACAAGTGGCTAGTATTTGATCTTTAAGGTACATTTCTTAACCTTTTGGCATCATTTCATAACAAAAAAGGGGAGAAAGAGTATTTGCTAGTTGCTTAGTTTCTTTTTATGTTGTTTTGTGAACTTTTGAACTTAATGGCTTGTAATAATTAGTCTTAAAAATTTGGTTAAGAATTGCTGTGATTTGGCAAGTATTGACGGGGAGATACATGAGTTGTGGACTTTAATTGTATATTCTTATCCATATTAAATGTTGCCATTTGTTGTTTTCTTTTGTATATGCATTATGCTTTGAGATGATTTCTAGGTTGCTTCAAGAGAAGATCAAGATGAAGTTCAAGAGTTGATAAAGATTAGTTATAGGAATCTTACTCATTGTAATGTGAGGGAGTGATTTGTGACCTATCTTCATTTTTGTATTTTTAGTATATGTATAGATGTTTTGATATGGAATTTGCCAATGGGGGGGATTGGTAGGTTTTAGATTAAGTTGGCATTAATTTCATATCAAAATGATGCTTACTTGTAATGATTTAATTTTTTAGTTTATGACGATTCAAACTTCAAAGAGGAAATAACAACTAGTCAAAGCAAGTTCAAGTCTTCAAAGAGAAAGGATGCTATATGGTTTTACAAAGGTATATTAAGATCTTATATTTTTCTCTAGCAAGGCTTAGGCACACACATATAATTCAGTCATATGTGTCCCTGCATCGTTGTGCCCCATTTATAACACATTCACACACTTGAAGATGAATGCTCATGCATTGGTATGAAAATAACTTGTTTTGGAAACTGCATGATTGGAGACTATGTCTATGTAGTTTACATTCTAGTGTGAATTATGTTTGTATGTGTATATGTTATACATTGATATTGAACTTGATTTTAGTCTTAAATCATTCTTGATTGTGTTCTAAGCACTTTGGTTACCTATACTCTTAATTTCAAGTTCTAAGTCAAAAAATATAATACTTTCCAGTCATGTTGCATACATTGTCTTCGTATTCATATATCGAGATGAATTATTATTTTCCGGATTGAGTATCTTATGTCCATGTCTGTGAGAGAGTTGCAGTTTGTAATCAGCAAAAGGATTCAAATTCCAAGTTCGGAGGCCAGAGAACGGTCGAAGAACGTAAAGGGAGGTCGAGGAAAAGAAGACAGCATCAAGCTCTGCCATCTCGGGCAAGAAGGCTTTCTGTCCTAAGATGCCCACATGCCATCTCTGGAAGCAAGCAAGCTTGAGCTCTTCATGCCCTCTTTGGTCATTTCACTCTTATTCTTTCCTTCTCCTTTATATATCCCTTCTCTCACACTTTTCATTCTAGGAAGAGATTCAAAATTTGAGTGCAGAATTTTCTCTCAAATTTTCTCAACTTCCAAACACCATAACTTCTTCCTTTGAACTCCAATCTAAGTGATTCAATGTTGAGAGTGTTTGTCTATTCATGCTCAATCTTTTCTTTGAAGGTTTAAGTTAGTTTTATTGTTTTTTTTAGTCAATCCTTACAACAACGGGATTGTACCAAATCAACTAAAGTATTGATTTTATCTCAAAGTTTTCATTTAAAACTCGGTCAATTGCCTTGGGTTTTATTTTTCAATATATATATGTGTCTTGTGATTTTTTTGATTTGAGTTTTGAACTCATTTAAAGCTAGATTGAGTTTCAATTGAAATCTCACATGTTGAGTTAGGTTTTGATTTGCCTATATTTTCACATATTTGGGATGGTATTGTGCTAGCTTTGAATATAGGACTATTTGATGATCTTTGATTGATTGATTTTGTGAAAAATAGTTCCTCACATATATAGGCTCTCTTTGGTTGATCTCTTTATATAATACATGTTGTTTTGTTCTTTGAGCTATTCAAGTGCTTGATTGCTTTTATGAATATAATATGTTCTAGAACATGTTTTGTATATGTGATTAAAACTTGATCATGTATTAATTGAACATATCTTATGATTCAGGTTTTATATATATGCATTTATCTAGGTTGTAATTAATGTTGAACATCTTTTACATGATATAGATGATTAATCATGAATAATTGACTAGACTACATTTGTTATGTGCATTCATGCATATGTCTAGTATTTTCCATAGAATTCATTGATCATCATATTCTATGTTGCGTGCTTATTTGCATTTTGTATTCATGATCACTTAGATGCCTTGTGAGAAGGAAGTCTTGACAATAGGTAGGTGGCCTACGATTTGTTGAGCAAGTGAAAGTCTCAACAAGAGGTAGGAGACCTTGGATTGTTGAGCAAGGAAGTCTTAACTAGATTCGGGAGGACTCGGATAGCTAAGCAAATATAAGTCTCGACAAGAGGTGGGAGACCTTAGAATGTTGAGCAAGGAGGTCTTTATAAGAGGTGTGAGGCCTCGGAATGTTAAGATAGATGGTGACATGTTCATTGGTAGGATATGAGGGTAGTTCCTAGGTGAAGGGGTCACTTGAGAGATTGTACTTGTCTTATCTACTAGTGGATTATGTTTACCGGTGGTTGTTAACCCGTGGATATTTCCTCTTCGGAGGTTTACCACATAAAAACCTTGTGTCAATTTTCTCTATCCCTTTCTCTCTTATATTTGTTTATGTTATTGGAATCTTGTGGATAGAATATTTTATGTAAATTGACTTCCTTACTATAATATCAATTGTGTATGTGTTATGGATGTTTGATTGTATCACTATATATATATAGTGATACAAGCAATCTAGAGGGATAAACTTTTATTTGGTTCAAGTCGAAAAAGGTGTCTAACCTATTCCTGCCCCCCCCCCCCCCCCTCCCTCCCTCTAGGTTAGGTTTGAACATTTAACCGTGTTTGTATTTTTATCATCACAATTTACCAAAATATAGGGGGATGTTATTCATCATCTCTATTCAACTAGCAAAGACAACACCAACTACGATGCTTGATGTGTGTTGTGTTGTTGAATGTGGTTGGATTTAAGTCCCTGGAAATCAAGCAATATTCGATTGTACAGTATTCTTTCTTACCTAAACTAGTACAATTCCTTAAACCTTCCAACCTTGACAGTTGGCAAAAATTGAACATTTTCACTTTTGAGTTTCTTAATGATACAACCTGCTTTTATAGTTGCTTGACGTCATAATAAACAAAGAATCAGGATCATCACCAAAATTTTAAGCTTAGCCTCAACTATGCAAAAATTCAATAAAAATTTGTAACATGTTTCGAAAGTTCAAATGCACAGATTTAAATAATCACTCACCTGCAGCACAATTCAAAACCTGATACTGACCTAACCATTCCTTTCTCAATCAATATCCTTGCCTTCAATCTACATGCCACAACTAGCAGCTTTGGTATCGTTGCCTTCGATCTATCTCTGCCATGACTCAAACTCAAGCTTAAACACGAACTTTTGAACACTATAGAGACAAACTCATCATCCCTCATCGCCGTTGTCGCCTCTATCTTTCTCTATCCCTTTATTTTTAGAGTTTCTATACGGTTTTTGGAATATTTTCTGTTCTAAAGAGTTTACAAGGAAATCTTTAGGAATATGAGCAATATTAAAGCCCTAAAGTAAGGTGAACTGTAGATGTGGAGAACTGAAGATAGGGAAGGACAAATAAGAAGCTAGAGATGGAGATGGAGAGGAGATGACTTGGACGGAATTCAACAGGTCTCGTGGAAAAAATAGGAGGGGAGGGGAGGGGAGGGGAGGGTAGGGTAGGGAAGGGAAGGGTACTTTCGGAAAACTTAAATGTTTAGGGGTATACATGATATTACTCCCCTCTTTTATGTGGGAAGGGTAATTTACTACAATAGGGGACATTGCATGTAAAGTTAACTTCAATGTTGGACACTTTTGTAACGAAAACATGATGAGGATATTTTTGCTTCTTCAAACATAGAAAGAGACATTTTTTAAATATCACTTACATTAGCAACGACTCAAACTTGGGATTGCCAGACTAAATGAGAACTCTTACCATTTAGCCTCATTTGGGGTGGTAATTTCTATTGAACGATTGAAATTTCCAAAAACAAATACATTAATTAGGGTTTTTTACCTAAAGCATCATCATTGACATGGTTGGCTTTGTAGTCATCAGTTGGGAATACGACTGTGTTAGGCTATCAAATAAACATAGAAAAAAAGCTATAAAAAATACATGAAACAACTTAAGTTAATTGAGCCGCAATTATAAACCCAGGTGGACATATATATTACAGGATTCAGCACGATCTTGTAGGGATTAGAGTACATAGTACTTGTTGTCCCATATTTTTTTTCAAGCTCCTTAAAATAGATAGGCTTGAATTCGTTCTCCAATGTTTTAAATCTAGAATCAGTACATTGGTTTTGGTCATACAAGCAACAAAGTAAATTGTCACACTATTGACCAATTTTGTTGGACACTACTTGTAAAATAATTGAACTTACTTACCCAAGCACATAACACTTTGCTTCTCAACCCTACCAATATACAATCCAATGCATTACTCATGTACCACATGTTCATTAAAGAAGATCATGCAAACAAGTTAAAGAATATATGTAATTTTAAATTATCATATAATTAAACACGTAAAGTTTGAGTACCGGCTTAAATATAATAAACTGACACTCTAGTAGATGACAATATTCCCGCTTCAAATCTTTCAAGGAAAGTCTTTGCAGTAAGGCCTTTTATAAACGGAAAACATATATATATATATATATATATATATATATATATATATGTGTGTGTTTTCTTATCGGTACGTACTTATATAACTCATATTTGTTCGTTATAGGTGGACTATTGATTATGGAAAAACTTGACTTGAAAATTTATATATATATATATATATAATGAAAATCAATATCCATCAGAAGAATAGATAGTCAAAATCCAAATTACGAGGAGCCCACCTACAAAACTTCCATAAGAAGCATCAGGGATGCGATAAATTGGATGATCTGTTGATCTATCTTTATGACAGACTTGATGACAAAGCAGGCCTCCAAGACTAAGAACAAGTAGTTTCTTTTTAGGACCCCGAATCAGCTTCGTCAGTGAAAGTCCATTGTATTCTTCTAGTTTGTTTCATAATCACTGTCATTGATCAGTAACACAGCTTTCTTCTCTGTGTCTTCACCCTTCTCTGCCATATATCAGATAATAAGTATATATGTGAACAGACTTTTAGTTTATGCCAAAATGTGGCTGTTGCAATTTGTTTTTTATATCTCAATTTTGCCAAATTTTGAACTCTTCCGGTATCTGTTAACCCATCTGTTGACGTCAATTTCTGGATGCGTGAGAAAAGTCAACAAGATTGGATTTTAGCTGTGATTTCAAAGAGAAAGAGAAAGAGAAAGAGAAAGAGAAAGAGAAAGAGAAAGTAATTGGACACAAGTTTTTCGTGGTAAAACTCTGATGACCGGAGAAACGTCCAAGGGTGGTTGAATAAACAACTGAGCCAAAATCCACTATTGAAAAAGATTTACGAATCTCGATCTCTCTTTTTTCTCTCTGTATTTGCTATATATTTTTATGACGAGATTATGGGTCTATTTATATGTACATAGAACCCTAATCCTTTTTGTACAAGTAATGAAAGATCTTTGTATTTAATTATGATTGGTTACTTATTCGAAGTAGCCTGTCGTCTTTCCTATCTCGGAGACTTGTATAGATAACGAATAGGACTTTAGTAATATAGTCCAGTTAGGACATTCCTTACAAATACGTAATATTTATGAAGAAATATAATTATTGCCTGATTTGACACCTTTTCTGTTTGGCATTCTATTCATCTTGGAATTCTTCTTTGACGCGGATATCTTTGCATATTTTAACATGATTCTTGGTTCGTGTGCTGGCTGGGCTTCTTTATTCGGGTTTCTTCATGTTTGTCCCGGGTAGAACATGATGTTATCTGGTCCTGAATGACATCATCTGATCCCGAGTAGGACATGACGTCAGCTAACCCCGAGCGATGTTAACTGATCCCGAGCAGAATATGACGTCAATTGATCCCGAGTAGGTTTCATACAATACTTATTTTTACACTTACTCGGTTCTCTTCTTTGATGATATTTTATGGGATATTTTCTGAATGCCTATTTGGATGTCCACCTGGCAATTTTATCTTCTTTGTCAATGACGTATACATCTGATAAAATTTACATACGACAATACCCCCTTAAAATATTTTTTACCTAACAGGGTTTCGTTCCGGGCAAAAGTATTTTAATCAACCCTTCAATTTTTTACGTCTCATTAATGCCAAAGTAAATGTTTTGTCATGATGACGTGTCTTAATGGCGGCCATGTAAATTCAATTCTGCCTCCTCACGCGAAATCTTTATGATTGCGACGTTTTGGAGTTCTTACGGCCTTGGTCAGTTCTTCTCTTAACACATGTCCTCTATCACTTCATTTCTCGATACCATTTATGAGAAACGGCCTACACGTCCCTTAATGCGCCGTCTACGTCATCAAATCTATCTTTTGATTTTCCCGCTTTTTGAGATCCTAGGGTTTTGCGCTATTATCCCTTTAAATGCTCCGTTGAACGGAGTTTTCCTGGTTTATTCTCAGACTCAAACAGGAAATTTTCCAACCCAGGTTTCTTTTGTGCAGAAAATCTCTATTCTTCGTTGAAGTTTCTACATCAGGTTTCTTCACTCAAGGTTAGTTTTAATGAATCCGACTTCCCATCGTCGACTCTTTACTATAGCTCTCGAAACGCTTGATCGTGGAGATTTTCAAATGGTTTCTTACGCTCGTAGATTATTGGGGGAAATTCCCCCTGACGAACCTTCTTTTTTAGATGTTGATGTTTCTGGGCTTCACCTTGACGATTGTTTTAGTTCTGAATCATCTAGTTCTGAATCTGTCTTTTCTGATCACAGGGTACCTCTTCGATCGAGGATGGGGAAACATCAAAGTAAAAGTGAAGTTTATAAGCATAACTTGGGCAACGTCCGGATCAGGGAACAGATTATTAATGAGGAGGACATTAAAGAGGAGTTCAGAAAATCTCATCATTTTTTTTTTGTTGATAGCCCTAGTAGGTATGACACCTAGCCTAATGTGGTTTGGGAAATATCGTGCTCGATTCGACTTGGATGACTCAGTCATAATGTCTTCTGCCGGTGATAGAGCCACGTGGAACCCCTCCTCGGGCATGATGGTAATTTATGGGTCCATGCTTTGTTACGGCGTTACTCTTCCTTTTTAGCCTTTTATTGCCTGGTTTCTTACTGAAGCAGGGATCGCTCCAGCCCAACTGACCCCTAACTGCTACAAGATCTTGATATGCATGTTGCACATGTGGAGCCGAATAAACCTGTCGCCGCCTTCCCCGAGTGAAATCAAATACTTCTACACATTAAGGCAGTCTAGTCGGACAGGGACTTATTTTCTCATGTCTAACCGGCCAGATTGCTGGGTCCCTGAGGGGACAAAAGTGAATCGGGGAGTTGATATCTCCGATGATGCCAAAAGAGAGGCTTTGTATGGGGATTTCCTTCGTCAAACAAGTACTGGAAGAACAGCTGGTTTTTCACCAGAGAGAACCTTGGACTTGAAGTTACTCTTTTGGCTGGGGAGACTCGGACGGTGCTAAAGGTTCCCCGGTTTTTCTTGTTCCATACATCAATGTATGGAACAAGGAAAAACTTGAATTTTGCGATATTGAGCTAACCAGACTTGCTCGGGCTGCAGTTCGCACTTTGGAAAAAATGAGTAGGATTTATCTTTTTAATGAGAAGAAAATGATTGATCTTGGCTTTTTCGCAGGCGATGTAAGTGATCTTTCTACCCTTTTTTTTTAAATGTTGCTTTTTATATTCTGACACGATTCTTTTTTTTTTTACCATTTTTTTCTAACTGTTTGACTTGAACATCGTCTGTGACATTTAAGCTCGTCAGGTGAAGTCAATCCTTCAGGCGAGCCAAAAAGAAGTTTTTCGTCATAGCAAAGAAGGTATTGCCCTACCCGAGACAGATGAAGACCCTGATGAGGCTGAAGAACAGATCCCCAAATATGTCCCCGAGGAAGTCATTCGGCCGACCGTAGGGGAGTCTAGTGGACAGAGTGGCCCAGCTGACCACACTCAGGAATTGTCTGAAGACGGAATGAGGAAAAGTGATGGTCCTGGTGAGAAGCCTGATGAATTGAGCTCCTCGGTTGTGGTTCCTACCTAGCGGATAGTCGCTGGTGACGGAGGTAAAACCTCTGATGGTCGAGTAAATGCACATTCCAACTTTTTTGAATCTTTCTGGGATGATGATCAGGAAGATCCCTTAGATGATCTTGGTTTTCATCGTTCTCAGGCTGAGAAACGGAAGACGGTCGATTCTCCCGCTCGTCCATATAAGGTTCCTCGGGTGGTTTCATTTGTTGACTCCAGTGATGAAGACTCCGGGGCCGAGATTCCCCCGAGCATTGATGTTGAAGCATCGGTGAGTGAAAATACAATCACGGTTAAATGCTCGAGGCTAACCTAGAGGTAGGGTGAATAGGTTAGACACCTTTTTCGTCTCCCTTAGAAACAAACAAAAGTTTGTCCATCTAGATTGCTTGCATCACAATATATATATATTAATTAAAGACAATTAATCAATATATAAACACAAGTAAAGTGTGATACAAACAAGTAATTGTAACATATACACAATCTAATCTATAGAAAGGTAGTCAACATACAAAGAGAGTTCTATCAACAATACAAATATTAGAGAGATAGGGATAGAGAAAAGTTGACACAAAATATAACGTGGTAAACCTCCGAAAAGGAAACATCCACGGGCTAGCAGCCACCGGCAAACAAAATCCACTAGTAGATAAGACAAATACAATCTCTCAAGTGACCTCTTCACCTAGAAACTACCCTCTTATCCTACTCTAGAAGTTGTCGCCCTATGCTCAACAATCCATGGCTTCACACCTCTTGTCAAGACTTCCTTGCTCACCTTATCCGGATCCTCACGACCCAAGGTAAGACTTCTTGCTCAACTAAATCCTCACGAATCCAGTCAAGACTTCCTTGCTCACCTATCCGAGTTCTCCCAACTCTAGGCAAGACTTCTTGCTCGACTATCCAAGGCTTCACACCTCTAGCCAAGACTTCCTTGCTTGACAATCCAAGGCTTCACACCTCTTGCCAAGACTTCTTCCTCAACACCATAGGTCTCACACTTATTGTCAAGACTTTCTTCTCACAAGGGATCTAGATGACCATGAATGCAAAACGCAAACAAGCACACAACATAGAATGCTATGATCAACACATCCTATGGAAAATACTAGACATGAGCATGAATGCACAAATCACATATAGTCTAGTTTATCATGCATGTGTAATCAATCTAAATTGTGTAAGATATGTTCAATATTAATCACAACCTAGATACATGCATAGATCTAAACTTGAATCACAAGATATGTTCATTAAATCACAAGATCAAGTTTAAATCACACAAACCAAAAACATGCTAAAATCATATGACAAAGTCAATTAGATTTAAGCTAAAGTTCTAGAGCATATTCCTAATCATAGATTCAATAAATCACATGAATAGCTCAAAAGAACATAAGCACATGTATTATGTGAGAATTTCGGTCAAGAGAGCCTAATACATGTGAGGAACTATCTTTCTCAAAATCAATCAATCAAATATCATCAAATAGTCCTAGAATCAAAGCTAGCACAATACAATCCCAAACATGTGATAACATAGGCAAAATCAAAACCTAACTCAACATATATGATTTCAATTGAAACTCAATCTAGCTTTGAAAGTGTTCAAAACACAAATAAAAACACTCACAATATACAAATATATGTAGAAAAAGAAAACCCAAGGCAATTGACAAAGTTTTAAAAGAAAACTATGAGAGAAAATCAACACCTTTGTTGATTTAGGTGCATCCTATTTTAGTATGATTAGACACCAAAAACAGCAGTAAAATTAACTAAAACCTTTAGAGAAATGATGAAGGATGAATAGATGAACACTCTCAACTTTGAATCACTCAAATCGAAGTTCAAATGAAGAAGTTATGATGTTTGGAAGATGAGAAATTTTAGAGAGAAAAATTCTGCACACTTGATTTGAATTTCTTCTTAGAATGAAATGTGAGAGGGAAGGAGTTTATAAAGGAGTGGGAAAGAAGAAAGGAAGAACGACCATTTTGCCCTCATTTGGTATTACTTCCTCGAGATGGCACATCGGCATCTCGCGGCAGCAAGATTGTGCGGCCGAGATGGCCACGCGCCATCTCAGGCTTGCACACCTTCATGTCCTTCGGCCATGGTGCATTCCCCTCGTGCTTCTCTCTCGTTCTTCGACTGTTCTCTGGTCTCCATACTCAGAATTTGAATCCGTTTGCGGATTACAAACCGTAACTCTCTTACGGACATGGAAATATAAGATACTCAACCCAGTAAGTAATAATTCAACTCGATATATGAATACAAAGACAATGTATGCAACATGAGTTGAAAATGTAGTACCTTTTGACTTAGAACTTGAAATCAATAGTATGAGTAACCGAAATGACCGAAACTCAATCAAGAATGATTTAAGACTAAAATCAAGTTCAATATCCATGTTATACAAATATATACACACACAAACACAATTCACACTAGAATGAAAACTACATAGAGATAGTCTCCAATCATGCACATTCCAAAACATGTTATTTCCATACCAATGCATGAGCATTCATCTTCAAGTGTGTGAATGTGTTATACATGGTGCACAAAGATGCAGGGACACATATGAATGAATTGTATGTGTGTGCCTTAGCCTTGTAAGAGAAAGATAAGGTCTTAGTATACCTTTGTAGAACCATATTGTATCCTTTCTCTTGAAGACTTAGAACTTGCTTTGACTTGTTGTTTCTTCTTCCTTGAAGCTTGAATCATCATGAATCTAAACAACTAAATCATTACAAGTAAACATTATTTTGATATGGAATTAATGCCAACACAAACTAAAACCTAACAATCTCCCCCTTTGGAAAATTCCATATCAAAACACCTATACATTTACTACAAATATAAAAATGAAGATAGGTCACAAAATCACTCCCTCACATTACAATGAGTAAGATTCCTATAACTAATCTTCACCAACTCTTGAACTTCATTTTGATATTCTCTTGAAGCAACCTACAAATCATCTAAAAGCATAATGCATATACAAGAGAAAAACAACAAATGGCAACATATAATATGGATAAGAATATACAATTAAGTCCACAAATACATGTATCTCCACCTCAATACATGCTAAATACCAGAATTCTTAACCAAATCTTAAGACTAATTATTACAAGCCATTGAAAGTTCAAAAGTTCACAAAAACAACATAAAAAGGAAACTAAGTAACTAGCAACTCTAAACAACTCTTTCTCCCCCTTTTTGACATGAAATGATGCCAAGATGCCAAAAGATAAGAAATATACCATGAGACTCAAATACTAGCTACTAGATCCACCAAAGAAAGATGTGCGTGTAGTTGTCCTAACATAATGCTTAAGAGGTGGTATTGAACTTGAGGCAATACACTCCTCCAACTCTCTTATTCTAGCATCTTGTTTTTCAACTATAGCATTAAGCTCATCAACCTTCTTTTTCAAATGCAAAGCCCAATCCAGAAGAATGTTTATGCTAGTCTCTTGACAATCAACTTGTGAACCAAAAAGTCCAAAGTATCACATGTCTTACCCTTATCCTTATATGACATGTATGACACACGTTTATCACTATACTTTTCCAAGGGTTGTACCAACATATCATCTCCGCTACTTTGAACACCACGAGCTAAACACAAAAAAGTTATAAACCCCGGTAATACAAGCTTCTTATCTCCTCTAGTTGAGAAAGCCGCATTGTCTAAGTAAAACATAAGCAAATCCCAAGGTTTATAGGTTGATTAGTCACCAAGGCATATACTTTTTTGATCTTGTCTTTATTCAACTCGGTTGAATTCGAAGATCCAATAATATTTGTGCAAATAAAAAGATACCAAAATGCACTTGCCTTAGTTAACTCATGTTGACTAATATATGCTCTACCTTTCCACTCAAAAGAAGCATTGTCACATACAGTTCTACCCATTATATTAAGATTCTCAATGATATCAACATCTAAAAAGTTTGAATCAATATCACTAGATAGCCCAAGAAACTTGTTAATGTTTACCGGGTTAACTCTAAACACAACACCCCTAATCTCCATCAAAGCATCCAATAAAGTGGCATTCTCTCTATATTCATGATAAAATTCTCTAACAATAATGTCATTCACTATTCCTAGCATGCTCACCCAAGATTCCCAAGTTCTATCCTTAATGCATTTAAGAACATAAGAATCTTTACATTTACCTAAGTCAATGTCTCTCTCTTGAAATATCTTTTTATTTGCAAAGATCCCTAAATCCTTTGACCTTGAAGCTTTGGATCCCTTTGAGGTAGACTTGGCTTTCACAATGGGATTCAATTGATTTCCACTTCCGGTAACCTTAGTTCTTCCCATATGTTCTTGTGAAATAAGATGCTATATACATACAACAACCAAAAATGAGTGAAAGACAAAACAAACTTATTAGTCACAAATATATAAACACAATGACATATGACTTAAGAACGAATAATCATGCAAGACAAATATAGTGAGTAATATCTTACAAGTATCATTAAGTCAAAAATATGCCAACATGTAACAAAATGAAGTATGCGAACATATCATAAAAGAGAACAATGTTTAGCATACAATGCTCCCCCTTGATAAATGCTATAACTAAAATTCATGATAGCATAAGGTTCACAAAGATGTTCACACAATCACACATTCATGCAATTTGAAGCAAAATAAACTTCATATGCTAAGAGAGATACACAAAGATTTTTCAAGTTCTCTCATAATTCTTCAACAATTGCAAAGATATCATCATACTCATAAAAAAAGTGTGTGTGAGAGAGACATGCTTCAAATATATATCAAGAAGTAGTTTGATAATCAACATGCAAACAATTTCCAACAACTATTCATCTTAAGCTTTTTCCATAAAAAGTCAAACCGATTATCATCCGAAATTTTTGCGTTTAAGAGAATAGATTTCAACACATGAGTGTGTGTGTGTGCATGTGGCTTGTCATCCCATTTCTATTTTTCAACTCGTGCTCATTTGATTTTCAACTAAACTTCTTTTTAAGCCTTCCTTCTTTTCTTTTTAGGCTTTGAATCAAAGATTTTTTTTTTATGATTTCATTTCAACACTTCTTTGATTTTTCCTTTTTTTTTACATAAACAAAATTCATTTCATGATGGCTTTCACTCATCACAATGGTGTAGCTCTTTCCAACATTGGGTAGCTTTCACAACCATTGTGTGTAGCCCTTTTCATGAAGGTGCTCGTTAAGTTCTATGTAATTGTAGAAGCAAAATGGATACTAACCAAAGGCCATTTTAAATGTACTTACGCACAAAAACTTCAAGGTGTATCCAATGTTTACATATTAGTAAACTCAACATACTAGCAAAAAATATAAGAGAAGCATAGTGCAAATTTTAAAAACCAAAATTTTTATGGCTCATAAGCACATGATCTAAGAGCAATAAGTAGAGACTTATTCAAGATCATTACTTCTCTAATGAGTAGCTTTCAAAGAATATGAAGCTCATAGTTTCAAAAGTAATGCCACTCAATAAACTATACACAAACAATCATCAAAGTTAAGATCAATGTGAACAATATCACTATTAGATCCTAAAATAGCAAATGTCAATGAGAACCATATGTATGCTATACAAAATTCTCTAATATGACATGCTATGAGATGTATGTCAAGAAAGGAGTCAAAAGATGAATATCTAAGAGAACATGCATTAGAGTATAGAGATACCTTTTTGCACATTATATTCACCAATATCATACTTCCACCCTTTTTATGAGCACTCTTGCCTTGAATGTCCTCATGACACCAAGTTGACGATGTTTCACAACAAGAATATTAAAAGCATAATATCTCAACCCAATCAACACATATAACAAAAGAACTTCTTCAAAGTTAATCAACAAATTTTGACCATCATAACAATCATGATGTGAGATAACCAAGTTCATATCAACACATGGAGTATTCAAAGCTAGCAAGCAAGAATTCTCAACACAATTGATATATAGCCTCAAAGCTATCTCACATGTGCTTCTTATTTTAGTGATAAGAGCACTCACCCTTGAACCACTTGTTCTTGGGTGTACCTACACAAACATTTCCAATATCATCCTTGACAACAATGTTAAATCTAGAGTAAAGTCCTTCAATGACTTGATTAACAAGAATATCATTAACATACTCTTTCTTAACATTTTCAACACAAGCTTTGTCAAGTTAAACAAGATTAGAATTCTTTCTACTCCATAACTTTTTCTCATGCTTAGCAATATTATCATGTTTCTCAACTTTCAATGCCTTAGCATGTTCAAGTTGAAGTTTAATCTCCTTATCCCTAGATTCATTTCCTAATTTGCATTTTCCAATATATTTATAACACCTAGGCTTAATGTGACCTATTGTGTTGCAATAATGGCAAATTGGAATAAAATATGAGATTGTACCTTTTGGAGTTGAACTAGCTTCACTAGGAGTTTGCAAAGATACCTTGTTTGCCAACTTTTTCTTGGCTTTTGATCTTCTCTTCTTATGTGGTTTCTTATCAATCACGACTTCATTAAAATGTGTAGGAAGTGATGTTTCCAAGAGCTCCTCTTCAAATACCAAGTTGTCTTTACCACTATGAGAGTTAACAAGATTCCTAACACTAGACATACTAACCGAATCATTTACTAAATCCTTGATAGCCTCCTTAGCCGTGTCTATTTCTTCCATCAATTCTTGTTCTCTCTTCTTCAAAATATCATCATTTTCACTAAGAAGTCTGCGAGTAACAACCACAAACTCATCTAGTTGCTTCTTGATCAAATCATAATTTTCAACTATTTCTCTTTGAGCATTGTCTCTATTTTTTTCAAGCTGTTCTATCTTTTTCAACAACTCAAGATTATTAGGAATGAAACTAGAGCTTCCATCATGATATGCATCAAGGTTCTTGTTCAAAGATATTGTACTACCAATATCTAGTGGAGAATAAGAAGTCGTTAGAGCTACAAAGTTGCTCACCAATTCTTCATTACTTGAAGACTCACTACTAGAGCTCTCATTGTCACCAGAATTATCATCACTCCAAGTAGCTGCCAACACTTTGCCTTTCTTATCTTTCTTAGATGGCTTCTTGGTGCACTCACTAGCAAAGTGACCAAAACCTTGACAATTATAGCATTGAACCTCTTTCTTATTCATGGCTTGACTATTCTTCACAATCCTGGGAGATGATGTTCTCTTGACTCCTTTTTCCTTAGAAGATTTGCCTTTAGACTTGGCATTTTTCTTTACAAACTTCTTGAACCTTCTAACACAGAGTGCCATTTCTTCATTTTTATCACCACTATCCTCCTCTATAGCATTGAGAGCAATTCCCTTACTCTTGATCTTTAGCTTTAAGCACATCTCATAAGTTTGGAGAGACCCAAGTAACTCATCAATATTCATACTATCCAAATCCTTGCTTTCCTCAATGGCCGTCACCTTTGATTTGAATCTCTTAGGAAGAGACCTAAGAAATTTCTAATTTAAACGCTCTTTTGAGATAGGTACTCCAAGTGCTTGACATTGGTTAGCTATGTTAAGAAGTCGAAATTGGAAGTCTTCAAAATTTTCTTCCTTACCCATACTTAAACCTTCAAATTGTGATGCCAACATTTGAAGCCTCGATTTCTTCATCGCTAAGGTTCCTTCATTAGTAACTTGGAGAGTATCCCAAGCTTCCTTTACGAATTCAAGATTTTTTGAATATTGGAGAATTGATGCCCATCAACTCCTCCAAAGATGGCATTCATAGCACGATTAAGCCATTTAGCAACCTCAAACTCATTTGTTGTCCATTCACTTCTTGGCTTGAGTATCATGGTTCTATCCTCTTGAACCTTGGTAAGAGGAATATAACCTTCTTCTACTACAATCCAAGCTCTTTCATCAATAGAGCGGATGTAGGCTTTCATCCTCAACTTCCAATACCCATAGTTAGTGCCACGATGTAATGGTGGCCTAGTATTTGAGGCTCCTTCCGCCATTACATCATCTTGTAAACCCATGACTAAAAACACCTTGTAAAAACCGTGAAAGTATCACCCCAGACTCACACTAAGTGCAATCTAGTGTCCTGCTCTGATACCTATTGAAAATACAATCACGGTTCTATGCTCAAGGCTAACCTAGAGGGGGGGGTGAATAGATTAGACACATTTTTCGACTACCTTAGAAACAAACAAAAGTTTGTCTCTCTAGATTGCTTGTATCACAATATATATATTAATAAAAGATAATTAATCAATATAAAATCACAAGTAAAGTGTGATACAAACAAGTAATTGTAACACATACACAATCTATTCTATAGAAAGGAAGTCAACAAACATAGAGAGTTCTATCCATAATACAAATATTAGAGAGATAGGGATAGAGAAAAGTTGACACAAGATATAACATGGTAAACCACCGAAGAGGAAACATCCACGGGCTAGCAGCCACCAGCAAAAAAAATCCACTAGTAGATAAGACAAGTACAATCTCTCAAGTGACCTCTTTACCGAGAAACTACCCTCATATCCTACTCTGGAAGTTGCCGCACTATGCTCAACAATCCGAGGCTTCACACCTCTTGTCAAGACTTCCTTGCTCACCTTATCCGGATCCTCACGACCCAAGGCAAGACTTCTTGCTCAACTAAGTCCTCACGACTCTAGTCAAGACTTCTTTGGTCACCTATCTGAGTTCCCCAACTCTAGGCTAGACTTCTTGCTCGACTATCCAAGGCTTTACACCTCTAGCCATGACTTCCTTGCTTGAAAATCCAAGGCTTCACACCTCTAGCCAAGACTTCCTTGCTTGACAATCCAAGGCTTCACACCTCTTGCCAAGACTTCTTCCTCAACACCATAGGTCTCACACCTATTGTCAAGACTTCCTTCTCACAAGGCATCTAGGTGATCATGAATGTAAAACGCAAACAAGCAAGCAACATAGAATGCTATGATCAACACATCCTACGGAAAATACTAGACATGAGCATGAATGCACAAATCACATATAGTCTAGTTTATCATGCTTGTGTAATCAATCTAGATTATGTAAGATATGTTCAATATTAATCACAACCTAGATACATGCATAGATCTAAACTTGAATCACAAGATATGTTCATTAAATCACAAGATCAAGTTTAAATCACACAAACCAAAAACATGCTAAAATCATATGACAAAGTCAATTAGATTTAAGCTAAAGTTCTAGAGCATATTCCTAATCATAGATTCAACAAATCACATGAATAGCTCAAAAGAACATAAGCACATGTATTATGTGAGAATTTTGCCAAGAGAGCCTAATACATGTGAGAAAATATTTTTCTCAAAATCAATCATTCAAAGATCATCAAATAGTCTTAGAATCAAAGCTAGCCCGATACGATCCCAAACATGTGATAACATAGGCAAAATCAAAACCTAACTCAACATGTATGATTTCAATTGAAACCCAATCTAGCTTTGAAAGTGTTCAAAACACAAATCAAAACACTCACAATATACAAATATATGTAGAAGAAGAAAACCCAAGGCAATTGACCAAGTTTTAATAGAAAACTTTAAGAGAAAATCAATACCTTAGTTGATTTAGGTGCAGTCCTGTTTTTGTATGATTAGACATCAAAGACATCCACAACATTAACTTAAACCTTTAGAGAAAAGATGGAGAATGAATAGATGAACACTTTGAACATTGAATCACTAAAATCAGAGTTCAAATGAAGAAGTTATGGCGTTTGGAAGGTGAGAAAATTTTGAGAGAAAATTTATGTACACTTGATTTGAATTTCTTCTTAGAATGAAATGTGAGAGGGAAGGAGTTTATAAAGGAGTAGGAAAGAAGAAAGCAAGAATGACCATTTTGCCCTCATTTGGTATTACTTCCCCGAGATGGCACATGGGCATCTTGGGGCAGCAAGGTTGTGCGGTCGAGATGGCCACGCGTCATCTCGGGCTTGCACACTTTCATGGCCTTCAGCCATGGTGCATTCCCCTCGTGCTTTTCTCGGGCTTGCACACCTTCATGGCCTCCGTAACCGGGCATGGACCGTAACTCTGACATAGACATGGACATATAAGATACTTAACCCAGAAAGTAATAATTCGACTCGATATATGAATACGAATACAATGTATGCAATATGAGTTGAAAGTGTAGTATCTTTTGACTTAGAACTTGAAATCAATAGTATGAGTAACCGAAATGATAGAAACTCAATCAAGAATGATTTAAGACTAAAATCAAGTTCAATACCCATGTTATACAAACATATACACACACAAACACAATTCACACTAGAATGCAAACTACATAGAGATAGTCTTCAATCATGCATATTCAAAAACATGTTATTTCCATACCAATGCATAAGCATTCATCTTTAAGTGTGTGAATGTGTTATACATGGTGCACAATGATGCAGGGACACATATGAATGATTTGTATGTGTGTGCCTTATCCTTTCTCTTGAAGACTTAAAACTTGCTTTGACTTGTTGTTTCTTCTTCCTTGAAGCTTGAATCATCATGAATCTAAACAACTAAATCATTATAAGTAAATATCATTTTGATGTGGAATTAATGCCAACTCAAACTAAAACCTAACAATGGGTCCGAAGACTTCTGACCCAAACAAGGGCTTCTTCCCCCCCCCCCCCCCCCCCCCCCCCCCCCCCCTTCCCCCTCGAGGTTGAAGATGTAAAGTCTGAATCTTCGGGAGGTCCTTCCTATCCTTCTCCCAAGGATATGCTTAGAGCAATGTCATCTTGTCAGGCTTTTATCAGGTATGATCACTGGAGCCCTTTCAGGGATGCTTTTCTGACGAGCCTTCTTAAGAATATTTTCAACGGTGCATCTTATGTATGTTTTAATCCCAACTCTTATTTTGTCTTGCTTGCAAGATTTTTAATTTTATTTCCTTGTAGATGGTGGTCGAATTTGCTGAGCTGGTTCAGACGCAGCAACAATAAGCTAATCGAATAAGGCGTCTTGAAGCTCAACTGAAAGAGAGTGAGGATAGCCTTGCTCGAGTTGAATCGGCTTATTAAAAGAAGGTGGGCTCTGCCCAAGTGTTTGCCGACCATTGTTTGGCAAAGCAAGTGGAGGGTGAGGAAAGAGCTTCTTTGGCAGAGGAGAAGGTTGTGTCACTTCAAAATTTATTATCTTCTGCCCTGGAATCGATGCTCAAAGCTGAACAGGAATCAGAGCAGTCCAAGTCAGCATATCAACAGAAGATCAAAGACTTGGAACACTAAGCTTTGACGGTCGAGTCCTTATCTAAAGAGGCCCAGGTGGAACTTGAAGTCCAGGGGGTTGATCGTTTTAAAAGATCCCCTGGTTATGATGCCCTTCTCCTTTGGGAATTACAATGAGGGCTAGTTTCAGTTGGCAAATTTTTTAAGGTCAAGAATCGGACAATTGAAAAAGCCAGAAGCTGCTGGGAGCGGTCAATCAAGAACCACGTGGATCGATCCATAAAATCTCTTTAGATTCAGATGAAAAAGTGGAGAGCTTATTACCGTAATCTAGGTAAAGAGTCCCATCCCATGCATTTGGAGGTCCAATCAGAGCACTCTCTCTAGACTTTTTATGCCAGTCAAGAGTCAGGCGTGGAAGGTTTGGTGCTTGATGTCAGCCCGATCACTGGAGAAGATTACAACTAATGAATGGATGATTCGGTTGATATAATTACTTGGCCTTCAAATGAAAGTCTCCTCCGCGAGTACGAAATGGTTCCTGACCTGAGCATCGGTAAGAATTCCAAATCGTCCTCCCAGCTTTGATTTATTTTTGTAGAGATTTCACCTTTGTAAAGATTTATCTTTTTAAAGATTCACTTGTATAGATTATTATCAATGAAATTCCTTGTTACTGTAATTCAGAAAATCGAGTGGCTTAATCCGACTCATTGCTCAAAAAATTTCACCGAGTATGTGATCTTAACTTGGTTTTATTATTCGGGGTTACTTCTAACACCGAATATCTTTATGAACAAGCTAACGCAATCTTTATGCCAAGTATCTTCTTAAACTGGCTAACGTAATCTTTTTGTGCCAAGTATCTTATTAAACTGGCAATTTTTGTCTAGGTAACTTCACCGAGTATCTTATTAAACTTGGTTTCGTTACCCAGTTACTTTCAACGCCAAGTATCTTATTAAACTGGCTTATACTTACCGAGCCATCTGTTGGGATTTATGCCCTAAAGATGTACTTTGTAAATGGATTTATGAAATAAATAAAAGGAAAAGTTCAATTCATTCTTGTTGTGTTATTTATTTTATAATTTGTACATATATTTAACATCCAAGATTCCCGGATGTAATCTCGAACTATGTATATGAGTGTCATATACGGATGGATACAGTAAGAGACGTGCAATCTAAAAAGTCTATAG
The DNA here is from genome assembly GCA_032871835.1 of Dipteronia dyeriana. NCBI lineage: Eukaryota > Viridiplantae > Streptophyta > Magnoliopsida > Sapindales > Sapindaceae > Dipteronia > Dipteronia dyeriana. The sequence continues at coordinate 22,035,503 of CM065297.1, forward strand.
ATAACAAATAAAGCTGGGTACTTTATTTGTGGCTAATCTATAGTTGCGGTCCATTCAGTAATGTACGGTGATTCTATCCTAAATCATTCATATGTAGATATGAGAATAGAGGCACCTTGTATGATGTGATCATATAGGACTAGGCCATGATCCATATGAATCTCTCACCAAGATACGTTTACCGATGAGATTCATATATATCAACTAATGATGGCTATATGTGGGTGACCTTAATCTTGAGTGTCTTATCGACTCCTTCAGGTTAAATCGTAGTCTTTAATATACCACGGGTGAGGTCAGATGTATTTCCGGATCAATATACTTCGTATGTCGGGATTGCGGTTTGGCTTATGGCTAGAAAGATTTGTACACAATAGTGGAATCCACTCCTTCTTGTGAGAAGTAGATGTTAGTTCCCTTAAATATTGATTCGGGGCTTGGACAATATGAGTGCTCTCCTAATTCCGTTAGGAAATAGTGTTGGGGTTTATGCCCTAAAGATGTAATTTGTAAATGGATTTATGAAATAAATAAAAAGGAAAGTTCAATCCAATCTTGTCATGTTATTTATTTTATAAACTTGTGCATATATTTAAACATCCAAGATTGCCAGATGTAATCTCGAACTGTGTATAAGAGTGTCATATACGGATGGATACAGTAAGAGACGTGCAATCTAAAGAGTCCATAGATAGAAAATAAAGTTAGGTAATTTATTTATGGTTAATCTATAGCTGCAATCCATTCCGTAATATACGATGATTCTATCCCGAATCATTCATATGAGATATGGGAATGGAGGCACCTTATATGATGTGATCATATAGGACTGGGCCATGATCTATATGAATCTCTCACCAAGATCCGTTTACCGATGAGATTCATATATATCAACTAATGATGGCTATATGTGGGTGATCTTAATCCTGAGTGTCTTATCGACTCCTTCAGGTTAAATCGTAGTCTTTGATATACCATGGGTAAGGTCAGATGCATTTTCTGATCAATATACTCTGTATGTTGGGATTTCGGTTTGGCTTGTGGCTAGGAAGGTTTGTACACAATAGTGGAATCCACTCCTTCTTGTGAGAAGTAGATGGTAGTTCCCTTAAGGGTTTATTCGGGGCTTGGACAATAAGAGCGCTCTTCTAATTCCGTGAGGAAATAGGATTTATTGTTCATTATAGAATCAATGGTACTTAAATGATATATGTAATTAGAGAGGTATAACGGGCATTATGACCCAGCTCTAATTATGAATTACTATAGAGGATCACACCATGTGTAATAGCTATATCGATGGACACCGAGTTGTATCGGTCTGTGTAAAAGCTTCTGCAGCTGAGAGAGTGCAGCTTCGGGTTTTTAGTTGAATAACACCGGAGTTAATAATCAAGGAATATTAATTAAAGAGCTTAATTAATGATTCCGATGATTATTGGAGCTGAAAATATTGTGGGTCCATTAGGTCCCCTTGCCAGCCCAATCGATTTAGGTAACAAAGGTCACGGTTAATTAATAGGATTGTCCAATTAATTGTGTTACAAAAGTGACACATATATATTCAGGAATTAATTGAATAATGAGATTATTTAATTAATGAATGTTAATAGTTAAATTAATTAAATAATTAGATTATTTAATTATATTGATAATTATGAATTATTAATTATTAATTAACTATTAATTGGAGGGTGTTAGTTGATATATGGATTTAGGTGATGATAAAATAATAGGATTATTTTTTTTTACTAAATCATTTATCTAAGTATTTGAATTTAAGTTTAAATTTAAAATACTTATGATCACTTTTAATATATTAGATATATTTTAAAAGGATAATTAAAAGATATATCGTTTTATCCAGTAGAGTCTAGGTGCATTAACGGTTAAAAGAAAACCCTAATTTTAAAATAGTGAGTGGGAGAGGGATATATGACATATATATCCCGCGGTCTCCATCATTAGTTTAACACCGTGAGATCCGAGTGGGGCCTCGTGACAGCTTTGCTTTCGTCCTCCCTAAGGAGGGTTTCCACAAAGGTCAATACCAAGGTTGACTTCCTAACGGATAGGATTTTTGAGGGTATTTCGGGATTGACCGACCCTAAGGCGGCAATTCTCGAGTTAAGCTCGTGAGATCTGAAATGGTGGGTTACACTCACTAAGGTTTTGATTAAGTTTGTTAATTAAAAACCTGACTGAATGAACGATGTTTGAATGATATGGAATAAGAATTATTCTAGAATATCATTTGATTGAGAATGTCTCGGTCCAACATGCAAAGACTTGACCGACCCTATGGCGGCACTTCTTTGTGGTATGTTGGATTGTCGTGGTATAGTAACTAGTTTTAGGGTAATTCTAGTTCGTTAAACATGTGCATGCATCATGTTTCAATTTATGCCAAAGCACTCGCACTTGTTTTTAAACAAATGACTGAATGAATGTTTTTAGTTATTTCAGCAATAATGTCTTCTACATTACTTCAAATTCTAGCAACAACAAATTAACTGGTGATAACTACACTAAGTGGAAATTTAACATTAATGCAATATTGGTAACCAAAGACCTCAAGTTTGTACTTACGGAGGAATGTCCTCCAGCGCCTGCTGCCAATGCCACACGAACTGTTCGTGAGGCATACGAGCGATGGGTCTCATCTGATGAGAAGGCTCGAACATATCTGTTGGCTTCTATGACAGACATGCTTGTCACAAAGCATGAAGCAATGACTTCAGCATTCGAAATCATGGAATCATTGCAAGCCATGTTTGGGCAGCCCTCGTAGCAAAACCGACACGAAGGTATTAGTTCTGCTATGCTCGCTCGCATGAAGGAAGGAATGTCAGTTCGGGAACATGTCCTGAGCATGATGTCCTACTTCAACATGGAAGAAGTCAATGGCGGGGCCATTGACAAACCCAGTCAAGTGAGCATCATACTGATGACTCTTTCGAAGAGTTTCAATCAGTTTAAGAGCAACTATGGGATGAACAAGTTAAGGTTCAATCTCACACAGTTGCTTAATGAGCTCACTACCTTTGAGTCCTTGACTAAGGACAACAAGGGTAAGACCAGTGAGACAAATGTTGCTGAACCATCTTTGTAGTCTAATAATAAGAAGAGAAAGAGGTCTACGGGGAAAGCGAAGGGTAAGCCCAAACCCAAGAAAGCCCAAAGCAAGAAGAAGTCCAAGAAAAGTAAATATGATTTACTTGTTCTTGAGTGGTGTTTAGTGGAAGATGATTCTTCACCCTAGATAGTTGATTCAAGGGCCAATAACCATGTTTGTTCTTCTTTACAATGGACTAGTTCTTAGACACAGCTAGAGGAGCAAGCCTTTTCAATGCGTGTGGGGTCAGGGGATGTCGTGTCGACACGAGCAGTGGGTGTAATTAGATTACATTTTTGTAATAATTATATATGGTTGGATAATGTATTTTATATTCCTGAATTTAAACAGAATTTGATTTCTGTTTCTAGGTTGTTAGAACAAAAATATTCTATTTTTTTAATAATAAGCTCTTATTATTGGAAAGAATTGTCTGAATATTTGTTCAGGAATTAATGAAAACAATTTGTATGTGTTAAAACCGTTAATACATACTACACTGCTCAACACTGAAATGCTTAAGGTTGAAAAACCAAAACCTAAACGACGTAAGATTTCTCCAGATAATGATAAGTAACTATGGCATTTAAGGCTTGGTCATATCAACCTTGACCAGATAGACAGATTAGTAAAAAGCGTGCCTTTAAGTGAGTTAAAGGTTGGCACCTTACCTATCTGCGAATCTTGTCTGGAAAGTAAGATGTATAAGAGATCTTTTACTGGAAAAAGGCTTAGAGCTAAAGAACCGCTAGAGGTTATACATACAGACGTTTGTGGACCGATGTATGTTAAAGCGAGAGGTGGTTATGAGTATTATGTCACCTTTATAGATGACTACTCAAGATACAGATACGTCTACCTGATGCAACGAAAGTCGAAAACATTTGAAAAGTTTAAAGAATTTCGAGCTGAAGTTGAGAATCAATTAGGTAGGACTATCAAGTCACTACGATCTGATTGTGGAGGTGAGTACCTTGACCAAGAGTTTGAAGACTTCATGGTCGAGCATGGGATAGTTTCCCAACTCACAGCCCCCGGTACACCTCAGTAAAATGGTGTAGCGGAGAGGAGAAATAGAACCCTAATAGAAGTTGTGAGATCTATGATTAGTTTCTCATCATTACCAAATTCCTTTTGAGATATGCGTTACAAATAGCGGCATACATTTTGAATGTAGTGCCATCCAAATCTGTTCTTAAGACTCCCCTAGAGTTATGGAATGGTCATAAAGCTAGTTTGAGACATTTCCGTATATGGGAGTATCCAGCACACGTGCTGAAGAATAGATCTGGAAAGCTAGACTCCAAATCTGTTGTCTGCCTGTTTGTAGGATACTCCAACAAGACCAGAGGTGGACACTTCTATAGTCCTGAAGATAACCAAGTATTTGTATCGACAAATGCAACGTTTCTTGAGGACAATTACATTAGTGACCATAAAGCTCGTTCAAAGATTGTATTGAATGAGTTGGATCCTGGTGAGGCTAGTGCTTCATCAACAAGAGTTGTTGTTCCACAAACATCTGAGAGTCAGATGGTTCCTGATCAGAATAAACTACCACCTAGACGTAGTGAGAGGGTTGTGAGACAACCTGAACGCTATTTAGCTATAGGTGAGGGACAAGGTGTTGTCTCTGCTGATAGTGTTGATGATCCATTGACATTTAAGAATGCAATGGAAGATCCTGATAAAAAGGAATGGCTTAAAGCCATGAATCTTGAGATGGAGTCCATGTACTCTAACTCAGTCTGGGATCTTGTAGACTTACTTGATGGGGTAAAACCCATAGTTTGTAAGTAGATCTACAAGAGAAAGAGAGGAGTAGACGAGAAGGTAGAGACCTTCAAGACAAGGCCAGTGGCCAAGTATTATACCTAGAAAGAGGGGGTCGATTATGAAGAGACCTTCTCACCAGTAGCCATGTCTAAGTCTATTAGAATTCTCTTATCCATTGCTACCTATTTCGATTACGAAATTTGGCAAATGGAAGTCAAGACTGCATTCTTGAATGGCAATCTTGATGAGAGCATCTATATGATGCAACCAGAGGGATTCGTGTCTCCTAATCAAGATCAAAAGGTTTGCAAGCTGTAAAGATCTATCTATGGGCTTAAGCAAGCATCTAGATTTTGGAACATCAGGTTTAATGATGTGATCAAAACTTATGGCTTCAAGCAGAATGTCGATGAGTCTTGTGTCTACAAGCGCATCATTGATAAGAAAGTAGTTTTCTCAGTCCTATACGTAGATGATATCCTACTCATTGGGAATGATGTGGGAGTATTGTCTGATGTATGGGGCTGGTTGGCTAGCCAATTCCAAATGAAAGATTTGGGAGAGGCGAGTTATGTTCTTGGGATCTAGCTTATAAGGAATCGTTAGAACAAACTCATAGCACTATCACAAGCATCATATATCGATAAGATTCTTGTACGATTTTCAATGCAAAACTCCAAGAAAGGTAATTTACCTTCCAGGCATGGAGTTCACTTGTCTAAGGAACAGTATCCTAAGACACCTCAAGAAGTTGAGGATATGAGAAGTGTACCTTATGCATCGACAGTAGGTAGTCTCATGTCTGTTATGTTATGCATAAGACCGGACATCTGCTATGCAGTGGGAGTAGTCAGCAGATACCAGTCCAACCCAGGATTAGATCATTGGGTTGTTGTCAAGACAATTCTCAAGTATCTTCGAAGAACGAGAGACTATATGCTAGTGTATTCCGGGCAGGATTTGATCCCGATAGGATACACGGATTTTGATTTTCAATCAGACAGGGATTCTAGGAAATCCATGTCCTGATCAGTATTCACCATGGGTGGTAGAGCTATTGTGTGGAGAAGTATCAAGCAATCTTGCATTGCTGACTCTACCATGGAAGCTGAATATGTAGCCATTTGTGAAGCTGCTAAAGAGGCTGTTTGGCTCCGTAAGTTCTTGAGTGATCTGGAAGTTGTTTCAGACCTAGATAAGCCCATCACACTTTATTGTGATAACAGTGGTGTTGTGGATAATTCCAAAGAACCAAGAAGCCACAAAAGAGGAAAGCATATTGAGAGAAAGTATCATCTTATTGGAGAGATAATGCAGAGAGGAGATATGATTGTCACTAAGATAGTCTCACAAGAAAATCATGCTGATCCATTTATGAAGACCTTACCGACCAAAGTGTTTTTGGGTCACCTAGATGGTCTAGGGTTACGAGACATGCCTTACATGCTTTAGTGCAAGTGGGAGATTGTTGGGGTTTATGCTCTAAAGATGTAATTTGTAAATGGATTTATGAAATAAATAAAAAGAAAAGTTCAATTCATTCTTGTCATGTTATTTATTTTATAAACTTGTGCATATATTTAAACATCCAAGATTGCCAGATGGAATCTCAAACTGTGTATATGAGTGTCATATATGGATGGATACAGTAAGAGACGTGCAATCTAAAGAGTCCATAGATAGCAAATAAAGTTGGGTACTTTATTTGTGGTTAATCTATAGCTGCAGTCCATTCCATAATATACGATGATTCTATCCTGAATCATTCATATGAGATATGGGAATTGAGGCACCTTGTACGATGTGATCATATAGGACTGGGCCATGATCTATATGAATCTCTCACCAAGATCCGTTTACCGATGAGATTCATATATATCAACTAATGATGGTTATATGTGGGTGATCTTAATTTTGAGTGTCTTATCGACTCCTTCAAGTTAAATCGTAGTCTTTGATATACCATGGGTGAGGTCAGATGCATTTCCTGATCAATATACTCCGTATGTTGGGATTACGGTTTGGCTTGTGGCTGGGAAGGTTTGTACACAATAGTGGAATCCACTCCTTCTTGTGAGAAGTAGATGGTAGTTCCTTTAAGGGTTGATTCAGGGCTTGGACAATATGAGCGCTCTCCTAATTCCGTGAGGAAATAGGATTTATTGTTCATTATAGAATCAATGATACTTAAAGGATATATGTAATTAGAGGGGTTTAACAGACATTATGACCCAGCTCTTATTATGAACTATTGTGGAGGATCATACCATGTTTAATAGCTATATCGATGGACACCGAGTTGTATCGGTCTGTGTAAAAGTGTCTGCAGTTGAGAGAGTGCAGCTTCGGCTTTTTAGTGGAATATTACCGGAGTTAATAATCAAGGAATATTAATTAAAGAGTTTAATTAATGATTCCGATGATTATTGGAGCTCAAAATACCGTGGATCCATTAGGCCCCCTTTGCTAGCCCGATCGATTTAGGTAACAAGGGTCACGGTTAATTAATTGGATTGTTCAATTGATTGTGTTACAAAAGTGACACGTATATATTCGAAAATTAATTGAATAATGAGATTATTTAATTAATGAATGTTAATAGTTAAATTAATTAAATAATTAGATTATTTAATTATATTGATAATTATGAATTATGAATTATTAATTAACTATTAATTGGAGGGTGTTAGTTGATATATGGATTTAGGTGAAGATAAAATAATAGGATTATTTTTTTTTACTAAATCATTTATCTAAGTATTTGAATTTAAGTTTAAATTTAAAATACTTATTATCATTTTTAATAAAGTAGATATATTTGAAAAGGATAATTAAAAGATATATCAGTTATAACACAAGAGATTGCATAAGATGCAAATTGGTGTGTTTGTGTGTACACATATACAAGTGTTTGTATAGGATACAAACAAAACAAATATATATATATATATATATATATATATATATATATATATAAGCGCATGTGCAGGCGAAAAAAAGGAGAAGAGTTTGTATTTTTTTTTAAAAAAAACACAAAGTCGTTGACTTTTTTTTTATAAAAAATAAATAAAAATAATAATAAGGCACAACAATGTTTAATATATATATATATTGAAAAAGAAAAGTGCACGTTTTTTTTAAACGGTCATGCACCGTTAAGTGTTAACACAAAAGATATATATATATATATATATATATATATTAATGGGTGAGACGCACATGCACAGCTGCACAAGATCAAAGCAAGTATTGCATATTGATCAAGAAGAAAGAGTATCTTCAAATCTTTTCTCTACATCCTCCATTCAAGTTTCCGAGATCGTGACGCGACCACACGCAGTTACCAGTCCCGGGAGATAGCGAGGAAGATCGAGTGGTTCAGACAGAAGCATAACGTAAAGTGAAGGAGCCTCCAAACGTTGGTATGTTCTTCTGATTTTATTGATTACAATTTCTTGTGTATACATATTGTATGTATTAGTTCCGAAAAATAATTACGATCCAAAGTCCACTGGTCCCATATATAGATATGATATGTATAAAAATTTTAAAACCTAGTTCCTCTGCGTGACCGGTGAACGGGGATCCAACAAATAGGATTTACTGTCTATTAGAGAATCAATGGTACTTAAAGGATATATGTAATTAGAGGGGTATAACGGATAATATGACCCAGCTCTAATTATGAACTACTGTGGAGGATCTCACCATGTGTAATAGCTACATCGATGGACACCGAATTGTATCGGTTTGTGTAAAATCGTCTACAGTTGAGAGAGTGCAGCTTCGGGTTTTTAGTGGAATAACACCAAAGTTAATAATCAAGGAATATTAATTAAAGAGTTTAATTAATGATTCTGAGGTTTATTGGAGCTCAAAATACTGTGGGTCCATTACGTCCCCTTGCTAGCCCGATCGATTTAGGTAACAAGGGTCACGGTTAACTAATTGGATTGTCCAATTAATTGTGTTACGAAAGTGACACGTGTTTATTCGGGAATTGATTGAATAATGAGATTATTTAATTAATGAATGTTAATAGTTAAATTAATTAAATAATTAGATTATTTAGTTATATTGATAATTATGAATTATTAGTTAAATATTAATTGGAGAGTGTTAGTTGATATATGGATTTAGGCGAAGATAAAATAATAGGATTATTTTATTTTTACTAAATTATTTATCTAATTATTTGAATTTAAGTTTAAATTTTAAATACTTATTATCACTTTTAATATATTAGATATATTTGAAAAGGATAATTAAAAGATATAAATCAATAATAACACAAGAGATTGCATTGGATGCAAATTGGTGTGTACACATATATAAGTGTTTGTATAGAATACAAACAAGGAAATATATATATGATATTCTTTATAAAAAAAAATTGAAGTGCAGGCGTGAGACGGTGATTGAAATTGATATATATATATATATATATATCGTGTAAAAGTGAAGCACGCATCAGTTATATAAAAAAAAGTTTTTTTTTTGTTTTTTTTTACTTTGACAAGTCACACGCAGCTGCTGTTGGCGGTAAAAGATTTTTTTTTATACAAGTGTGTACATTAAAATAACACCAAATATTGAAGAAAGAGTTTCTTCAAATTCTCTCTACATCTTCCATTCAAGTTCCTAAGATCGTGACGCGCTCATACGCAGTTACCAGTTCCGGGAGATAGCGAGGAAGATCGAGTGGTTCAGACAGAGGCATATCGTAAAGTAAAGGAGCTTCCAAACGTTGGTAAGATTGGTTCAGACAGGAGCATATCGAAAAGTGAAGGAGCCTCCAAACGTTGGTAAGCTTTTCTTCTTCTGATTTTTGTTGATTACAATTTCCTGTGTATACATATTGTATGTATCAGTTCCGAAAAATAATTACAATCCAAAGTTCACTAGTCCCAGATACAGATATGGTCTGTATAAAAATTTTAAAACCTAGTTCCGTTGTGTAACCGGTGAACGGGGTTCCAATAATTGGTATTAGAGCAAAAGTAGTGGTGACTGACCGATCCCCGGGAACTCTCACGCTTGATCGTGTGACGAAGCGTGGCTCTCCGCCTGGGGCCTTCTTAGAGGAGTGCTCTGATTGGTATCTGTGGGTGTCACCGCAAAGAGTTGAGACCGGACCCACACCCATGAGATGGGAATTGGAGCTAACAATTGGTATCAGAGCCAATTTATTTTTCGGAACAAGAAATTGTTTTCGATGCTCCTGTATGTATGAATGTGTAAACACCATCTCTTATGATTGTATGAATGTTTATAATTAAATTGTTTAATTTAAACATGGTTGATCGCAAATTTTTATGGTACTGTGGATTTAGGGTTTATGGGTTGTATAATTTTTTTTTTATTATTATATTTTATTTTACTGTTACTATATTGTAAAAAAAAAAATTTGTAACCTGTAAATGAAGAACTGGAAACGTGCATGACGGCGGTACTATTCACGGCAGCGGTACTGTTCAAGATAGGCACTATTCATCGGTTACTGTTCATGACCTGTACTGGTTGCCCGAGGGTACTGTTCACTGGCACTGTTCATCGACTGTTCACCGGCACTGTTCACACGGTACTATTCATGCACAGTTCCGTTGGCAAGTGTTGCCTAGTGCGTTCCATGCAGATTTCTCATTTTGGATTCATGAGATGAATCGGAGTGATCTGAAGAGACTGGAAGATATATGAAGTTACTAGAAGACCAAGGAATGCTTTGGGAAATTTTTTGTAATTTTAGATTCCAATTTTTTAAGTTAAACAATCCACAGTACTCTGTCAATTCATGTATGCTTTATATTATGTGATGATAAAAGCATTGTCATGCATACATATGTCATTTAGATTAGATGTGCCTACAAAAATATAATTGATATGTCATACATGTATCATAGCCTGATATTTTATGTAATTTTTTAATGTGATTAAAATGGGTAAATACATAAATGGCTATGAATAATGAGATTAATTTCTAATGCTTAGAAAACTTGGTAATTCTCGTTAATATTAATCTAGTTATTAAAGAGTTCAATAAGTTAGATTAATAGAGTCATTTATTTTAATTAGTATAAATATGATTAATTACCTAATAATAAATTAACCGAATAAAGTGTTAGAGTTTTAATAGTTAAAACTTGGTAAACATTAACATAATAATCTGACCTTAGTAAATAGTTTACAAAAGTTTAGATTATTCACTAATAGATTAGATTTTTAATTGTTAAAAATCATTAATAATTTATTAGTTAAATTAGAATTTGTTTCTAATCAGTTAATGCATTAGATAACTTGATTAAAGTTATCAATATTTCTAATATATAATATATAATATTCCTAATATATAATATATAATAATATATATTAATATATATATATAATATTTATAATATATATTATTATATAATTTATACTTTTATATTTTATTATTATTATCCAAAATGAACATTTTATTTTCTAATTATATATATTATTATTATATATATATACACATTATATAATTATATATAATATTTATATATTTAATAATATTAATATTAATAATATCAATATTTCTAATATATAATATATAATATATAATAATATATATTAAAATATATATAATAATATTTATAATATATATTTTCATGTAATATATGTATATGATATATTTTATTTAATATATAATATATATATATAATATTTATATTATATATATTATTATGCAATATATTTATATGATATATATTATATAATATATAATAGTATTAATATTACTAACATATAATATATAATATATAATATAGAAATATATAACATATATTGTAATAATATATATTTTATATTATAATAATATATATATTATATATACTTTCATATATATATATTTTTTTTTATCCATAATATATAATGTTATTATAAATGTTTTGTAACTAAGGGTATTTTGGTCAAAATACAGTTGATTCCATTCCATTCAGTTGTTAACCAAACAAAATATTACTGATTCAGATATTGACTCTAAAGTCCCAACCAAACAAAGAAATCAGTTTTCCATTCCTTTCCATTCCAATTCTCATTCTCATTACCATTCCAATTCCCATTCCAACATGGTAACCAAACGCCACCATAGAGTGTAAGTGGATCTACAAGAGAAAGAGAGAAGTAGACCTTTAAAGTAAGGCTAGTGGTCAAGGGTTATACCTAGAAAGAAGGGGTCGATTATGAATTGACCTTCTCGCCAATAGCTAGGTTTAAGTCTATTAGGATTCTGTTATCCATTGCTGCCTATTTCAATTATAAAATTTGGCAAATGGATGTCAAGACTGCATTCTTTAATTGTAATCTTGGTGAGAGCATCTATATGATGCAACAAGAGGGATTCGTGTCTCCAGATCAAGAGCAAAAGGTTTGCAAGCTGTAAAGTCCATCTATGGACTTAAGCGAGCATCTAGATCTTAGAACATTAGGTTTGATGATGTGATCAAAACCAATGGTTTCGAGCAGAACGTCGATGAACCTTGTGTCTACAAGGGCATCATTGATAAGAAAGTAGTTTTTTTGGTCCTATACGTAGATGATATCCTACTCATTGGGAATGATGTGGAAGTGTTGTCTAATGTAAAGGGTTGGCTGGCTAGCCAATTCCAAATGACAGATTATGGAGAGGCAAGTTATGTTCTAAGGATCCAACTTATAAGGGATCGTAAGAACAAACTCATAGCACTGTCTCAGGCATCATATATCGACAAGAATCTTGTACGATTTTTTATACAAAACTCCCAGAAAGGTAATTTACCTTCTAGGCATGGAGTTCACTTGTCTAAGGAACAGTGTCCTAAGACACCTCAAGAAGTTGAGGATATGAGACGTGTACCCTATGAATCGACAGTAGGTAGTCTCATGTGTGCTATGTTATGCACGAGACCGGACATCAGCTATGCAGTGGGAGTCGTCAGCAGATACCAGTCCTACCCAGGATTGGATCATTGGGTTGTTGTCAAGATAATTCTCAAGTATCTTCGAAGAACGAGAGACTATATGCTAGTGTATTTTGAGCAGGATTTGATCTCGTTAGGATACAAGGATTCTGATTTTCAGTCAGACAGGGATTATAGGAAATCCACGTCTGGATCAGTATTCACCCTGGGTGGTGGAGCCATTGTGAGGAGAAGTATCAAGCAATCTTGCATTGTTGACTCTACCATGGAAGCCGAAAATGTAGTCGCTTGTGAAGCAGCTAAAGAGGTTGTTTGGTTTCGTAAGTTCTTTAGTGATCTGGAAGTTGTTCCAGATCTGGATAAGCTCATCACACTTTATTGTGATAATAGCGGTGATGTGGCTGATTCAAAAGAACCAAGAAGCCATAAAAGAGGGAAGCATATAGAGAGAAAGTATCATCTCATTAGAGAGATAATAAAGAGAGGAGATATGATCGTCACAAAGATAGTCTCACAAGACAATCATGTTGATCCATTTACAAAGACCTTATTGGCTAAAGTGTTTTCGGGTCACCTAGATGGTCTAGGGTTACAAGACATGCCTCACATGCTTTAGTGCAAATGGGAGATTGTTGGGGTTTATGCACTAAAGATGTAATTTGTAAATGGATTTATGAAATAAATAAAAGGAAAAGTTCAATTCATTCTTGTTGTGTTGTTTATTTTATAACTTGTGCATATATTTAACATCCAAGATTGTCAGATGTAATCTCGAACTGTGTATATGAGTGTCATATACGGATGGATACAGTAAGAGACGTGCAATCTAAAAATTCCATAGATAACAAATAAAGTTGGGTAGTTTATTTGTGGCTAATCTATAGTTGCGGTCCATTCCGTAGTGTACGGTGATTCTATCCTGAATCATTCATATGTAGATATGAGAATGGAGGCACCTTGTATGATGTGATCATATAGGACTGGGCCATGATCTATATGAATCTCTCACCAAGATCCGTTTATCGATGAGATTCATATATATCGACTAATGATGGCTATATGTGGGTGATCTTAATCCTGAGTGTCTTATCGACTCCTTCAGATTAAATCGTAGTCTTTGTTATACCAAGGGTGAGGTCAGATGTATTTCCTAATCAATATACTTCGTATGTCGGGATTGCCATTTGGCTTGTGGCTGGGAAGGTTTGTACACAATAGTGGAATCCACTCCTTCTTGTGAGAAGTAGATGCTAGTTCCCTTAAGTGTTGATTCGGGGCTTGGACAATATAAGCGCTCTCCTAATTCCGTAAGGAAATAGGATATATTGTCCATTAGAGCATCAATGGTACTTTAAGGATATATGTAATTAGAGGGGTATAACGAACATTATGACCCAGTTCTAATTATGAACTACTATAGAGGATCACACCATGTGTAATAGCTATATTGATGGACACCGAGTTGTATCGGTCTGTGTAAAAGCGTTTACAGCTGAGAGAGTGCAGCTTTGGATTTTTTTGTGGAATAACACTGGAGTTAATAATCAAGTAATATTGATTAAAGAGTTTAATTAATGATTCCGAGAATTATTGAAGCTCAAAATACTATGGATTATTTTATTTTTACTAAATCATTTATCTAATTATTTGAATTCAAGTTTAAATTTAAAATACTTATTATCACTTTTAATATATTAGATATATTTGAAAAGGATAATTAAAAGATATAAATCAATTATAACATAAGAGATTGCATTGGATGCAAATTGGTGTGTACAGATACATAAGTGTTTGTATAGGAAACAAACAAGGGAATATATATATGATATTCTTTAAAAAAAAAAATCAGAGAAGGCGTGAGACAGTGATTAAAATGTATATATATATATATATATTCTGTAAAAGTGAAGCACGCATCAGTTAAATAAATAAATAAATAAGTTTTTTTTTTTTACTTTGACAAGTCACACGCAGCTACTGTTGGCGATAAAAGATTATTTTTTTGTGTGCAAATGTGTACATTAAAATAACACCAAATATTGAAGAAAGAGTTTCTTCAAATTCTCTCTACATCCTACATTCAAGTTCTTAAGATCGTGACGCGCCCACACGCAGTTACCAGTTCCGGGAGATAGCGAGGAAGATCGAATGGTTCAGACAGGAGCACATCGTAAAGTGAAAAAGCTTCCAAACGTTAGTAAGATTGGTTCAGACAGGAGCATATTGAAAAGTGAAGGAGCCTCCAAACGTTGGTAAGTTTTTCTTCTTCTGAGTTTTGTTGATTATAATTTTCTGTGTATACATATTGTACGTATTAGTTCCGAAAAATAATTACGATCCAAAGTTCACTAGTCCCAGATACATATATGGTCTGTATGAAAATTTTAAAACCTAGTTCCGCTGGATAACCGGTGAACAGGGTTCCAACACTATCTTGAAACAAACAAGTGGATTTACTCGTGTTTTATACTCAAGTTTTTACCCAAACATTACATCAAGGCTCACCATGATCATGTTTGAGTCCTCACACATTACCAAAGACTTCTCCCTAGTTTTCTGTGCAAGGGTTTGCCGAATCATTAAACTTTTCGAACCGTTTAACACAGCTGCGCATTTTACCGGAATTTTTTTCGATAGCGGCCTGAGCCTTTCTCAAGAATCTGGTGCATCGGGTTTGACTTTTTTGCTAAGGTCGACTGACCTTACTCAGCTGGCATGCTCCTTCGAGCTTCTCCGCCCATTCGGGAATCAATGGTCCCGAGTATTCTATTTGCATGTTCTTATTATCATGCTCGTCTTTCATATGTTCTTATTATCATATGCTTTATTTTTCAGAAATCCCGAGTTTGATTTTTATTTTTAGCTGCAAAACCAACAATGTTTTAGATTCCAAAGCTAATAACTGATCTGACTAAAAATATCCTAACTAAAAGAAAACAAAAAACAATTTTAAGGATAGAAAATCTTCAGGTATTGGGCATTGCATGGTCGGGGTAAGACCCTTCCATCGGGTCGTGCAATCCAATATGCTCCATGGCCAGCTATTCCTTAAATTTTATATGGGCCTTCCCACTTATCAGCCAGGGAACCTGCAACTTTGTTTTTAGTATTCAACAACACTTTTCTAAGTACCAGGTCTCCTAGATGGAATTTTCCGATCCGAACGTGAGAGTTGTAGTGGCGATCTACTCTTTGTTGATATGCCATATTTCGTATTCGAGACTTCTCCCTTTTCTCTTCTAGCTCATCTAGACTTTGTAACAGCATATCAACATTCTAATCTTCATTATATAGCCTGACCCAGGGTGATGCATATGATGTTTCTATGGGGATAACAGCTTCTGTTCCAAACGCTAAAGTGATTAGAGTCTTCCCGGTTAAAGTTCTTGTTGTTGTTCGATATGCCCATAATACTTTGGGAAGTTTTTCATACCAACTTCCTTTCTTGGCATCTAGCTTTGCTTTGAGTGTATGCTTGATGATTTTGTTTACTGCTTCAGCCTGCCCATTTGTTTGAGGGTGGGCAGGTGTAGCATAGTAAATGGCAATCCGGTACTTTTTGCATAGCTGTTTGAATTTTCGGTTATCGAATTGGGTACCGTTGTTAGAGATAATAGTGTTGGAACTCCAAACCTATAGAGTATATTCTTCTTCATAAAATTTATGGTATTTGCTTCTATGATATGCACTAATGCTTCGGCTTCTGCCCACTTCGTGAAATAGTCAACGGCTATTATTGCATGCTTCGCTCCACCTCCTGTCCCTGCTGGCATCAGGCCAATTAAATCAAAACCCCACATGGAAAATGGCCATAGGGACGTGAGGTTTTTGAGTTGTTCAGGGGGTTGTCAGATATCATTAGCAATCCTTGGCAAGTATTGCAGCTCTCCGAACATCGTTGTGCATCTGAGAATAAAGCAGGCCAATAATAACCTTGCATAAGTACCTTGTGTGCTAAAGTTTTACCCCCAATATGGTTTCCACAAACTCCCCCGTGGATTTCCTATAATATCTGACATGCATCTTCCTTTGATACACATCTTTGGAGTGTTCGGGAAAACCCTCTTCTGTATAATTCTCCCCCAACCAATATGTACCTTTCTGATCGATACCTGATACGTTTTGCTTGTAGGGGATCTTCTGGGAGCACGTCTTCTTCCAAGAACCTTTTCAGCTTAGTCATCCAACCATCTGTCAGTGTTAAGATTTCTGAAATTTCAAAGTTTTTTGGCTCAACTGTGCTCAGTTTGAGGAGATGCGCAACCGGAATAGTTTTTGGTCTGATTTTGGTTGTTGTTGATGCTAGTTTGCACAAAGCATCTGCCTTTTCATTCTCCTCCCTGAGGATCTGGGCAATCTTGTATTCTTTGAATTTTTGAAGGAGTTGTTTTGCTATGTCACGATAGGCTATCATGCCTTCATCTCTGGCTTGGAATTCATCTAGGACTTGGTTGACAACTACCTGTGAATCGTTAAATATCTCAACCTCATCTGCCCCGAGGGCTATGCAAACTCTGAGTCCAGCTAGTAGCGCCTCGTACTCGGCTTGATTATTTTGTTGTTTTGAAGTCAAACCTCATGGCACACTTGAAATCATCTTCTTCCGAAGTGCATACTACGATCCATGCCCCGATGCCGTGAGTGTTTGAAAAGCCACCGACATATAATCTCCATGGGAAATTTTTGCTCAACATTTTTTTTGCTTCCAGGTTTGGTTCTGTGAACTCTGCTATAAAATCTGTCACTGCTTGGCCTTTGAGAGAAATCCTGGAGATGTACTGGATATCGAATTCACTTAGCTCGATTGCCCATTTGGTTAGTCTTTCTGAAATTGCTGGCTTCTGTAAGATTTGCTTAAGTGGGCAGTCGGTAAGAACCTGGATTTTATGAGCCTGAAAGTATGGCCTTAGCTTTCTTGCTGCTGACACCAATTCTAGGGAAATTTTTTCTGCCTGTGAATACCTGGTTTCGACTGGTAAAAGTGTCTTGCTGGTATAATACACTGGTCTCTGTACTCCATCTTCTGTCCTGACTAGAACTGAGCTTGCTTCTAATTCTATAATTGATAAGTATAAGTCGAGTGTCTCTCCTATTTTTGGTTTCGAAAGGATGTGAGCTTGCCCTAGGTACATTTTGATTTTTAAGAATGCCTGCTCGCACTCTTCGTTCCATTCGAGTCATTTTCCTTTTTTAATCACTCTAAAAAAGGGAGCCCATTTATCTATGGCCTTTGAGATAAATCTACCTAAGGAAGCTAAGCATCCTGTTAAGCGTTACACTTCTTTTAATGTCCTTGGTGAGGTCATTCTTTATAGGGCTTGGATCTTTTCGGGATTTACTTCTATCCTCTTTTGGTGAACTTGGAATCCTAGGAACCTTCTGTAAGGAACTCCGAATAAGTACTTGTTTAGATTTAGCTTCATTTGGTATTTCCCTACAACATCAAATGTCTCTCGCAGGTCTGAAGTATGCCATTCTGCCAAGATGCTCTTGGTCAGCATGTCATCTATGTAAACTTCCATGTTTCTTCCTATTTGTCGTGCGAAGATTCTGTTGACCAACCTTTGGTATGTTGCCCCTGTATTTTTTAACCCAAAAGGCATTACTGTGTAATAATATAAGCCCTGATCGGTTGTGAATGCCGTTTTCTTCTAGTCAGCCTTGTTCATCCGAATTTGGTTATATCCTGAGTAAACATCTGTGAAATTGAGCAATTCGTGGCCTGATGTAGCATCAACCAATTGGTATTTCCTTGGCAGTGGAAAACTATCTTTTGGGCATGCTTTGTTTAAATCTGTGAAATCTACGCACATTCTCCATTGACCATTTTTCTTCTGGATAAGGACTACATTAGCTACCCATTGAGGGTAGCCAATCTCTCTAATTGACCCTACAGTAAGTAGCTTTTCCACTTCCTACTTGATTACCTGACTTCTCTCAAGATTGAATGATCTTCTCTTATGTATTACTGGTTTTGCATTCAGGTCTACTACGAGATGATGAGATATTATTCGGGCATCTATCTCGACCATGTCTTCATGACTCCAGGCGAATACATCATTGTATTCTTTGAACAGATTAGTGAGGCTTTGTTTGACTTTTCCTTCCAAATTGGCCCCAATCTTAATCTTCTTATCGGGTTCATCTTCTTTCAAGATTATTTCTTCGATCGGTTCATTTTTGGACTCCTTCGATTCTTCCATTGGGTCAAATTCGAACGACAGTTACTCTTTATTCTGACTCGGTTGCGTTATAGTGCATACTTGTTCACCGTCATTTTTATCTTTGTAGACTGACATGTTAGCTCTTCGGGCCATCTCCTAGGATCCCTTGACTACTCCAACCCATTGTTCAGTCGGGAATTTGATCATCAATGCATAAGTAGCTGTTACCACCTTAGTTTTATTCAAGAATGGATGACCTAACAATGCATTATAGGGCCAATTATCTAAGTCTACTACTGCGAAATCGAGTAATACTGTTCTCTAGCAAGGTGATACTCTAATTTTTACGGACAGCTATACCGTCCCGAGGGGCCTGACCTCAATTCCCCTGAATCCTCTGAGTGGGGTATGAAAAGGCTGTAAATCCTTTCGGTCCAATCTGAGTTGATCGTAGACGGTTATATTGAGAATATCTGTCGAACTTCTATTGTCTATTAAGGTTCTCCTGACTTCCCTGTGTCCAATTCGGGCACTTATGACCAGGGCGTCATTTGGGCTAACGTCGACCCCATGCGAGTCAGCTTCTATGAATATTATTAGGTCTCATTCTTCTTTTACCCTTTTCGGATCTGGTTCGATCGAGTTCACGTCAAAGTTCTGTCTTGTCTCCACTGCTTCTCTGATTTCTTATGTTCGCTCTCGGTTACTTATTCCAGTTGATGGTCCTCTAAAGATTGTTTGTATTACTTCATTGGCCTCGGGGCTGGCCCTTTGGTTTCGACCGGAGCTATGATCCGTCCTAGTCTCTTTTTTTTTTATTCTGGCCTCTCAGCCCTTTTCTGGATTATATCTTGTAAGTGTCCTTCCCGAATAAGGGACTCTATGTAATCTCTGAGCTGGTAACACTTGGAAGTCTCATGACTGGTTTCTTTTTGGAATTTGTAATATTTTGTTGTATCTCGCCGAGCAAACTGAGATTGTCGACGCGACTCTCTTACCAGATTATTTTCCTCCAGTATGGCCAGGATTTTTTCCCGCTTTTTCCGAAGAGAGGTGTATTTTACGTATTTTCCTCAGAATTTCTCTGTGGTCTGGTCAGCATTACGCCCGTTTTCCCCATCCTTGCTTTTTTCATTGCTATTTCTTTTTTGTTTTCCTTTATGGTTCTGTACCTTGGACTCTACCTCTATCTGTTCGGGTTTTCCTCCATGCATGTAGCATCCTCCCGTGGCTAACTCTTCTTCTTCGGCCAGTGCATATCCTCCCACCATGTCCATCATATATGTATATCTGGTTAGATGAGTCCTTCTTAAGTCAAAAGATAGTCGTCCATTCTGTAAATTATTGATGAATGCCGCAATTATCGTTTCGTTATTTGCACTGGCCATTTTCAATACTGCCTGACCGAATCTCCATAGGTATTTTTTTAGCTACTCATATTTCCCTTGTTTCAACTGAGAAAGGTAACCTATTGATTTTTCCTGTGAACGTTGCTCAGAAATTTTCCTGAGAAACTTCTTCTTAATTCACCAAAACTTCCGATACTTGCTAGGGGCAATCTTCATAACCATCTTGAGCCTGTGTCTCATAGAGTCTGTGGAAAGTTGAGACATAATAAGGGATTTCTGTGGGCATACTGGGCCATAGCACTTTTACACAGTCTAACGTGTTCTTTAGGATCTGTATCCTTCTTGAACTGCTCCACGTGCGACATCCTGAATCTTTCTGGGAATGAAGTCCGCAGGATGTCCCTAGTGAATGGACTGTCAGAATCTTCATTGGATAAGTCGTTGTACCCATAACGTCTAACCAGTGCTTCCATTTGACGCCTAATATTTTCAACTTCTCGAGTCAGGCTCTGAATTAGATATCTCTATCTCCCACCGGATCTCCATGATGGTTAAACCTCTGAGTGACTGTCATTCCTTTTTCTGGCTCTTCGCTTTGCTACCGAGTCTCACGTGTTAATCCTTACAGACGTATGGTTCCGTGATGGCGCTTGCGATGGTGTCGATCACTATCTTCTGATGACGACTGATCTCTGTTTGTCATGCTTGTGGTGTCTAGCATGGGCTATCTAATCATGGCTCTACCTCTGGCGTGCTTGCTTCTCTTCGAGTGTTTCACGTCCAACCTTATTAATTGGAACAGAGTTCCTTCCGGCTTCCGATGCATCTAGCTCTGGCCCAACTATAACCCAGCGAAGCCATATAGGTGGGAGGTTATGAGGTTGTGCTTCTTCTACAACTAGTAGATCAACTCCTTCCTTTGTCGCATCTGCCACCAGTTGTTGCAGTGCCTCACAGAAGCGTCGTGTTAGGTCTTCGCTGGTCGGAGGGATTTATTGGATCCCTGCTAGGGATATTGGTTGGTTCTCGGTGGTTGCGGCGAGATCTCGTGAACTACTGCCAATATGGACATTATCTGGAGATTTTTGGATATCCCCAGGACTGTTTCTGCTTCCCTCCATTACCTTTAATCAAATCGGAGGTTCGCCCCCTCCTTCTAGCGCCAATTGTTACTGTCAATTTCTGGATGCGTGAGAAAAGTCAACAAGAATGGATTTTAGCTGTGATTTTAAAGAGAAAGAGAAGGAGAAAGTAATTGAACACAAGTTTTTCATGGTAAACTTCGATGACTGGAGAAACTTCCATGGGTGGTTGAATAAACAACCGAGCCAAAATCCACTATTGAAAAAGATTTACAACTCTCGATCTCTCTTTTTTCTCTCTGTATTTGCTATATATATTTATGATGAGATTATGGGTCTATTTATATGTACATAGAACCCTAATCCTTTTTGTACAAGTAATGAAAGATCTTTGTATTTAATTATGATTGGTTACTTATTCGAAGTAGTTTGTCTTCTTTCCTATCTCGGAGACTTGTATAGAGATCGAATAGGACTTTAGTGATATAGTCCATTTAGGACTTTCCTTACGAATACGTAATCTTTTTCCAGAAATAAAATTGTTACCTGATTTGGCACCTTTTCTGTTTGGTATTCTATTCATCTTGAAATTCTTCTTTGATACGAATATCTTTGCGTATTTTAACATGATTCTTGGTTCGTGTTCGGGCTGGGCTTTTTTATTCGGGTTTCTTCATGTTTGTCCCGAGTAGAACATGATGTTATCTGATCTCAAACGACGTTATCTGATCTCAAACGATGTCATCTGATCCCGAGTAGGACATGACGTTATCTGGTCCCGAATGACGCCATCTGATCCCGAGTAGGACATGACGTCAGCTAACCTCGAGCGACGTTAACTGATCCCGAGCAGAATATGATGTCAATTGATCCCGAGTCGGTTCTTTTTTTTTATGACATTTTACGGGATATTTTCTGAATGCCTATTTGGATGTCCACCTGGCAATTTTATCTTCTTTGTCAATGACTTATACATCTGATAAAATTTACATACGACACTATCCTCTCAGGGTAGGGTATATATTTACACTATCCTTAATAATTTTACAAGGTATTCCTCTTCGTTAAAGAGTAGTGTTAACCTGTGTCTTAAAAACACATGTTAACAACCAATTTATTTCTATAAAGAGAAAAAAATCACAATATCAATGATCGTAAATTGCGTATGGTAAGATTCGAACTGTGGAAGGAAAGTGTGCACTACCATCTCTACTACGATGTGAAGTGCAATTATTCAAAAAAAAATAAAAGCTTACTAATAAAATCTAATCTCTTTTTCCTATAGACAATAGTCTAGATGCGGTGCTTATATATATATATATATATATATATATATATATATATATATATATATATATAATGATAGATGTGGTGCTTCATTTTTGAAGAATACACTAGGTGAAAAATATAGATCAAAAACTTAAACAAGAAATAACATCG
Organism: Dipteronia dyeriana; assembly: GCA_032871835.1. NCBI lineage: Eukaryota > Viridiplantae > Streptophyta > Magnoliopsida > Sapindales > Sapindaceae > Dipteronia > Dipteronia dyeriana. The sequence goes on from CM065297.1 coordinate 22,058,348, forward strand.
CAATAGATGTTGTAAAATTAACGAATAATAAATACAGAAATAGATAAGAGAGAGACTAGAGAGAGATGAAAGAACGAGAGATATCGGTATATTGATATTCAAGAGTCTAACTTACAAAAGGAAGAGAACGGTGAATATATATAATAGCCAACTAACCCCACTTGCAATTTAACTTAAGGATGAAGTAACTATAACAAGTGGATGAAGTAAGCAAGTGGGTCTCTCTCAAGTGGATAGGAGTTTTAGGCAGTGGGAATAATTAGTGTAAATCCACACTGTGTTTACAACACTTCCCATTAGATTTTCACAATTTGTATTTTAATTTATTAGGAACAATCCAATGAGACAAAAACCTCAGTAGCAATATAGACAATTATTTTCTGGATCTTATAGTGTTGGACGTTCTCAAATATATCTCGTTAAAAACCTTGTCAGAAAATCCAGTGGGATAAAACCTGATCGAAAGGAAAAAGAGTATAGTGTACATATGTCCAAGTTTATTTTTTTCTTCAAAACATTTCTCACATTTATACTTTGCTAGAGAAACCCCAGTAGAATAAAAACCTAAGCAACCATATTCACTGATCTATCGGATCAAAGTAATATTTATGATGATCTCCTGGATCAAGGTAACATATATACAATGATTAGCAAGATCAAAGTAATATTTACAATGACTTTCTTGATCAAGAAAATATATACGATGATCATATGGATAAATGTAATATTTACGATGATCTTTACAGATCAAATGATTTTGAGTGCTTAGAGAATTGCCTCAGTAAAACCTTATCAGAAAAACCCAATGGGACAAAAAACATGATTAGAAAGAAAAAGAGTACAATGCACATATACCCTAATGTAATTAATATACTTTATTTGATATGCTCCCTCAGATGGGACGCTGCCCTTGATAGGACGCTCCCCTTGATAAAAGTTCATTAGAAGCAGTCTTCTAGATTGTCGAACTGAAGCACACTGATGTTTATTTCATGAAATACAATAACATCATAAATGAATTTGGGGGAGGGGGAGGGGGGGGGGGGGGGGGGGGGGGGGGGGGATTATAAGCAAAGACTTACTTTATGAAGCATTATTATTGTGCCATTATAGGAAAAGACATGTCTATGAAGACACATGAGTATATAATATGATTATTATATCTTTATCTTATCTGATATTCACTGAGATGGTTATACCACATACTATTTTTAATCCATATAAGGATATTTGTATGCTCATCAAATGCAGATTACGAAATCTCAATTTATATGCTTCTAGCATTTTAAATCCTTCATGGATTATAAATATCTGCATTGAGTGAATCAAATAGATAAATAATTGCTACGCTTAGAAGACATATTTCAAGCCTTTCAAAAGCAACCACATTTATTAAAAATTCAAATCGTAATCGTATTCAATACTTTGAATACCAAGTTTCTGTGAGAAATCTTGTACTATGAGTCGTGCCTCATATCTTACGATCTCGTTTTTTTCATTGTGTTTCCGTATGAAAACCCATTAGTATCCAACTAATTTGACATCTCCAGGTGTCTGGAGTACTATTTGTCTAAACACTTTATGTTTGGCTTATGAAGCCCATTCATCTTGAATTGCTTCTTTTCATTTAGGCCAATTATGCATTTGTCTACAATTATTGATATTACGAAAATCATAATTCTCATTTATAATTTTAATAGCGTTACTGTGTATAAAAATACATCATCATTGATTTTTTTCTTGTGATTCCATATTTCTCTCATATGATTTATAGAAATCTTATTAATTTCTTTACTCTTGTATCTCTATTGAGATTACTTCCATTTTAATGGATTTAGTCATTTCATAGACTTGTATGCTTTATAGAATTTCTCTCAATTTCTATATTCTTGTATCTCTATTGAGATTTTTTCCATTTCAATAGATTTAGTCATTTCATAGACTTGTGTCTCTTTAGATATATCAGACTCATATAGAGTTGATTTAGAGAAAGTGGATTTATTTATAACTCAAGTTTTGTTTATCTTTGGGATCCCAATAACGATACCTTTCAAAGGTTTATAAGCTTATGATATGCATTAGATGATTTATTTTGTTGCATTTTGCTTTGATTGTTCTAGAGTAACAATTATCCCGACCCGGGTTTATGAGATAACAACTTATAAAATCTTGTCACCTTTAATATACCATGTAACATATTAATAATCATCTGATGATCAATTATCTTTCGTATTTGAGAGATACTAAAATTTAAATGAGACACATATAGAGAACCGAACTAGTATCTCTATTTTGTATATAAGTAACTTTTCATTTACTTTTCTCTTTTAGAGAAACTTTCCCACTTGGAAATTAATTAATATGATAATAAGTAGATTGTGTGTAAAGATATAAACTATCATAATTTTAAATGATCTAATAGAAGATTAATCAAAATCAACATTAATCTCATAATGATATAAAAGCCTTATCTTAGATCATGCCAGTGATGTAATAAGGAGATATACAACATAATCAAATAGCTTAAAAATGAGTAAGTCCCTATATAGAATTTAGTAACTGTAATGAAATACTAAAGTTTTCATAAATACTTGGATATGTTTAACAAGTGATTCCTCTGATCTATTTTGATTATGAGTACATCTGAAAACTAGATATTGAACATCTATCCCAGCTGATTTGCAACATTCATCAAATATCTTGTAAGTTCAATCAAGTTAATATACCTAAAAAACTAATAATTAGTGCAAGTAATATAGAGATGTTTGATAATAAACAAACATGTGATCTTCTCGTAGATGCATCAATTAAAACCATATAATAATGAAATAGAACATTTGGTTGATGAATATGTCCACATATATCCCTTGAATTATTTGTAAGAATGATGAAGATCCAAAACCAACCTTAGAATGAGATGATTTTATTATTAGTCTCCATTTGTGAATATGCAGTACATAAGTTCTCATTGGATAAAGAATCTTCTGGTTCTTTATTGAATATCCATGAGAATTTTCAATGATGCGTGACCAATACGGTCATGTCAAAGTACAAACATTTTTGGATCTGGAAACTTTTGATTCATAACTGCATAAACATCTACACTATTTATAATAGTGTAATATAATCAAGATAACAAAGCACACAACTTATCTATAATGAGTTTCTGGTCTGAATCATGAGAAATAATGCACATATATTAAATATTTCATTACTCATAGTTTCAATATGATATTCATTACTCTGTATATCTTTGAAACTAAACAGATTCCTTTTTATTCTGCTTGAATGATATAAAGTATCATCGATACACATTTAAATACCATCTGGTAAAAAGATTGTGGCTATTCTAGAGCCTTTAATCAGATCCACTAGATTTGATCTTGTCTTAACCTTATATGCCCTTGAAGTAAGCATATTTCTTTATAATCTGTTTGAATAATATCGAGTATCATTGATAAATAACTGAGTTTTGTTTAATAACAATATTGTGGCTCTTCCGGAGCCTTTTATCAGATCAGTTGGACCTGGTACTGTACTAACATTTGCTCTGAGTAATGTTAATTTCATAAAATATTTCTGACTCTGTAGAAACTGTATGAGTCGTTGCACTCTCGGCATGACACATATTTTCGTTATGGGAATTTTATAGATATTACGAGTAATGTCATTTTATATCTCATCTAAAATGATAATAATCTCTCCCTCAGATCATAAAATATTTCTAACTCCATAGAAACTGTATGCGTCATTGTACTCTCGGCAAGACATATATTTTCATTCTGGGAATTTTATGGACATTACAGGTAATGCCATTTTATATCTCATCTGAAATGCTAGTAATCTCATCCCCCTCTTTTTTTTAATAGGTTTATTCTGTAAACCCTTTTCTCTTGTCATTTATAAACATTCACTCATGGGGTATGTTTTGATATCTCATGAATATAAATATATCCAAATTTACTCTCTTGATATTGCTCCTTCAAGAGCAAGTATAAAATGGACAAAATATCCTTTACAATTTCATTATACGTGATATTATGATTTTAAATCTTTTTATGATACTTACAGCATCCTGTTGGAAGTGTAGATCTTTTTTCTCAAATAAATGATATGTTAGGATTTTAAATCTCTTGTTTGATACTCTTAGCATCTTGTTAGATGTGTATGAAATGGATAAAATATTATTGTCAATTTCATTATTCGTTAGGATCTTAAATCTTTTTTTTTTTTTTGATACTCTCATCGTCCCGCTGAGATGCGTATAACTTTTTGCTCAAATGAATGACATGTAAACATATCACTTCATATATATTTGAGATAACTTCAAATTCTGAATGGGTTTGAAAACCCCATGTTCCACAAATAATGAAGTATGGCTTTCATGAATATAACACTGGATCCAAAACTCCAGATTTTCATCGGTTTTCAAAACCGTAACATTCATGTATATAACAATGGATTCAGAACTACAGGTTCTTATTGGTTTTCAAAACCGTACCAACTTAAATATCATAAATCCAGAAACTTTAAGTTCTGTTTAGTCTGTCTAGCCAATCTTATATATTGCGTATAATTAAATAATATGAATATTTAAATAGCATAATAATTAAACAATTTATTTAGAGACACGGTATAAGTCAGTCTCAAGACACAACCTAAGCCAGTCCCGAGATATGACATAAGCCAATCTCATATGTTGCATAAAAATAAATGCTGAATATTTAAACAATTTATCTGGAGACACAGCATAAGCCAGTTCTGAGACACAGTCTAAGCTAGTCCCGAGACATAGCATAAGTCAGTCTCATTTATTGCATAAAAATAAAGACTGAATATTTAAAAATTTTATTTGAAGACACGGTAAAAGTCAGTCTGGAGACATAGCATAAGTCAGTACCAAGACACGGCCGGAGCCAGTCTTATATATCGCTTGATATGTGCATAAAAATAAATCCAGAACTATAATATATAGAATCCATTGACGGCATAAGCCATCTTGTTATACGGAACTATATAAATAGATATTCAGAATGTTAATATGTAAGTAACTCACTCATCAGGGGATCCTTTTTAATTTTATGCAAACGTGCTACAGATCTGGATCTTCCGTCGCACCTGAAAACAGAGCTAATAAAGTGTGAATAAGTCAAAACAGTACTTACAAAAGCTGAAACTAATGATACGGTTACGTCCGGAACGGTTGAAATAGCTAGAAATAGGTCTGATTCGGTTGAAAACGGGTGAAAATTGCACTGAGTTAGGTACAAAGCGTTTCTGGGATGAGTCGATTCGAGAATATTCCGCTAAGCTAACGGAATGTTCTCTGACGGTAACGGAATATGCTTTGACGGTAACAAAATATTCCCAGTATGGTGACGTGGCAAATCGCTGATGTGGCACGACTGGATGCTAATGTGTTGCTAACATGGCGAGACTGGACAATGACGTGACATTGACACGTCGCTTACGTGTCGATGACATGGCACTACAGTGTCGTGTTCTTCCTTGAAAATCTACATAAACAATTGGATTTTTTTTTCAGTTTTGACCGAACTTTGACCAACTCTAAAGAGTTCGTTAGAACTCCGTTTTGAGACACGGTCAGTTGCGTCGGAATCGTATTTCCAAGAGAAACACAACGGTATCCTTCAAAAAATGATTCGAGCACTTCAAAATTTCTGGACTCAATCAAAACCAAACTAAAACTCTCAAGAACTCTCTTTGGAACAAAATCACTTATTGATATGTCTAGTCTCTATTTGTGTTGATAACGTGTTTTAAAATTAACGAATAATAAATAGAGAAATAGATGAGAGAGAGACGAGAGATGAGAGAACGAGAGATATCAGTATATTGATATTCAAGAGTCTATCTTACAAAAGGAAGAGAACGGTGAATATATATATATATATATATATATATATATATATATATATATATATATATATATATATATATATATATATATAGCCAACTAACCCCAGTTGCAATTAAATTTAAGGATGAAGTAACTATAACAAGTGGATGAAGTAAGCAAGTGGGTCTCTCTCAAGTGGATGCGAGTTTTAGGCGGTGGGAATAATTGGTGTATATCCACACTGTATGCACAACACACTATAAGAAAAATAGGTTTTAGAGATGAAATTTTTTACAACGAATAAAACATCTATTGAGATGTAAAAACAAATTCATCCCTAAAAATTTCAAATCTGAAGAAACCTATAGGGATGAAAAAATTCGTCCCAATAGAACGTCTATTGGAACGAAACAAATTATCCGTCTCTAAAAAGGACAAACACAGCGAGACTTTTAGGGACGAAAATATTTATCCTAATAGAATACCTATTGGGACAGAAAAAAAAAATATTGTCCCTAAAAAGTGTAAAAATATCAAGATTTTTAGGGACAAAAATAATTTTTCCCAATAGAATGTGTATTTGGACAAAATAAATTATTCGTCCCAATAGGATGTCTATTGGGACAAAAATTATTCGTCCCTAAAAGTTTGATATTTTTTTTTTGAAAAAAAAAAGAATTTATAGATTTGGGAAATTATTAAAACAAAAATAATATTTGTTGTTGATAATGATTTATCGGGATTATATTTTTCTTTTTTTTTCTTTTTTTTTTTAAAGTTTTTCCTAAGCGACATAATTAAATTTGTTTCACTTTTTTATATTAATTACTATAGATTAATTCAAAAATTATAAAAATTATATATATATATATATATATATATTATAAATATTATAATAAGAATCTAAAATGCAAAACCACTTTCTAGAAAAGTTGTTGTACATTTATCCTTTTTGTTTTGTGATAAAAATTCAAATCTTACATTTGTATATTAAATTGAAACAAGTAAAGAAAGTCTCTATATTCCTTACAAACCACTTTCTAGAAAAGTTGTTATATATTTATACTTCCATTTTGTGATAGAAATTCAAATCTTATATATGTCTATTAAATTGAAAAACCGGGAGTTTTCTTTTCAAGTTATGGATGTAGTTGTCTCCCATTTTATGAAAAAAAAAATTTAATTAAATGTTACGATAAACGTTTTTAATATCAATTTGTTTATAATATAAAAATAAAGTTTAAATTATTAGAATTCATTTATAATAAAAATTTAATAGCATATAGAGTTTATATATAAATAATATGCTTTAAATGACACATCCTAAGCACTAGCTGAGTGGATAAACTCTTCAAATGGAGGGTAGTTGGTTCCATTCAGGTGGAGAGCCAAACTTTAAATGATGGAATTGATTGGGTGGGTCGGTGGAGTTGGTTGTGGGTTATGGGTTGTGGTGGGTATTGGGTTGATATGATTGAGTTTTTATTTTTTTATTTTTTTAAATCAAATTTCATATCTATATATTATCAAAATGGACGAAACAAAAATCGTCCCTATAGGTAATCTTTAGGGACGAATTTCAATTTTCGTCTCAAAGAAACTATTGCGACCCACCTAAGGCGACGAATTTTGGAACGAATTTTTTTCGTCCCAATAGGTCTATATGGATGATTGTTTGGCTATTGGGATAAAAAAAAAATCATCCCAATAACCCTTTTTTGTATTGACAATAGAAAGTTTTCAGGGAATATATTTATTCATTTCATTTTTGGTTGAATATAGAACAAAACAGAGAAGCTACTTATATAGTAGCCAGATCGATCACAGCCGTCATCTCTGATCATCAGGAACCAGAATGGTGATGCCACATTGATCTTCATCAGAAGGGTAATGCTATACTTCCCAATAAATTGTCTTAAAAATATGTACAATTTAATGTGACAATCATAAAAGAAATAATGAAAGAAAAATATAGCAATTCATTAAATGAGTTGGACTGCTATAATAAATAGTACATATTTTTTATACAATTTAATGGAAAGAGTAGCATTTCCCTCGTTAGAATAGTGATGCCACGTTACTCTATTCGAATTTTCAAACGTAACCAATTCTTAAACTTTTCTCTAACCGAGTCTACTGATATGGCGCTAAACTGAGTCAGCAGAGTGTTGAGAGGAAAGGGTCGATCTTCTGAGTTCCTTACTAGCTAAATGATGCAAGGCACTACGATGATCATTTTTCACCTTTAGCCTTCACATTATAGGCACTCTAGTACCTATTAAAGCACGCACAGATCACCGTTTGTTTTTGGAGAGTTTTTCTTGGATTAATGGAAGTAGTTATATATATATATATATATAATCTTGACAGGTTCTAACTGCTATATTATTATAGATGTAAATGTGACGTTTAAAATAAATCACCTTTAATTCATTTTTAAAAATAATAAAGAATGTGTTGGCCGGAGACAAACCTCAAATTAGTTTTATATAAACATATAATATAATATAATCTTTCTCACAATCAATGTATTAAAAAAAGGAAATTGTACTGAGAATCGCAATTAAGAAAACTTAATTTCTAACGAAACGAAACTACACTAAAACTCTCACTCAATCATTTAAAAAAATATTATGAGACGATCAACATCACAATCACAATCTGCTACCAACAATTCAATCGATTGTAAAAAAAAAAACATATCTACTAAGGATGAATTCACTATAAAAAAAAACAAGTTATGTGAATAGATGTAAGAAAATTGTATATAAAAATTAGAGATGAAGTGTATTTTTATTTTTATCTTTTTAAAAAAGATATGAGGTGTATTAAGTTTGAAAACTATGTAAAATGGTAATCTTAGAAATAAATCAAAAAAATTTATAAATTCATTTAATTTTATATAATTAAATCAAAATTTTAAAAAGTAATACATAAATAATTCAGTAGTACAAGTGTCAATGATACCATTTTTAAGTAAGATATAAATAGTTCAGTAGAATGTCAATATCACCACTTTTATCGATATTATCTTATAATGAATACCATTGGTACAACAAATTAGTTCATTGCATCATTTAGATTTTGGACAGCTTAAGGCACAAAATCTTCTTCAATTCCAATCCAAATAAAAAAAATAGTTATTATATTAACATATGCACTAAAATCACACATAAACGACTATATATAATGAAATATAGTTTCAAAACAAAACCATTCTTTTTTTATCAAATTTGAGGGTTTATGTTATTTAATTTTTTGCAATTTAACCTTACACAATTACTTCCTTTAATCTAACACAAGTTATGGAACAAAAAAAAAATACAATAAACGTGGCAAGACAGGAATAGAAGTAATTAACGGTGGCAGACCACAGAACCTTGTAGCACCACCTCAACCTCTACTGTGTCTCGGACTCTCGGTGTCTCCAGCACCTTCTAGCAGCCAAACCATGCAGATAGTTTCTACTTATGAAAAAAACTTATATGGGACGTTTTCACTATCACGGCTTGAGATTATTTATATTAGAACATAAAATTATAGTTTTGAAGAACAATATGAGACATTTTCGTTGGATGGTTCTATTACCATTTACCACGTTAATGAAACCGTGTAAGTTTTTGCCCTATGAACACTATATAAAACCTACAAAAGTACCAAACCCTATCCGAAAACACTCGACAGACAAAGGAAAACGACAGCAACAAACACTATAAACAACATCTCAGCAAAATGAAACCCATAGACGACAAGAAAGACACGGTGACGATACGCGCGGTGAGCCGCGATGAAGAAAGTCGAAAAAGGGTGGAAAAAATGGTGTTAGAATTATGTTAGGGTCCGTCCTGTAAGCGTTTTTCAGTTATTGTTTTTCGAAAATAAAAATGAAAATAAAAACAGTATTTTTGGTTTCATTTTCGATTTCTGAAAACGCGTCTGGTAGGTTAACCGAAAACTATCAAAAATTGAAATATCAAATTAAGTATTTTGTTTAATATTATTACAACTATAAACAAATTGATTAAATAATTAACCAATATAATTTTTGTATTGTAATTTTTATATTAAACAAAAGTAACACATCAAAAATTAATTCAAAAAAACATATAAAAAAAATGAATTAATCAAAATAAAACTCTTAAATTTTAAATAAATAATTATAATATATATATATAATAAAAATATAATAGTATAATTTGTATTATAATAATATTTAAATTATAAAAAAATATTATTATATTTTTTTATATTACATTTTTATATATAATAATACATAATATATGACATTATGTCCTATGCAAATATGTAATATTTGATATTATATATATATATATATATATATATATATCATAATATATATATAGTATTAATATACATATATATATATGTAAAATATATATATTATAATATTATATTCTATCAAAATATTATATAATATTATAATATATATATATAATTATAATTATAATATATATATAAGAGGGGCACTTTGGTAATTTAAAAATCGTGTTCCGTCTTGTCCTAGTTATATCAAACACCTAACAGTACAATTAATAGTTTAACTGTTTAAGATTTTTTTTAATATAAAAAAAATGAAAAAACGAAAACGAAAAACGAAAAACGAAAAACTAGTATTTTGTGTTTTTCAAATTTTTCACTTTTAACACTGGCTTTGTTTTTCGTTTTTTTTTTTTTTTTCGAAAACAAAATGAAAAACGGTTAACGAACGCGTTTTCGAAATCGTTTTTGAAAAATAAAAATGAAAACGGGTTGAAAAACGACTACAGGACGGGGCCTTATATTTCCTAGTTTTGTTAGGATTATATTTATCAAATATAGTTTTCGTGGATCAAACATAGTTTTTTTTTTTGTCGTTATTGCAAAGCAATTGAAGTGTTTGTTCGGTATTTGTTCAGTTTCTACAATCTGGTATTCGTTTTTCCTTTCTTCTGCATTCCGGTTGGTTTTCTTTATTTTTTATTTTTTAATATGGATACTGCAAAAGACGATTCGCTTCAGTCTGTGAGTGTGAGGTTGGATGGAAAGAATTATTCATATTGGAGTTATGTAATGAGAAATTTTCTTAAGGGTAAAAAGATGTGGGGTTATGTTAGTGGAACTTCTGTGAAACCTATCATATGTGAATTTTATCGCATGTACACGTCATCAACAAAGAGGATAAAATGTCAGGTTAATATCCGAATAGGCATTCAGAAAATATCCTACAAGACATCGCCGAAGAAGAGAAAACCCGAGTAAGCAGATGTTGAATAAAACTTACTCAGTGTCAATCAATTACTCAGGATCAGTAAACGACACTCGGGACTGGATAAATTACGCTTCCACTCAGGATCAAATGGTACTACTCGGGACCAGCAGGTATTGCTCTTACTAGAGACAAACATGATAAAAGCCCCAGTGCATAGCTCACGTGGATCAAGTCATCAGGATGCACGGAGATATCCATATAAAAAAGGAATCCCAATAAAAATAGAATATTAAACAGGAAAGGTTCCCAATCAGACAGCAACTTTACTTCTTCAAAAACACTACTCTTATAAGGAAATAAAATCCAAATCGGATTACATTACTAGAATCTCATTCAATGTCAATACAAGACTACGAAACAGGAAATGAGATAATTAACTTCAAACAAGTAAATAATTGTAATTAAATACAAAGATCTATTGCTTGTACAAAGCATATTAGGGCTCTATAAACATATAAATAGACCCTTAATCTTGCCAAAAAATATATGGAGAACAATCATAGATAAATACAGAGAAAAGAAAGAGAATTCGAGAGCTTGTAACATCATAAATTCAGAGTGGATTTTGGCTCGGTTGATCTTTTAACCTCCCGTTGACGTTTCTCCGGTCATCAGAGTTTTACCACGTAAAAAACTCGTGTCTTGTTTACTTTCTCCTCCTCTCTCTCTTTGAAATTACAGCCGAAATCCAATCCTTGTTGGCTTTTCTGATACAATCCAGAAATCAACGTCAACAAAACCTAAGAGTGCTGATGAGAATTACACTACTTTGGTAGACGCCTGGGAAACAAAATTCAAAAATTATTACTTTGATTAACAATTTTGTTGAGAATACCATTTGTATACAGTTGGCAAAGTATGAGACAGCAAAAGAGGTTTGGGATCATCTACAGAGGTTATACACTCAATCAAATTTTACAAAGCAGTATCAATTAGAAAACGACATACGAGCTCTATAGCAAAATAATATGAGTGTTCAGGATTTTTATTCTGCTATGACAAATCTTTGGGATCAATTGGCTCTTACAGAATCGGATGAATTAAAGGTTTTTGGTCCCTATATTGCTCGTAGAGAACAACAACGGTTGGTGCAGTTTTTTAATGGCTCTTCGCAGTGATTTTGAAGGTCTTAGAGGTTCAATTTTGCATCGTTCTCCGCTTCCGTCTGTTGACTCAGTTGTCAGTGAGTTGTTGGCTGAAGAAGTACGTCTTAAGTCTAAGTCTGAAAAGGGAATTCTTCCTGCTACGAATCATTCTGTGTTAGCAGTATCTTCTAAGCCATCATCAAATAATCAGAATAAGCCTTACATAAGGGTTGCGTTCAACGAGTGCAGTTTCTGTAAGCAGAAAGGTCATTGGAAGACTCAGTGTCCTAAATTGAGACAACATAATCAATCGTAACAACAATCTCAAGCTTGGAAGCTTGGCAACCAGTCACAATCTAATGCTAATAGACCACCTCAAGGTTACAAACCACAACATAATATTACAGCAGTAGCTTCATCAGGTCCTTCCATAGATCCTAGTAGTTGGGCTGAGCAATTTAAAAAGTTTCTCTCCTTACAGCCACAAGCTATGTCTGCCTCTTCTTCCTTAGGTCAGTTGCCTCATAGTTCTTCAGGTATGTCATCTTCTATATGGGTCTTGGATTCTAGTGTTACACATCATATGTCTCCAGATTCTTCATATTTTGTTTCTATGTCTCCTTCGTCTTCTATTCATGTTATGACTGCTGATGGCACTTCTATGCCTTTAGCAGGTGTTGGCTTTGTTGTTACTCCTCACTTGTTACTCCCTAATGTTTATCACATTTCGAAACTCACATTAAATCTTGCTTTTGTTGGTCAGTTATGTGATTCTGGTAATTTAGTCACTTTTTCCTCTTTTTCTTGTTATGTACAGGATCTGCAGTCTCAGAAGCTTATTGAGACAGGCCGTAAGAAATGAGGACTATATGTTTTGGATGAGTTAAAAGTGTCAGTTGCTGCTTCTACTAGTGTTGATTTGTCTTTTTTTCATTTGAGTCCTTCTTCTTCTAGTTTTTATTTATGGCATTCTCACCTTGGTCATGTTTCGTCTTCTCGTTTGAGATATTTAGCATCCATAGGGGCATTTGGAAATTTATAAACTCACGATATTTCTGATTGTAGTGGATGTAAACTGGTAAATTCTTCTTCTCCATTTGATTTGATTCATTCTGATGTGTGGGGACCTTATTCTATTCCCATTAAAGGAGGGTCTCGGTATTATGTTTCTTTTATTGATGATTATACTCGTTATTATTGGATTTATTTAATGAAACATCGTTCTGAATTCTTTGAGATATACACAATCTTTCGAGCTCTTGTCAAAACTCAATATTCTATTGTTATCAAATGTTTTAGGTGTGATTTGGGTGGGGAATACACTTCTAATAAATTTTGTGAGTTGATTGCCTTAGATGGTACTATTCACCAAACTTCGTGTACAGATACTCCTGAGCAAAATGGTGTTGCTGGAAGAAAACATAGACATATTGTTGAAACTAGTCAATCTCTCTTATTATTTGTTTCTGTTCCTAGTGTGTTTTGGGGTGAAGCTGTTCTGACTATTGTAACTTTGATTAATACAATTCCATTTTCTCATAGTTCAGGTATTTCTCCTTTCGAAAAATTGTATGGGTATGCCACAGATTATTCTTTATTTAGAGTTTTTGGTTTTACTTGTTTCGTTCTTCGTCCTCATGCAGAACGCAGCAAGTTGTCCTCTCGATCTGCTATTTGTGTCTTTCTTGGTTATGGTGAAGGTCAAAAGGGTATCGATGTTTTGATCCTATTACTCAAAAACTTTATGTGTCTCGTCATGTTGTTTTTCTTGAACATATACCTTTCTTTTCTACTCCATCCACTACTCATAGCTTGACTAGATCTGATCTTATTCGTATTGATCCTTTTTCTGAGGATTTTGATAGTTTGTCATCTCAGGTTCTTAGTTCTTCAGGTATTGAAAATCTCTCTATCCCTCAAGCTCCGTCTGAGACTGTGGACCCACCTCTACGTCAATCCATACGCATTCGTAAGTCTACAAAGTTACCAGATTTTGCTTATTCTTGTTATTCTTCATCTTTTACTTCATTTTTAATTTCTATTCATTGTCTATCTGAGCCTTCTTCCTATAAAGAGGCAATTCTAGATCCACGTTAGCAGAAAGCTATGGATGAGAACTTTCTACTTTACATAAGACAAGTACTTGGGATTTAGTTCCTCTACCTCCTGGTAAAAGTGTTGTTGGTTGTAGCTGGGTGTATAAGATCAAGACTAATTTTGATGGATCTATTAAGCGATACAAAGCTAGGTTGGTTGCAAAAGGGTATTCTCAACTGTATGGTATGGATTATGAGGAGACTTTTGCTCCTGTTGCAAAAATGACTACTATTCGTACTCTTATTGTTGTAGCTTCAGTCCGACAGTGGGGTATCTCTCAACTTGATGTTAAAAATGCCTTCTTAAATGGAGATCTTCAAGAAGAAGTTTATATGGAGCCCCCTCCTAGTGTTTCACATGATTCTGGGTATGTTTGCAAGCTCAAGAAGGTGTTATATGGTCTCAAACAAGCACCTCGTGCTTGGTTTGAGAAATTTTCTATAGTGATTTCTTCTCTTGGATTTGCTTCTAGTAGTCATGATTCTGCTCTCTTTGTTAAGTGCACTAATGTAGGTCGTATCATTCTTTCTTTATATGTGTGATGACATTATTATTACTGCTGATGATGTTGATGGTATTTCAATTTTGAAGACAAAGTTAGCTAGACAATTTGAAATGAAGGATTTGGGTTCTCTATGATATTTCTTGGGTATTATGGTAGCCTACTCGCCTATAGGTTATCTTCTTTCTCAGTCAAAATATGTTGCAGATATTCTTGAGCGGGCTAGACTTACTGATAATAAGACTGTTGATACTCCCATTGAGGTTAACGCAAAGTATTCTTCTTCAGATGGTATATCTTTGTCAGATCCTACTTTATACCGTACTATTGTTGGGAGCTTGGTTTATCTCACTATTACTCGTCCAGATATTACATATGTTGTTCATATTGTTAGTCAATTTGTTGCTTCTCCCACTACAGTTCATTGGGCAGCTGTTCTTCGTATTTTGCGATATCTTCGAGGCACAGCCTTTCAAAGTCTTCTACTTTCATCCACCTTCTCCTTGGAGCTGCGTGCATACTCTGATGTTGATCATGGCAGTGATCCCACAGATTGCAAGCCTGTTACTGGTTTCTTTATTTTTTTGGGTGATTCTCTTATTTCTTGGAAGAGCAAGAAACAATCTATTGTTTCTCAGTCTTCAACCGAACCGGAATATCATGCTATGGCATCTACTACCAAAGATATTGCTTGGTTACGTTGGTTACTTGCAGATATGGGAGTTCTTCTTTCTCATCCCACCCTTATGTATTGTGACAACGAGTGCTATTCAGATTGCTCACAACTTGGTTTTTCACGAACGAACCAAACACATTGAGATCGATTGTCACCTTACAGGTCATCATCTCAAGCATGGCACCATCACTTTGCCTTTTGTTTCTTCTTCTTCGTAGATTGTAGATTTCTTTACCAAGTCGCATTCTACTTCACATTTTCATTTTCTAGTTGGCAAACTCTCGATGCTTCTTGCAGCCGCATCGTGAGTTTGAGAGGGGGTGTTAGAATTATGTTATATTTCCTAGTTTTGTTAGGATTATATTTCTAGTAATATTTCCTAATTATGGTATTTTTCCTATTTCTAGCTATATTAGAATTACTACTCCCATTAGGAGTTAGATTAGTCTTTTATTACATTGCCTATATAAATTCTCTGATTTGTAATATACAATCATTATGTTTTATCAATAAAGAACCCTAGTTTCTCTTCTTTTTAGATTGTTTAACAAATGGAACTAAAGACGCACAACATAGACACCATCAAGTACATCGAGAAGAAGCTCATGGACAAGGGGGTGCGGCGAATGGAGCGACACCCGGCTGACGGGATCGGGATCGGCAAGCCTCCGCCTAAGTCGGGACACGGTGGCAAGTACACGTAGGAGGGTCCTGATGACACGGCGACCACCGAGTTAATGGCGGCTCCGCCGGCAATTGACGAGAAGGACCCCAACTACGTGGACGAGGAGACAGAGTAGAGGATTATGAGTGACGTGGCTGGGTTGGTTGTTGGGGTAGTTGAGGTGGCTAAGGAGGCTGCTGAGAATAGAGAAGGAGTTGCTCGGGTTGATAATATTGATCCTCGCTTGCAGACTAATTAATTAATCTTCAAAGTGTTCTTTTTTTTTTTCCTACTTTTAATTCTTGAAACTTTATAATTAATCTGCAAGTGTTTTTAACCATTCTATAAACTTCTGGTGTCTTTTTGTTAAAAATTGTAACTTAATATTTTCCTCATTTGATCATCCCAGTTAATCATTATCACGGTTTTTATTTTTTGGAGAGTGTAGAGACGCTTATTATATGCCGATGAATACTAGAAGTTTGTGGAATTAAATGTGAGAAAACTCGAAGGTTTTGGCTGTAAAATCATGTATAAAAACCGAGTTAATTAATGTTGCACTTGAAAGAATAAAGGAGATTATCAGTTTGAAGAAGGAATTGAAAGATCCTTAATTCATTTTCCTGTCTCTGTTTTCTATGGAAAGTTGTAGTCCTGTTTTGCATGTTTAACATATGTACATGTAATCATGTATCTCGATCTCGAATTTTCAAATGTCCAGAAACTATAGCAAAATTTACTTCGAACCTTCGTTGATCAAAGTCATTAGTAAAATACTGTGGAGGGCGTGTGACAGACTACTGACATTAAGAGTATGAATGTATGATGACTGGAGAATGAGCCAGGAAATTTTTGGAGAGTGGGATATCATATATCAGGCAATAAATACAAGAATACTATTTGAGCCAAGAAATTTTTGGAGCGGGCATCAAATACAAGAATACTATTTAATATTAGAAACGATATGTTAAAAACAATTTTGATAGTTAATTATATAATTAATTATTTAGTTATAAGATATTAATTAGGGGTGGATGTTTTCGAATTGGGTTGGGTTGAAAAATTTTCAACCCAATCCAACCCAACCCAACGTAAATTTTAACTCAACCCAATATTTATCAGGTTGGGTTAGGTTGGGTTGGGTTGGGTTGGGTTGGGCTTTTTAAACCCACTCAAAAAATATATTTAAATTCAAATTTTGTTATATCAAAATTCAAATTTAAAATAATTTTTCACCATAATATCATATCACATAGAGTTTAGATTTCTTAAGAGCATTAAAATCAAATCACAAAATATAATACAAATTGTTTAATATCTATTGCATAATTAAAAATAAAAATATAGCAATTTATCCAACTTGAAAAGTCTCCATCTAAGCCTCATATCAATGTTACAATTATAATTATTTCGTCGAATACCTCGTAGTTGGATAATATATTATTTATTTCAACCAACATAATAGTATGAGTTTATATACAATTTTTAGACTTTTTTCTACTAAACTCTTAATCAAATCCTAAGGGAAAAAAAAGTATTTTAAAGTATAATTAAGGATGTACCAATTAATACAAAAGATAAAGATAATATAATTGTATGTTTTTAATAAATGCATTATATATTTATGGTATAAAATATTTAAAATTTTGTATTTAGATTTATTATTTATAATATTATAAATGGTGTATGAGTAAAAAATTTAAATATTTTAAAAAATGAGATTTCATAATATATCTAATAACAAATAAAATCATTTAATTTATTTTTTATTAGTAATATCGGGTTGTCGGGTTGGGTTGGGTTATATTTTATTAACTCAACCTAATCCAATCTTAAAAGCAACTAAATCCAATCTTAAAAGCAATTCAATCCAATCTAATCGGATTGAATCGGGTTGGGTTAGGTTAGGATGGTGGGTTGGTGCCCATCTCTAATATTAATATATTAAATGTTCTTCGATGTGGTTTGATATAAAAAAATGTTTATTCATGCCGAAAATGTATCAGCCTTCTCTGATGGGCTTGATTTAAGTTTCATTTAAATTCTGATTGTATAACTAGATTTGGTCTCATGGTCATGGCTCATTGTATTCCAAAAAAATCCGCATGCAGATATGAAATATTCATCTTTTATCTATGGTTTTTGATACCGAAGAGGGATCTCGAAACTATGATCTTTCTTATGGACAGTGGATAGAGAAGGGGTCGTTTATTTTCTTTATCTGAAGACTGAATAGTTTTAAAATTTTCTGAAGAATGAATAAAGACTGAAATCTAAACCTGAATAACATGTTTTTTTTTTCTCACATCTGAATATATTGTCAACGCATTTGTTTTTTAAAAGTAAAATTATTTAAAAATAAATAATTTTACATTTATATCTATGTTAAACAATTATACATAAATATAGAATAAAAACTATCCGAAAACAATAATTATATATGAACATATATGATCATGATCTTCTTCTTCGATTACAAATAAACCTTACTTTTACTTAGAAAAGAAAAATGTTTTTTTTTCTTTCAAAAAATGAAAGGGGTAGCAGTAAAAACTCACACAAAACACTCTAATATATATATACATCACCCTAATATCAAAATAAAGTATTGATATAAAATACCAATATGAGAAGTTATTAGGGTTTTTTTTAAGTTATTTAAAATAAACAATATATTAAAATAAAATATTTATATACCATATATAATTATAATGAAATTGTAAACATGTTATATATGAGGGGACAGTATCGAAGGAAAATATTTTGGATTGCATTTAATGCAATTAAGTGAAAAGTCAGGATTTTTTACTATTTATTTTAAATTGTTTTTTAGGACTTTTAAATTGTTTAACCATTTAGAAAAATAAATAAAACAATTTAATAATTATGTTTTAGACTCGTTAAATTTCTTGGGATAATAAAAACGTTACACACGCTGAAACTTTAAATGTTGAAGTGGGGGGCTTCAAGGCACATACAGGTTAATTGTCATTTCCATGGGCTTTCTATCATTGGCCCAACATTAGTATCTTTACAAAAATTAATACTTTATTATGCCCATGAGGGTATGTTTCTTGCAATGGTTTGAAATTTGGCATTCTTTCACTCAAATTTCAATAATCCTATCATATTATGGGGTGGGAAGTTTGGTTCTCCATATTTTTCAATATGTGGAAATGTAATTAACAAGAAATATACATTAAAAAAAAGTAATAGCAAGAAATATTGGTTGTAAAGAAATTGATTATACCTCGGATACAAAATCTTTCTTTGGGGTATGATTACCTAAAAATTGATATGATACTAAATATTGGGGGGCTTACTGGATTACAACTAGGGGTGGACACTAAGTTCGGAACTGAACTGAACCAAAAAATGGTGTTCAGTTCGATTCGTCGATTGAATTCGATTTAAACCAGTTCAAAAAATGAAAAACCGAAAAAAATTCGGTTCAAACCGGTTTGATTTCCCATAAAAACCGGTTTGAACCGATTAAACCCCTATATAACTAAACGAAAAAAGAACCCTAACACATTAACACACTTCTTCTCTTTCATCTTTTCTTAACACACTTCTTCTCTTTCATCTTTTCTTCTCCTCCTAGTTCCTAAAGCCGATTTCTCTACTTCTCTGAGTTCTCTCATCTCTCCCTTAACTCCACCGTTGCTCGTCTTCAGTCTTTTTTTTATTATTAGTTAGGTCTGATATTGGTGGTTTTTTGGGCTTGGATTATTAAAATTATAAAATTATGAAACTTTGGTTCAAAATTAGAATCCAACAACCCATCAAATTTAGTAACATATTAAAAAAAACTCATTAAGCCCATCAAACCAAAAAGCCCATTAGACCCAAAACCAAAATGAACCGAACCGAAACGAACCGATTTAAACCAGTTCAGTTCAGTTCGGTTACCATTTCTTATTTGATTTAAACCGATTTAATTTTGGACGAACCGAAATATTTTCAGTTCAATTCGGTATTATCTAAAACCGAACCGAACCGAACTGAACCGTGCCCGCCCCTAATTACAACATCAGTTTTAGAGTTTTAGTACAATACATCATAGCTATGAATTTCAACGTTTAGAGTGAATTTTTATTCAGTAATTAATTTAGTATAATGTACTAAAATTATAAAATACTTTAAAAAAATTAACGTTTTTTAACACAGTTTTCGTGCATATTTTTAATTCCACATTTACCATGTTAGCAATTGGATTTCTAAAATAGCTAGATCGCATCAATTCACATTTACCATGTTAGCAATTCCTTTTTTCTTTTTTTTTTCCTTTTTTTAGGTCTCAATATTTGATGATGGTTAATTAGTAGTTGAAGATGGCTATCATTGGTTGATGAACCTAACACGTGTCACACTTGTTGATGTTCCACCAGCACTGGAACACAATCATATAAGCTTATTATTGAAGATCAAGAAAGGATTTTGTATATATTGGTGGTGGATGCCAGCGCAGGATTAATTGAGCTGTGAGAGACTTGATGAGAGTGACAGGGTTGCTACTTCAATTAATTTGGTTGAAGTAAAAGTTCTACATGTTTCTTTTAGCAGCAAAAAGTTAGTCCCAACTTTTTTTTACGTCAGTATACATCCTTTTCTGTGTATAACGTTTGCAGTTAGTATTATAAATCAATTATAGCCATCCCATCCATAATTATGTCCTATGTCCTTCACCAGGGACATTAGCTCAGTGGTTGAGGGAGGAATCATAACCGGTGTGAGCTGTAAATTAATGCACCCTTTAATTTCCGGTGTTGGTTCGATTTTCAGCCATTATGTAAACTCCTGATTAAAACGGTGGGTGTTGTAGGGTCGGTAAACAGTAGTGTTAGAGAACCCAGAAAACATATAACCAAATAATAATATATAAATTATATATAGTCATGGATATCACAAACCACTAGATTATTTTTTTGAACGGTACGATTATCCATCAATTAGTATACCATATAAAGAATACAAGTATGGAAATTTAACGGATAGACAAATAGACTATAGACACTATTTAGATTTTTGGGCGATTATTTATTTTAATAGTAGGAAATTTAATACACTTGGTCACTTGTTGGTTTGACAAATGATATATTATAATGTATTATATTGCTTATTTTATTCGTACGTCATCTCTTAACACATATGATAATATATATCTCTTCTATCTAAATAATGAGGAATTCAAATCCTACCATATACATTTTACAAATGTTAGGTAATTATTGTAATACTTAACAAAACAAAAAAATGTTGATTATTTACAATTTCATTTGGTTATATAGAAATAAATTAAAGAAAACTTTTTAAAAGTCAAATCAAGATTAATTTCATCAACGTTTGAGCTGAGTTGAGATCATTTTTAACCATTCCTAAGAGTATCGAATATCAAAAACTTGATTCCAATAGACACACAAGCACCACTCGATCGATATAGTGTGTGAGCATAGTATCTGCACCCAAAACAAAAGAAAATAACATTTACCGACTACTAATTAGTTAAACAACTATATTGCTACTGTCGTAACTTTTATAATACTCACTGTTAGTTATGTTGAAAAAATAATCAATAGATTAATTAAATTATACATGAGTTTAGGATTCTATTTTTTAATATTAATTATATATATTAAATCAAAATTTAAATAGAATAATTAAATTAGAAAAAAAATATTCCATAAGAACAGTAAAAATATTTTTTTTTTTAAATCGAATCAATATTTAAATAGAATATTTAATTTCTAGATGAAATAAGGTATCTAAATGATTTTAAGTTGATTTTATAAGGACAATAATGATATTTAAAATATTCATTAAATACTGAAATAGATTATTTCATTATCGGTGAAACAAATATTATGGTGTGTAATATTAATCTAGAGGGGGGTAAATAGATTTTAATTAATTTTTTACCCAATTTTCGTTAACAGTCAAATTGACAAAAATGCCCCTAATTAGTCACAATAATATCACAAGTGTAATAAGTGCGGAAATAATAAAAACACTTGAGATATACGTGGAAACCCTCCAAATGGGAAAAACCACGGGCTGATGAGTGCGCCACACTAGAACCTCGAATCCACAAATGGTAAGGAATTACAACCTAATCCCGGTTTAATCCACCACCACTACCTAATCCCGGTTTAATCCACCACCACTACCTAATCCCGGTATAAGTGAACCTAGTTCATCTTGATTGTGCTTTAAGCTACCTACTCCCGGAAGCAACACAAGTCTTACTTCTCAATGAAGAGATAAAGTGTCCTAAGTGAATATAAGATGATATTCAATGAACAAACAAGGCTAGGAAACCCTATATGCTTATCTAGGATAATGATATGACAATTAATGCAATCCTGGATATCAAGTGCTAAATGATATGTTCAAATAGCTTAGCTAAACATAGATCAATCAATCCTATGAAGCTATCACAATACAACACTCAATCATGTCATCAAAACAATCTCTAATTTGTATATAGAAATATTCTAAGAGAATACAATTAATTACAGAAATGGTTTAGCAAGCAAAAACACTTAACTTGTAAGAAAATAGTGAAGAGATTACCAAACAATATGTGATGAAGCAACCCTATCCATAGATGCACTCTAGATGAACTTAGATGATGTAAGATGAAGTTTTGATGCTCATAGGGATGCTTTGAGTGATTAAAAATGAGTTCTTGGATGTGTTTTTCCTTTGAAATGTGTTCTAAGGAAAATATATGATATTTTGAACTCTTACACGACCTTAAGACAATGAGAGATATATATATATATATATATATATATATATATATATATATATATATATATATATAAGATCCAAACAAAGTGATGTCGTTTTGGAAAAAACATTCCAGCTTCTTCATTGTACACTGGTAAGATGCGCTGGTCGAGTAGCGCACCACCAGCTCATTGCCTAAAAATTTCAATAGGCGTTGGTCGAGTGGCGCACGTCAGTGGCGCAACACAAGCGTAAAACCACTGGAATGTTTACGCTGGTGAAGATGCGCTAGTCGAGTAGCGCACGCCCACTTTTTGCATCTTTACGCAGGTGCAACAGAGCAACACTAGAGACGGTCCACTGTGAAAGTTACGATGGTGGGGTGCGCTGGTCGAGTAGCGCACCACCAGCACAAGGCCTATTTTTTTCAACACTCAAATGCATAAAAAATAATAAGTTCAAGAGTTATGAAATTGCATCCTATTTTAATGCCTAGCATGACATACAACTTTCATAGTAAGATGCAAATAGGTCAAACAAGAGTCATTTAAACTAAAATGCACACAAAAAAACACTCAACATATAAGATCAAGAGTTATGCAAGAATATGTGAGTGTGTGCAACTATCTCTTCAAAGTAAGTAAGCACAAGAATTTTACCTTTGGTGCTTCTCTTCTTGAGGTCTTGAGAGCCTAAGCTATCCTTACATGAACCCCAACAATGTGGTTGTTCACGAAATAAGCCAATCAACAAATGAGGACTTTTCAATCGGTTTAAAAAAGTAACCCCTCACATACTTTTCAAAATCACCGTCAAAACTTGTCAGATTATCAATTAATCACTTTTGAAAGTCTTACAACTTATCATTTGATGTCAAAATTATAAATAATCTGATTTTAACTTTTCATAAACAATATCAAATTGTCCCAAAGATTTCCCTCCACTTTAGTGACAGTGGTCGAGTCTCACATTTGTCCATTGATCAGTTTGATTTTTCTACTGAACACTTAATGGTTCATTAAGTTGTTTCTTTTGATTTTTTAAATTATAAAACCACTAAATTGACTCGTAAAACCATTTTTTTTAAAAGAAGGCGATTCACTTTTCACTTAACGAAAAATAATTGAAATATATATATCTATTTATTACTTCCAAATTTATACTTACAAATCTTATTTATATCTGGTTTTCTCTTCTCTCACACCCCTTAACCATATTAATAATATTACTCTACTTGATAGTCTTTTCTCTATGATGGTTTTTTCTCTGGCCAGCTGAGTAAAAGTTTTTAAGTCTTCAAGGTTATGCATGTTGAAGTTTTGTTAATCAATTGAGAAGCTATGAGTTTGGAGGACATGGCAAAGTTGTGTGCTAACTTGTCTTTGGTAGAAAGTGAGGGCCTAGTTTGGCGGTTGAATGAAGAGTTGAAGATGGAGGGTTTACTTTGATTATCGTTACGCTTAGTGGAGAAAGTTTTATTGAATAAGTTGTTGAATATGGAGGCTTTCATGAATGTCATTGCTACAATTTGGAGGTTAAAGCATAGTTTGGAAATTGAGGCGACTTCAACGAACCTATTTACTTTCTCTTTTAAGTGTATGGATGATCACCGCCGGGTTATGGTTGGTGGTCCATGGACCTTCGATGGCGCCTTGATTGTTTTAGAGGAACCATCGGGCCGTGGGGATATGGAAGAGATGAGTTTTGACCACGTGGAGTTCTGGGCATAAATTCATATGTTCCTTTGTTGTGCCTAACCGAAGAGATTGGTAGATTCCTGGGTAGTATGATAGGCGCGGTTAAAGATGTTGACATTGGGGTACCGGGTGGTGGTCTAGGGAAATTCATAAGGGTAAGGGTTAAGGTGGATGTAAGGAAGGCATTCCACCATTTTCTGCATGTGGATGTTCTTGGGGATGGACAAGAATCTGTTATGCTACTCCGATATGAACGACTCCCGAACCACTGTTTTTAGTGTGGAAAGTTAGGACATCCCACTAGAGAGTGTATGGATGGTTTGGGAAATTCAGAAACTCCTGCTGGTGATTTACCGTATGGAGCATGGATGAAGGCAACAGCACCGGACCGTTGGGCAAGTAAACATGGACAGAGGAAAAAGGTTTTCTCAGATTGACAAGTGAAGCGTTCTGATGGTGATTGGGTGAGGGGGACAATTACTAAGGTGTGGGAAACAAGGGCGGCTGAGGGGGAAACATTTATGAAAGAAATCAATGGGTGTGATGGCGAAGACGGTTATGAACATCATAATAAAGGGAGGGTTATGGAACAAAATAATATATTTAAAGGTGTGGGCGTTAATAGTAAGGAGTCATTGGCGGTAGGTGTAACTGATGTTTTTGTTTTTAAAATTGTGAGTGATTGTAAGGAAAGACCTGATGAGGAACATCATGGGCTAAGTGATGAGGGCCTATATGCAACCCAATTGGGTATAATAGCTAAAGGCAAGGCTAAGGTGCAGTTGGATACTTGGATTGCGCCAAAACTATTTGAGGATACTATTGGCCGAAATAGGTAGATGTTATCTAATCAAGTAGGTGGGACAGTTGATGTTACTATTAATGATCCTATTATCGCTCACTCTAGTAAATTCTACGAGCTCAAAAAGGGTACTTCGATCAACAGAGACAATAGGCGGTGGAAACGTTTGGGGAGAGAGAAAACCCAGATGGAGTCTTTGACTTCTCCAAATCAAATTTCGATGTTCTCTACAGAGGGTTATGGCGATGATGGACTAATGCGATGAAGACCCAGAGAAGATGAAAAGGTTCCAGTGCAATCTAAAAAGAAATGTAAGTCAACTGTGGAGTGTGTGGATTACACCACTCAGATATCGGTGGTCAGGTTTTCACCGGTCGACTAGACGCAATGAGGACTTTAGCATGGAATGCTTAGGGGTTGGGGAACTCTCGAGCAATTCTGGTCTTGTAAAAATTGAAGCAGGATTTGGATCCGGATGTGGTTTTTCTAATAGAAACTAAGAGTGGAAATAAACAGATGGAGGTGTTGAGAATTAAATTGGGTTTTGTAGGGAAATTGATGGTAAATGCAGTGGGTAGTTATTTTTTTTTTTTGGACAAATAGAGTGGACATCCTTTTGTTATCTTTTTCAAAATTCCATATAGATGTCCAAGTTAAGTCACATGTTTCAAAGTTTTGGAGATTAACAAGATTTTATGGAAATCTTAAGGCGAAGCAACGTTGTCATGGGTGGACTTTACTTCATCGTCTTTATGGAATGCCGCAGTTGTCGTGGCCCTTTGTCGGGGTTTTCAATGAAATCCTACGAGATGGTGAGAAAATGGGAGGTGTCTTCCAAAATAGACGGTTGATGGAAGATTTCAGAGAGACACTTGATTGGTGTGAGCTGTTTGATATGGGGTTCAAAGGGTCTACTTTTACTTGGAGCAATAAGCGGGATGGGAGAAATTGGGTGTAAAAGCGTCTGGATCATGGTGTATGCTGCTTCACTTGGCACCAGACTTTTTCTATTTCTTTTGTGCAACATCTGGATTTCTAGAACTCGGATCATAGACCAATTTTGGTCAATGTACGCTCTCATACAGAGAAGGGTGTGAAGATTGTCGTAGATTGGTGGAACGATCATGGGATTATTCAGATGGTTCAAGGGAGCTGGGTCGAGTGGCTGTTGCGATCCAGAGATGTAGGAAGCAATTAATTCAATGGAACAAAAAGAATCGTATTAGCTTGCAAAATGATATAAGGAGGTGTCAGGAAGAATTACATAGGGTTTCAGAGAATATTCAAGCAGGTTCTTGGAAAAAGATTCATGAAATTGAGAACAAACTTGACATACTTATGGTGGAAGAGGAGGTCTATCGGAAGCAACGGTCGAGGATAGATTGGCTGAAAGGGGGTGACAAAAATACTAGATTATTTCATTGGAAGGCATCAACTAGGAAGGTAAAAAATGAAATTTTGGGTTTGTATAATGAAAATGGTAAATGGTGTGTGGGTGACAGAGACTTGGAGCAAATCATTGTTGGTTATTTTTCTCGTCTTTTCACTTCAAATAGCCAGTTTAGAATAGAGGTTGATCAAGTGTTGGCAAGTGTGAATCCGCGACTGTCCCATTGATCTAGTGATTTCCTTGATAGGTCGTTTCACTCTTAAGGAGATCCGTTGTGCAGTTTTTGATATGGCACCATCTAAGGCACCCGGACCAGATGGCTTACCAGCCATGTTTTGTCAAAATTATTCAGTAATTGTGGGGGTGGAGTTGTAGCGGCAAGCCTGAAGTGTCTAAAGGGAGGTGCCTCAATTCGCCCTGTGAATGAAACTCTAGTTTGTCTGATTCCTAAGGGTCCGTCAGCACATTGAATTACAGAATTTCGACCCATTAGTCTCTGTAATGTGATTTATAAGGTAGTGGCAAACGCATTAGTGAATAGACTTCGATCTGTAATTGGTGAGGTGGTCTCCAAAAATCAGAGCGCCTTTATACCGGGGAGAGCAATTTTCGATAGTGTTAGAATAGGATATGAATGCATGCACGCTTTAAGAACGAAAAGAAGGGAAAAAGGGTCGACAACACTAAAGTTTGATATGTTAAAAGCCTATGACAGGGTGGAGTGGGGCTTTCTAACGAAGATGGTGGGTAAATTGGGTTTTTCGGACAATTGGGTGCAGCGGGTGATAGGTTGTGTAACTAATGTATCGTATTCTTTCTTACTTAATGGGACGACAATTTGCTCTATAAGTTTGAGCAGAGGTCTTTGTCAAGGGGACCCCATATCTCCGTATCTCTATCTTTTGGTAGCGGGGGGGTTGTCTAGTTTGATACATGATGTTATGCAACATGGTGATTATACGGGCTTTTGTGTTGTCAGTCTGGGCCGAAGATTTCCCATTTATTCTTTATCGATGACAACTTCCTCTTCTTAAGTGCTGCAACGTGAGACTCTGTAACTATTAGAAATATTTTGGAGTTGTATTCTAAAGCTACAAGTCAACTGATTAATTATGAGAAATCAAGCTTGTGTGTGAGTAGAGCTATTTCAATTATGGAGGGGGATTGGTTAGCACATTTGCTAGGTGTTCAACGAGTACAGTGGCATGATAAATACTTAGGCCTTTCGAGTTTTTCTAGTAGAAATAAGCTACAACTTTTTAGAGATTTGAAAGAGTGAATTTGGAGGAAAAATCTATGGATGGAGAGGAAAATTGCTTTCTGTTGGAGGAAAGGAAGTCCTTATTAAAACTGTGATTCAGTCAATCCTACCTACTATATAGGCATGTTCCAACTTCTCATTAGTTTGTTGAATGATCTTCATAGAATGTTTAATCGCTTTTGGTAGGGCAGTACTGAGACGAATCACAAGCTTCACTAGGCTTCATGGGGAAAGCTTTGTGAGGGAAAGGATGATGGGGGGCTGGGTTTTAGGGATTTGGTTATTTTCAACAGAGCCTTATTAGATAAATAAATTCGGAGATTGATTCACAACCTAGGAACTCTGGCAGCTAAGGTTCTTAATGCCTGTTAATTTCCTAGATGCTCTGTTATGGAAGCTGAAGACAGCAAAAACGCCTCTTACTTGTTCTGGGACGAGAATTGATTGAGGTGGGCTCAAGGTGGGCTCACATTACTATGATAGATGGATAGCTCGGTCGAATTCTTTTAAGGTTATTTACCCGATAGTTAGAAATGATATAAAATTCGTTAGTGACTTAATGATGAATACAGGTGGGTGGAATAATTGTTTAGTTAAAGAGGTTTTTGTAGAAGATGATGTTTTGGCTGTTTTGTCAATCCCGACAAGTGCTAACCGAGTTTATGATTCATTGTGTTGGCACTATACTGAAGATGGTAACTACTCTGTTAAAAGTGGTTATAAGGTGGGTTTAAGCTTGGAATATTTTGGTGCTCCGAGCTCTTCTAATAAGGTTCTTTTGGCTTATTGGTGGAAATTCATTTGGCATCTAAAAATCCCTTCGAAAGTACAAATGTTTCTGTGGAAGGCTTGCCATCATTGGTTGCCTACGAAAGTGTGTTTGGCAATGAGGCATATCCAAGTGGATGTTGTGTGACCAATATGTTTATGTGAACCTGAAACTATGTTTCATGCCTTATAGGGTTGCAAGGTTTTGAAGGTTGTTGTGTACTGCATGTGGCATCATGAATTATTTATCGTGTAGGGAAGGTATACTTACATGATTTCATTCTTCAGAGTTATAAAGAACTGGATAGAGAGTACATGACGTTGCCAACTGTTGTTCTTTAGCGAATTTGGTTTTTACGGAACCAATTGGTCCATGGGGTGGTAAATCGTAATGTGGATATGGTTTTACCTTGGTTGAAGGAATTCTTGCAAGAATATCAGTTTGCTAATGAGTTTAGTGGGGGCTTGGAAGTTGCAGTTGGCTCAGAGGTTGTCAAATGACTTCCGTCAATTGATGGTTTTTACAAGATTAATACGGACGTAACTTTAGTTGGGGGAAGAATGTTGTAGGTGTTGATGCGATAATTCAGAATCACCTCGGTTAGGTAATGGCTTCTACAGCTCAACGCTTGGAGGTTAGTATTTCTATTAAACTTGCAGAGGCAATGGCCATTCTGTAGGGGATAGGTTTTGCGATTGATTCAGAACTTGTGCCAGCAGTTATTGAATTAGATGCTTTGAGTGTGGTTTCCCTTATCAATTTGGGTAGCCCAAACCTCACAGAATTGGGTTTGGTTTGGTTTGTGGAAGGGGTGATTACAACGGTTAGTTTTGTTCCTCGGAAAGCTAATGTAGTCGCTCATACTCTTGCAAAAATGGCATTGTCTATCAACCACGATAGGTTTTGGATGGAGACTTTCCCATATTGTGTGGAAAAACTTATTGTGGAAGATTATCCTAATTAGGGATGGGCGTGGGGGCCCATTGAGGCAGGGAAGGGTCCCCTCATCCCCACCCCTACCCTCACCCCCACCCCCACCCCCATTCCTAAAACCTTCCCTCTACCCTGCCCCCAAACCCCATTTGGGGGAAGTGGGGACGGAGGTGTTTGGAGGGAGGCTCCCCGTCCCCCACCCCCCGTCCCCCATTTCCCTTATTTCCTCCATTTTTAATCCTAATATTTTTCAATTTAAAATCCGAAATTTAGAATTTGAGATTCGAAATTCAATCATTCAAATCGTTCGATTCACCCTATTTTGATATCCAATCCAATAAATAATCTAAAATATATAATTGATTTAATTTAATTCAAAATTAATACAAATAACTATAGTAATATAGTATTACACATGAATATATATATATATATATATATATATGTGTGTGTGTGTGTGTGTGTGTGTGTGTGTGTGTGTGTGTGTGTGTGTGTGTGTGTGTGTGGAAATAGAGGAAATGAGTAGAAAGTAAATGAGTAATAGAATTAAAGTTATTATTTTTTAGAAAAATAAAAGTAAAAATATATAAATATATACGGGGAAATAGGGCTCTGCCCCCACCCCTATTAAAAGAATGGGGGGAATAGGAAAATATGGTAGATTTTGGAGGTAAAATTTGCCCCCACCCCCACCCCAACCCCCAAACTCCATTTGGGGGTAAAATTTGCCCCCAAATGGGGATGGGGCCCCGTAGGGGTAGGACTCCATTGGAGAAATGCTCATCCCTAATCCTAATTAATTGTTGCATCTCTTTGTTTTTAATAAATTTTCTAGTAAAAAAAAAACCATACTAATATTTTTTTTTCTTCTCACTATTAAACAAACTTTAGTAGCTACTTTCACAAAAAAAAAATGATAGAGATATAGATTTCATTATAAATTTATTATTATATTATTCAACGTATATAGTATACAGATAATTAGTATCCGACTCTAATCTGTTCTTACTTTTTAAACTAAACTTCAATTAACTTGTACTATAAGGGTGCTTTTGGTACGAAGATGAGACAAGACAAGGTGGGACTGGACTGAACTGGACATGACATGACATGTTGTTTTATATTATGTTTGGAAGGTATGGACAGAACTGTAAACTGTACTGTTATGTGTTTGGTGTGGTTGAGACAGAACAGAACAGAACAAAAGGTTCAAATGACTAGAGTACCCCTCTTGTATATATATATATATATATAACGGCATAGACTATATTATTATATAGTAATATATAGTAATATTAAATAATAATATTATTATATTATATATATAGAAATAATAAGATATATATATTATTATATACATAATAACATAATATATAATTTATTGGACATAACTGTAATTGTTTGAAAATTTAAACGGTAAATTGGTCTTTTTGACACTTGTCTCATGTCATGGGACAAGTTGTTCTGGTCAAAAGTGAGACATTTTTTTTTGAATTTTTTCTCATTTTGTCCTGTCATGTCCCATGTCAAGGACGTGTCACGCGTGGGATAAGATCAAACTGTCTCACATTATCCTGTCATGTCCCGCATACAACATGCACCCTAAGGGTTATATTTTATATGGCATTTTTTTTAATATAAATTTGTTATTATATTATTAAATTACTGTTTTAGTTGTCTTTAATATACTGAAATATAAACATATCAGTGAAAAAAAAAAGTTTTAGTTTGCGGT
The DNA here is from genome assembly GCA_032871835.1 of Dipteronia dyeriana. Taxonomy (NCBI): domain Eukaryota; kingdom Viridiplantae; phylum Streptophyta; class Magnoliopsida; order Sapindales; family Sapindaceae; genus Dipteronia; species Dipteronia dyeriana. Next base: position 22,089,820 of record CM065297.1, read on the forward strand.
CACTATCTAGCCTTCAATATAATTAAACATTATTCACAAAAAATCAAAGCAACATAAGTGTAGAGAGATCTCTCTAAGAGTTGCATTCAGACCGTACTTTTAACGATTAATCTTGTCAGATTCGGATAAACTGTTAACCAAATTGATGTCGGATTTAGAAAAAGGAAAAAAAAAATAGTTGAAGATTGAAATTAACAAAATCCCATATCCAGAATTGTTGATATACAAACACAAGCAGTGGAAAGTGGGGACGGAATGTGGTAATTAGTATGTTTTCAGGATACAGACGGAAAACTGTTTGAGATAAAATTAACGGCTACTCGAACTCAATTTGTCAACTCCCTTCTGAGTTATGATATAATTATCGCAAATTAAAGTCATTTATGAGTAATTAGTTAGTAGTTTGATTAGACTAGAAACGGTTCTATCTTCCTTGCTTTCACTCTCAATCACTTTTACAAACACAAATGTACATTATTAATGAAGTATGTGTCCAGTTTCACTTGGCCTAATTGATGATGATGAGAATGATTAGGTGGAGCAGAACGCTAGAAATTTGAGAGAGATGTTACAAGAATCCAAAGCCAGAGAGCCCAAATTAATATGCGTTCTTTCAACAGCACATTGATTGTGTTATCATTTTTTTTTCAAATGAAAGTGTGTTATCAGTTTAATACTTCGTGTGTACGATAAATCTTCATTAGGCTTCTTATATTATGTTTGAGGTCGCGATCTACTTAATCGCTTTCTAGTTTCTCTTGAGAAATAATCATTTTTTAGGAGATATAGATATGTATATCCACATTTTTTAATTTAATAGATAAATATTATCGTATGTAAATTTTACCAAACATATACGTCATTGACAGGAAGGAAAAAATAGCCAGGTGGACGCCCAAATGTGCATTCTAGAAATATCATATAAGGCATAATTAAAGAGAAGAAAGCCCGAGTAGGCACATATTGAATAAAACATACTCGGGATCAGTTAACAGCACTCGGGACTGGTTAAACAACACTTCTACTCGGGCTCAAACGGCGCTACTCGGGACCATCAGGTATTGCTCTTACTCGGGAATAAATATGACTCGAGTAAGAACTTGGTGCTTATTTCACACGAATTAAGTCATTAAATACGCGAAGATATCCATCAGGAAGGAATCCCAAATAAAATGGAACATTCAAGTTAGAAGAGTCCCCAATCAGGAAATAACTTGATTACTTTACGAAAACTACATTCTTATAAGGAAACAAATCCAAATTGAAACACCACTACTAGAATCCCACTCGATTTCCATAAGAGACTGCGAAACAGGAAAGAAGACAAATCAACCTCAAGCAAGTAACCGAATCACAATTAAATACAAAGACCTTGTATTACTTGTACAAAGTAGATTAGGGTTCTATAAGCATATAAATAGACCCATAATCTGGCTCCAAAAGATATAGGCAATACATCATACAACAATTATAGTAAATACAGAGAGAAAAAAGAAAGAGCGAGAGCTTGTAAACATCTTATTCTCTTAGTGGATTTTGGCTTGGTTGATCCTTCAACCACCCGTGGATGTTTCTTCTGCCATCGGAGTTTTACCACGTAAAACTTATCTTTGTTACTCTATCTGCATCTCTTTCTCTTTAATTTAATAGCCGAAATCCAATCCTTGTTGGCTTTTTTGACATAATCCAAAAATCGACGTCAATAATTGGCGCTAGAAGAAGGGGCTGAACCTCCGAACTTGTTAAAAAGCAATGACAGGAAGCAGAAGTAGTTCAGGGAATGGCCAAAAATCACCAGGTGATTTCCATATTGGCAATATGTCACAAGATCCTGCAGCAAACATGGAAAACTAGCCTGCGCACCTGGCGGGGATCCAACTAGTTCCTCCAACCAGCAGAGATCTTACACTGCGTTTCCAAGAGGCCCTGCAGCAATTGGTGATGGACGCAGCAAGGGAAGGGATTGATCTACTAGCCGCAGGAGCACATACTCCCAATCCTCCACCCGCAAGGCTCCGTTCGATGGTGGTGGGGCCAGGAATAACTATACCAGAAACCAGAAGGAACTCTTCCCCAATCAATCCAGCTGGACAGAAAACACTAGAAGAGGAAAATCACCAGAGGCTGGATGGCAATCAAACAATACGTGCCAAACATTGTAAATACGATCGGCGCATAGGAAGGTCATCATCAGAAGACAGTGATCAACACCATCGTAAATGTCATCATGGAGTCACACGAGGGTTCCGGCATCAGAGTGAAGAGTCTGAGGAAAGAATGACAGTTACCCAACGGTTCAACCGTCAAGGAAGCCTGGTGGGGGACAGAGATGTCACAATCCAGAACCTAACTCGAGAAGTAGAGAATAACAGGCGACAGATAGAGGCACTAGTCAGACGTTACGGCTGTAACGATCTATCCGACGATGACTCCAACAGTCCATTCACTAGGGAGATTTTGCGGACCCCTTTCCCAGAAAGATTCAGGATGCCGCATGTGGAGCAATTCAAAAAAGATACAGATCCAAAGGAGCACGTTAGACGCTATAAAAGTGCCATGGCTTAATATGCCCACAGTGACCCCCTATTGTGTCTCAACTTTCTCAAACACTGGGGGACACAGGCTCAAGATGGTTCGGAAGACTACCCTTGGCAAGCATCGGAAATTTCAGCGAGTTGAGCATGAGCTTTTCAAGGCAATTCCTGAGCAACCTTTACAGAAAGAAGTCGGTGGCCTACCTCTCTCAAATAAAACAGGGGAAGGACGAGTCATCAAAAAAATACTTGGGCCTGTTCGGCCAAGCAGTATCAGAAATTGGCAGCGCTAATGATGAAGCAATTATTGCTGCCTTCATCAATAACTTGCAGAATGGACGACTATCCTTCGACTTGAGAAGAGCACGACTGACTAGGTATGCCGACATGATGGATATGGCGGGAGGATACGCTCTGGCCGAGGAAGAAGAGTTAGCTACAGGAGGAAGCTATATGCATGGAGGAAAGCCCGAATAGAAGAAGCCCGAATAGAAGAAGACTGAATCCAAGGGGCAGAATCAAAAGGAAAAACGGAAAGGGATTAGCTAGAAGAAAAATAAGGGTGGGGGTAATGGGCTCAACGCCGAACGGTCTACAGAGAAATACCAAGGCAGATATACCAATTACACCCCTCTTCAGAAGAAACAAGAATAAATTCTAGCCATCTTGGAAGAAAAGAATATGGTGCAAGAACCGAGTCGACAATCACAGTTAGCCCAGAGAGATACAACCAAGTATTGCAGGTTTCATAAAGAAACCGGGCATGAGACTTCAAAGTGTTTTCAGCTCAGAGATTACATAGAGACTCTTATTCGGGAAGGGCACCTGCGGGATGTAATCTTGAAAAAAGATGAGAGACCAGAAACCAAGAAAGTCAAGGTTGATAACAACCCTGGTCAAAACCAAAAAACTAGCCCCGAAGCCAACCAAGTAATACATACAATTTTCGGAGGACCTTCTACTAGGAGAAGCAACCGAGAATGAACTCAGGAAATCAGAGAAGCAGTAGAAGCAGTAGAAGCAAGGAATAACTTCTACGTAAACCCTATTGAACCAGACCCGAAAAGGGTAAAGGAAGGATGAGACCCAATAGTCTTTACAGAGGCAGATTCCCATGGCGTCGATGTTCGACCTAATGACGCTTTGGTTATAAGTGCCCAGATTGGCCATAGGGAAGTCTGGAGAATTTTAATAGATAATGGGAGCTCAGCAGACATCCTAAGCGTGGCCGTATACGACCAGCTAAGACTAGACCGAAAAGATTTACAGGCTTTCCATACTCCATTAAGAGGATTTGGGGGAATAGAGGTCAGGTCACTCGGGACGGTAAAACTACCTGTGAAGATCGGAACGACACCATGCCAAAGGACTGTCCTGCTCGACTTCGTGGTAGTTGACTTGGATAATTGGTCGTATAATGCATTATTGGGCCGGCTATTCCTGAATAAAACAAGGGCCGTGACGGCCACTTATGCATTAATGATCAAGTTCCCAACAGAACAAGGGGTTGGGATAATCAAGGGATTCCAAGAGATGGCCCGAAGAGCAAATCTGTCAATATACAAAGACAAGCATGATGCTGAACAAGCGTGCACCATAATGCAACCAAATCAGGGTAAAAAATCCTTGTCATTCTAACTGGACCCAAGGGAGGGCTCGAATGAATACAAAACAGAATTGGTTGAAGTGGTACTTGAAGAAGACAAACCGGACAAGAAAATCAAGATAGGGCCAACTTGGATGGAAAAGTCAAGCAAGACTTAACCAATCTGCTTAGAGAATACAAAGATGTATTCGCCTGGAGTCACGAAGATATGATCGGGATAGATGCCAGAGTAATATCTTATCATCTCGTAGTAAGCCTGAATGCAAAACCGGTAATACAAAAGAGAAGATCGTTCAATCCTGAAAGAAGTCAAGCAATCAAAAAAGAGGTGGAAAAGTTACTAGCGACTGGATCAATCAGAGAAGTCAGCTACCCCCAGTGGGTCGCCAACGTAGTCCTCGTCTAGAAGAAAAATGGACAATAGAGGATGTGTGTAGATTTCACGGATCTAAACAACACATGTCCAAAGGATAGCTTCCCACTTCCAAGGATAGATCAGCTGGTGGATGCCACAGCAGATCATGAATTACTCAGCTTCATCGACGCTTAATCAGGATATAATCAGATCCGGATGAACAAAGCTGATGAAGAAAAAATAGCCTTCACAACGGATCAGGGTTTATATTGCTACACAGTAATGCCCTTCGGTTTAAAAAATGCAGGAGCTACGTACCAAAAGTAGGTCAACAAAATCTTCACTCGGCAAATAGGAAGGAACATGGAAGTGTACATTGATGACATGTTGACTAAAAGTGTCTCAGTAGATGAGCATGCCCGCGACCTCCGAGAGACATTTGATGCTTTGAGAAGATACCAGATGAAATTAAACCCAAACAAATGTTTATTTAGAGTCCATTCGGGAAGATTCTTGGGTTTTCAAGTCCATCAAAGAGGAATCGAAGTTAATCCCGAGAAGATCTAAGCTTTGCAAGAAATGACTTCACCTAAAACATTGAAAGATGTACAGCGCTTCACAGGGTGTTTAGCCTTATTGGGAAGATTCATCTCAAGGGCTACAGACAGGTGCACACCTTTCTTCAAGATAATCAAAAAAGGGAAAGGCTTGGAGTGTAATAAAGAGTGTGAGCAAGCATTCTTAAAAATAAAAGAGTACTTGGGGCAAGCTCCCATCCTCTCAAAACCGTAAAAAGTTGAAATACTTCAGTTGTATCTGTCAATAACCGAGCTTGCAACAAGTTCAGTCTTAGTCAGAATAGAAGATGGAGTGCAGAAACCAGTGTATTATACTAGCAAGGCACTCGTACCGGCCGAGACCAGGTACTCACAAGCAGAGAAGATAGCCTTAGCATTGGTTTCAGCAGTAAAAATGCTGAGACCATATTTTCAGGCCCATACGATCCAGGTTCTCACCAATTGCCCATTAAGGCAAATCTTACAAAAGCCAGAGATATCAGGAAGACTTACTAAATGGGCAATCGAGTTAAGTGAATTCGATATTCATTATGTCCCCAGAACCTCCCTCAAAGGACAAGCGGTGGTAAACTTCATAGCCGAGTTCACAAAACCAAACCTGGAAACAAAAAGACTGTTGGATAAAAGTTTCCCATGGAAACTATATGTTGATGGTTCTTCAAACACTCATGGCAGCAGGGCAGGGATCGTAGTTCGTACCCTAGAAGGAGATGATGTTGAATGTGCCATGAGATTTGATTTCAAAGCAACCAATAATCAAGCCGAATACTAGGCATTGTTAGCTGGACTCAGAGTTTGCATAGCTCTTGGGGCAGATGAAGTTGAGATATTCAGCGATTCACAGGTAGTTGTCAACTAGGTTATGGACGAATACCAGGCTAAAGATGAAGGAATGATTGCCTACCGTGACATCGCAAAACAGCTCCTCCAGAAATTTAAAGAATACAAGATCGCTCAGATCCCCAGAGAAGAAAATGAAAAGGCAGACGCTTTATCTAAATTAGCGTCAGCAACAACCTCAATCAGACCTAAAACCATTCCAGTTGCACACCTCCTTAAACCGAGTACAGCTGAACCTAAGCATTTCGAAATTTTAGAAATCTAAACACCGCAAGACGGTTGGATAGTCCAGCTGAGAAGGTTCTTGGAAGAAGGCGTGCTCCCGGAAGATCCGGTATTAGCAAAACGCAACAGGTATCGATCGGCTAGGTATACCATGATCGGAGGAGAATTATACAGAAGGGGGTTTTCTCGAGCTCTCCAGAGATGTATACCGGAAGAAGATGCACATCGACTACTTCAAGAGATCCACGGAGGAGTTTGTGGGAACCACACTTGGGGTAGGAGTCTGGCGCATAAGGTACTCAGGCAAGACTATTATTGGCCTACACTTTTCTCAGATGCACAACAATGGTCGGAAGCAACACCTGTCAAAGAATTGCCAACGATATCCGACAACCCCCAGAAAAGCTCAGAAATCTCACTGCCCCATGGCCATTCGCCATGTGTGGCCTTGACCAATGCCAGCTGGGACAGGGGGTGGAGCAAAGCACGCCATAGTAGCTATCGATTATTTCATAAAATGGGCAGAAGCTGAAGCGCTGGTGCATATCACGGAAGCCAACACTACAAATTTTGTAAAGAAAAACATACTTTATAGGTTTGGAGTTCCGGACACTATAATCACCGAAAATGACACTCAGTTTGATAACCAAAAGTTCAGACAATTGTGCGAAAAGTATCATATTGCTAACTACTATGCGACACCAGCTCATCCACAAACAAACGGGCAAGTAGAAGCAGTAAATAAAATTATCAAGCACACCATTAAAGCAAAGTTAGATGACAAAAAAGGAAGCTGGATTGAAAAGCTTCCAGAAGTATTATGGGCATATCGGACGACAGCAAGGACTTCAACAGGAGAAACTTCGTTCACCCTAGCGTTCGGAACAGAAGCTGTCATCCCCGTAGAAATATCGTATGCGTCCCCCCGGGTCAGGCTATACGATGAAGAACAAAATGTTGATACGCTACTACAAAGTTTGGATGAGCTAGAAGAAAAAAGGGAAAAGTCCCGAATAAGAAATACAGCCTATCAACAAAGAGTGGCTCGCCACTACAACTCTCGTGTTCGGATCAGGAAATTTCAGTTAGGAGACCTGGTGCTCAGGAAAGTGTCATTGAACACAAAAAATAGAGCCACAGGATCCCTGGCTGACAAATGGGAAGGTCCATACAAGATCGAGGGGATAGCTGGCCATGGAGCTTATTGGATTGCTCGACCCAATGGAGGGGTGTTACCCCGACCATGCAATGCCCAATATCTGAAGATTTTCTATCCTTAATATATATATATATATATATATATATATATATATATATATATATATATTGAATATTTTATTCTTTTATTGGTAGGATAAATATTAAACTGTAATTTAAATCTGTCGATTTTTATAGTAATAAATAAAATTACTCGGAATTCCTGAAAGGATAGCATCTAGTTCGGGATTTAAAAAAAAAAGGCATATGATAATAAGAACATATGGAAGTAGAGCATGATAATAAGAACATGCAAATAGAATTCTCGGGACCATCAAATCCCGAATGGGCGGAGAAGCTCGTAGGAGCATGCCAGCCGAGCAGGGTGAAAATAATCTTCGCAAAAGGTAAACCCGATGCACCAGACTTTGGAAAAATGCTCAGGACGCTATCGGGAGAAATTCCAGTGAAATGCGTAGCTGTGTTGAAGCAACTTAAAAAAAAAGAGCTCAACGATTCGGCAAAACCTTGCGCATAAAAACTAGGGAGACGTCATTGGTATTGTGTAAGGACTCGAACATATGATCATGGTGAGCCTTGATGTAATGTTCGGGTAGCAATCGGGGTATGAAACACAAGTGCAAACTTGCCTGTTTCAAGATAACTCGGTTAATAATAAAGAGCCAGTTTAATAAGATACTTGGCAATTGAAGTCATTCGGGTAACGACCGGTTTAATAAGATACTCGGTTAAGTTACCCGAACATCGAAGAAGCCAGTTTAATAAGATACTTGGCAATTGAAGTCATTCGGGTAACAACCGGTTTAATAAGATACTCGGTTAAGTTACCCGAACGTGAAGCCAGTTTAATACGATACTTGGCAATTGAAGTTATTCGGGTAACAACCGGTTAAATAAGATACTCGGTTAAGTTACCCGACCATCTGCCAGTTTAATACAACACTCGGCAACAATCAGCAAAAAATAGACCAAAACCATTCAACTGAGAACGAAATTGAATTTTATTGCTCTTAAAAGAATGGTTACAGTTCAAAGAATGGTTCTTTACAAGTAACAAATAAAGAATCAGAATCTTCTACAAATCTACAAAATTAAGGTTGCGAGGATTTCGAACCTTTGTCAATACTCGGATCTGGCACCATCTCGTATTCACAAAGTAGGCTCTCATTAGACGGCCAAGTAATATCGTCCACAGTATCATCTCTCCACTGGCTGTAATCTTCACCCAAGACTGGCCCAACATCCGGGACTACACCCTCAACCGACTCTTGACCCGCGTAAAAAGTCGAGAGAGAATGCTCGGACGGAATCTCTAAATGCATAGGATGGGGCTCTTTGCCTTGACTACGACAGTAGGCTCTCCATTCCTTCATCTGAATCTGAAGAGATTCCAAGGACCGGTTCACATGGTGTTTGATTGACAGCTCCCAATTAGCACGGGCTTTCTCGGTCGCCCTATTCTTGACTTTGAAGAACTCGCCGACCGAAACTAGCCCACGTTGAAATTCCTGAAGAAGTAGGGCATCGTAAGCAGGGGATCTTTTAAAATGATCCACCCCTTGGACTTCCAGTTCCAACCTGGCCTCTCGGGAAAGGGATTCAACTGTCAGCACTTGGTGCTCCAGATCTTCAATTTTGTGGTCATACGCCGACTTCGCCTGCTCTGCCTCTTGCTCGGCCTTAAGCATGGATTCTTCAGCAGAAGAAAGAAGATTTTGAAGCGATGCAACCTTCTCCTCTGCCAGAGATGCCTTGTCCTCGGCTTCAACCTGCTTCGTCAGGCAGTGGTCGGCAAATATCTGTACAAAGCCGACCTCCTGCTGATAAGCCTGCTCAGCTCGAGCATGACCCTCTTCACTCACCTTCAACTGAGCCTCTAGACGCCTTATCCGATCTGCTTGACATTGTTACATCTGAGCCTCTAGACGCAGTAAATTCGGCCCCATCTGCAAAGGAATATACTTAGAAATCCGGCAGAAGCAAAACAATAAAGGAGTCAGAATTAACTGAGTTAGATTTGACTTACATAAGATACGCCGTTGAAAATGTTTTGGAAACGTTCGGTCAGTGAACCATCTCTAAAACCGCTCCAGCGGTCCTCCCCGATATAAGCCCCACCGGAGGACATCCCCTGTAGCATATCTTGGGGAGAAAGGAATAAAGGAACCCCCGAGAGTTCAGCTCCCAGATTTCCAAACTCGGGAGCAGGAGAAGCCCTATTCGGCTCTAAGGATGGAGAAGAAACCCCCGAAGGTTCAGCCCCCATATCTCCAACTTCGGGGGTAGAAGAAGCCCTACTCGGTTCTGAAGTGGCTGCATCTACTGATGCTCCAGCACTAACACTCGGGGCAATCTCATCTGTAACATCTTCGTCGCTAGAGTCAATGAATGAGATTACCCGAGGAACTTTGAGAGGACGAGACGGTGAACTAACCGCCTTTCGCTTCTCACCCCGAGAACGGTGGAAGTTATGATCAGCGGCAGGATCTTCCTGCGGATTTTCCCGAAAAGACTCAAAGAATTCGGCACCAGCAGGCACTTGATCCGGCGAGACGTTACCACCGTCGATAGCTTCAAACCGTCCATCAGGCTCTTCACCTGGATCCTCATACTGCCTCTCCATATTTTTAGGTAGTTGGGTGTCAGTCGACTCACCTTGGCCATTTGGACCAGCAAAATCCTGAGCTGAGCTTCCCGATCAACGCACTCGGAAAATTGCTCAGCAATATCAGTTCCTCATCAGGCTCGGGTGGAGCAATACCCTTATCACCCTGACGGAAAGCTTCCTTTCTACTCGCTTGTAGAATCGCCTTCACCTGGCGAGCCTGAAGATCGCTGACAACGTTCGTATCAAACACTAAAAAAAAAAATTAATTATGTTTAAAAAAAAAGAAGCAGAGAAATACAACATAATGGGCGCCGGGTTACTTACATCGCCTGCGATGGCCTGAAATCTGTCTGAATAAGTCGAGCTTTATCAAGTCATCCTCTTTGAAAAGATAGCTCTCGCTCCTCTTTTTCAGAGTACGAACTGCTGCCCAAGTCAGCCTCTTCAGCTCTAAATCACTATAGTCAATTGTTTTCTTGTTCCACACTTCGAGGAAACAAAAGAAGCGGGGAACACTCAACACCATTTGGGAATCCCCGGATTGAACAGTGATATCAAGCCCGAGATCCCCTCCAGCAAAAAACCAACTGTTCTTCCAAAATTTGTTGGATGTAGGGAATCCCCATATGAAACCCTTCTTTTTTGGGTCATCAAAAGCATCGACCTCCCGATTCGCCTTTGCTTCTTTGGGGACCCAACTGTCCGAAGAAGTAGACGCAAGTAAATAGGTCCCCGTTCTGCTAACCTCCCTCAACGTAAAGAAATGCCTGATTTCATTCGGGGAAGGCTGCGAAAGGTTCATTCGACTGAACATGTGCCATATACACATCAAGGCTTTGTAACTATTCAGGGCCAACTGAGCTGGAGCTATCCTTGCTTCAGCCAAAAACCAGACAATAAAAGGCTGAATGGGAAGTGTGACACCGCAGCAAAGCATCGATCCGTAAATCGTGACCATGCCCTCAGGAGGATTCCATACGGCTCTATCCCCCGCAGGAACCAAAGTGACTGAGTCGGGCAAGTGGAATCGGGAGCGATATTTTTCTATCTCAGTTGGCCCGACCACATTCGACTCAGTATCAAAGCCACTCGGGAGAGTATCAGAAAACAAAAGACGAGACGCCCTGTACACTTCATCAATGTCACCCTCGTTAACAGTCTGTTCCCTGGTCTGAACGCTGATCGTGCCGTGCTTGTATACCTTACTTCTGTTCTGATGTTTACCCATCCTTCGAAAAGATACCCTGTGATCAGAAATATCAGAATCAGAACTAGATGGAGAACTCGATACAGGGCTGAAAGCAACGTCAAGGTGAAGCCCAGAAACATCAACCTCTAAGAATGGAGGTTCATCTATTGGGATATCCCCCAGTAATCGTTTAATGCAATATACTAGCTGGAAATCCCCACATTCTAATGCATCAAAAGCGATTTTAAAGAGACGATGGCGGGAAGATGGCCCCATTAAAACTAACCTTGAATTGAGATGGATACAAGATCTTCAAGCGGAGAATCGCGAACTTCTGAATAAATAAATCTGAGTCTAAAGAAATTTCTGCTGAATTTTTGAGAATAAACCAACAATATCTCTCAGCGAGGAATTTAAAGATGAGACGGCACGAAACCCTAGGATTTCAAAGCGGGAAAAAATTTATGACAAAACTCGATGACGTAGGCAGCGTTTGGGGAAACGCAAAAAAATCATTTTTCATAAATGATATTGAAAAACGAAAAGACAAGGGACGCGTGTCAAAACAGGAAGTAGCCCTCAACCGTCAGAACTTCAAAACGTCGCTATCATTTAAGATATCGCATGATGGAGCGAATAGAAATTACAGAGTCACCATTAAGACGCGTCATTATGACAAGACGGCTATTCTGTCAAGAGAAAATTAAGATGATTAAAATACTCTTGTCCGAAATGAAATTTTCTCGGCAAAAATATTTTAAGGGGGTATTGTCGTATGTAAATTTTACCAAGCATACACGTCATTGGCAAGAAGAAAAAAATAGCCAGGTGGACGCCCAAATGTGCATTCGGGAAATATCCTATAAGGCATCATTGAAGAGAAGAAAGCCCGAGTATGCACATATTGAATAAAACCTACTCGGGATCAGTTAACAGCACTCGGGACTGGTTAAACAACACTTCTACTCGGGCTCAAACGACTCTACTCGGGACCATCAGGTATTGCTCTTACTCGGGAATAAATACGATTCGAGTAAGAACTTGGTGCTTATTTCACATGGATTAAGTCATTAAATACGCGAAGATATCCATCAGGTAGGAATCCCAAATAAAATGGAACATTCAAGTTAGAAGAGTCCCCAATCAGGAAATAACTTAATTACTTTACGAAGACTACATTCTTATAAGGAAACAAGTCCAAATTGAAACAGCACTACTAGAATCCCACTCGATTTCCATAAGAGACTCCGAAATAGGAAAGAAGACAAATCAACCTCATGCAAGTAACCGAATCACAATTAAATATAAAGACCTTGTATTACTTGAACAAACCAGATTAGGGTTCTATAAGCATATAAATAGACCCATAATCTGGCTTCAAAAGATATAGGCAATACAACATACAACAATTATAGTAAATACAGAGAGAAAAAAAAGAGATCGAGAGCTTGTAAATATCTTATTCTCTTAGCGGATTTTGGCTTGGTTGATCCTTCAACCACCCGTGGATGTTTCTCCGGCCATCGGAGTTTTACCACGTAAAACTTGTCTTTGTTACTCTCTCTGTATCTTTTTCTCTTTAATTCAATAACCGAAATCCAATCCTTGTTGGTTTTTTTAGCATAATCCAAAAATCGACGTCAATAAATATAATATTATATTTATAATATCATAGTTTAAACTTTAATAATAGTGATTCGTTTTGAAGTCTCTAAACATCAATACAAGGGACTTTGTACGGGTGCTTAATAAAAATGATAAGAGTGTTATGGATATTTCTAAAGTAAAGAAGAAACGAAGTAGCTAGCTTCTCCTTAATTTATTATCTTTCAAAACCAATCATCAACCATCTTTTCAAAACTAAATATTGATGATGCAAATTATAAATAATCAAGTGAATTCTAATAAAGATATCAAACTCTTTTTTTTTTCACTCCATACTTATGAAATAAATTATTATTTTCTAGATACCAAGCACACTCCTAAAACTAAAAATTTAATGTAATTTAACTGAGAGAATCGAGTTTTTTTAAAAATTAAAATAAATATATAGATTTCAGAATAGTAGTCCAGTACTTTAGTTTAGTGTTTAGAGCGCTCTAATGTACATGTTTACAATAATGAAGTTAAAAACACGAATCTGCAACCAAGGACAGATCTAGAATTATGTTTTAGGAGGGTTGCAGTAAAATAATGAGTTAAATCGATATATATTTTAAAAGTTAATTAAAAAAAATGTTTTTTATATATTAAAACAATACTTTTTTCAATAAATTATTTAATTAGTACATTTATGACAAATAAGATGATGAAATTTCATTGTTAAAAATTATCCTAGTATTTTTTTTAATATATAAAAACTATTTTAATTGTTAAAAATTATAAAAGTTTGCTTGATAAAATTTCTTAATAATTAAATATAAATATACTACTATGTTTATCTGACATGTTTTAATTATATAAATCAATAAAATTTTTAAAAAAAGTAAAATCTATATAAATAACTTATCAAAAGTATGACATTGTATTATAGTACTAGGGTGAGATAAGTAAAGATTTGGAGAGAGAAATTTTTTAAGAATATAGTAAAATTAGTAAAGATAGGATTGAGTAAGTGAAATTTTGATAAGAAAAAATTTACAATTGACATTAAAAAGTATATATGTTGTGATTTGGTTTATATTTGAGATGTAAATAAATAATAATAATATGTTTAGAATGAAATATATTTTTTACGTGATTACCAGAAAATTATTAACACTTAATTTATAAAAAAATTAGAATGTCTAAATATCAAATAAGGGTAAAAGCATAATAATCTGAAAGTTTAGTGGATTAATTTAAAAAACTGTAAAATTTCAAGGAATATGAAATAGAGGTAAAAACATAAAACTCTGAAAATTTAGGTGGATTAATTTAAGAAATTGTAAAACTTCAGGGAGGTGATGTGCCCCCTCTCGCCCTCACATGCCTCCGTCCCTGTCTGCAACAGCAAGTGCAACAATTATAAGTAAAAACTTTTATACATAATGCTGAAATTTACAACTCTAATATACTTGTATTGATTTTACTAAAATATATATACCTTGTAACATAATTTGTTGATAAATCATACATATGAAAGAAAACTGTCAACACTGCAAAAATAATAATATTATTATTTTATATTATTTATTTTTCCCTTGTAATCTTAACATTGAATATATAGGAGTGTGGACACTTGTAGTATGGTGTATTGGTGTCTTGTTCAATATAGACCTTCATTTCCTCTTTGACTGAAATTTCATTTAAAAATAACTTATTAAAATTTTCTCGGAGACTGAGACTTGGGCGTTGGGGCTGGGACCCAACCAAAACACTTCTTCTCTACACCTTAACTACCTGCACAAAATTATAATTACAATGTTGAATAAATTATAAAATACTTAGACGTGTTAGATATTTATGTCTGTATATAAGATCATGCTATTTAAATGCTTAATACTTTGGGGAGTTTTGCTGTGGGGGTGTATCAGAACGCTAACGCTTTATCTTAATTAGGGATGGCATTTGACTCGCACCCGTAGGCACCCGTCTGAATCCGATCCTATAGATTCGGGTGTAGATGGTGAATTTATGATCCGTGGATTTGTGAACCCCTTTAATGAAAAATCCGGTGGGTTTATAGACGAGTGCGAGTTGAAAAAATGAACTTGCGGGTTGTACCCGCGAACCCGTATAAATAAAATACTTACATTTAAATTATTTTTGGTCGTTTTACTTTTATGGTTATTATTGTTTTATAATATATCAAGTAGAGAAATAGAAATGGAAATTGAATTCAATTAAGTATCCAATATGTGATTATATGTGGAAATTTATAAATGACAAATCGCGGTTTCGTGGGTTCGTGGGTTACGGGTTTGTGGGCATCCCGTAGATGAGACATCCACCTATGAACCCACATTGTTTCGCGGGTTCACGAGTGAGGGTATGGGTACAGCCATAACCCGCGGGTTTAAATCCGTCCGTAAACCCGCTTACCTACGCGGGTTCGAGGGCTATATAGGTTCGCGGACAGACGTGAGTGGAAAATTTTCGTGGATAAGGATTTGGATTTTATAAAACTCATCCGAATCCGATCCGCTACCATCCATGATCTTCACGAATCCTGATGCAAGACCAGTTAAGTGTCAGATTTTAAAAAATTAGAACGAAAATTCTATCATAAATTGAGATGTGAATTGAAACGTTGAGGAAACTGAGCTTGTCTTGTAAGTGTAAGACATACAAGTAAGTATATACTCTGTACATGATATGACTGATACTGATGTGTGGGCCGTGGTGACCGTGATTCACATTTTGAAATCCAATTGAATGACGATAATTAATATTAGCAAGTGGTGGTGCAATGTATTATTACTAATTAATTTACTGATGAATAATTTAATAGTATTAGGTGATGATCGAGAAAGATTAAATACAAACGGATTGATTTTTTTTTTTATACTTAAAAATTAATAGATTTGAAATGAATTCATTAAATTGTTTTTTTTTTTAAATGGTCATAAAATTTAAAAATATCAAAAAATAAGTTAAAATAAAAAATAAAAAATCATGACTTTTAACTTAATTCCAAACATTATATTACAGGTAAAATATTCTCTTCCAAGTTTATCCTCCCAAATAAGATATATTTTTAAATTTATTTTAATTTGATATAGCGTAGAATTTTTTCTTTTAATATATTTCTTATTTTAAACAGGTTTTAGAAAAGAAAATAAAAAAACCCTAATTGCTTCTCACACCGAAATTTTTCAGGGATTGAACAATTTAATTTCTCTCCTACCAAATCCCGATAAGAACTCTTCATTCAGTTTTATTATCTAACTATTTGTATAGTGCTCAATAAATATGTCTATCATACTGAGTAGATTTTGTGGCATTAAGATATTATATAGTAATTGTATATAAAAATTCAAGAACTTTTTTATTTATTTGGTTTTCGGTGCATATGATCGATGAAACAAAAAAAAATGGTTTCATGAATTATATATATGGAAACGTGGACAACATATAAAATTGAACTAGAACTTGAACTTTTTTTTTTTAAAATTGTTGACGGTGATTTCTGGATTAATCTCCCGCCACACAATTAATGCAGAATAATAACTAATTGCAAACAAAATTAAACAGAAAATAAATAAGACAAAAAATTTACGTGGTAAAACCCTAATGTGGGGAAACGTGCACGGTTGTCGATAATGGCTAGGAAAATTCATTATGTTAAAATGAGATTAAACACTTTTATTGTAGCCCTCAATTTCTCTCACCCTTTTGTAAGCAGAATTTGTGTTGACTTTATGGGTTTTATTAGGATCTATTTATATATTCATAGAACCCTAATTCTTAGTGTACAAGTAAAGAGAGTCCTTGTTGTTGGAACCCCGTTCACCAGTTACGCAGCGGAACTAGGTTTTAAATTTTTTAATACAGATCATAATCTGTATCTGAGACCAATGAACTTGGGATCGTAATTATTTTTCAGAACTAATACATACAATATGTAAACACATGAAATTGTAATCAATAAAACTATAAGAAGAAAATCTTACCAACGTTTGGAGGCTCCTTCACTTTACGATATGCTCCTGTTTGAACCACTCGATCTTCCTCAGTATCTCCCGGGACTAGTAACTGCGTGTGAGCGCGTCATGGCCTCAGGAACTTGAATGGAGGATGTAGAGAGAAATCTTGAAGAAACTCTTTCTTCAATATCAGTAGACAACCCTTACATGTTTTCACTGATATCTCCTTTTTTAATATCAAGCAACACTTGCATTGATATCTCATTTAATATCAATATCAATTCACACACGTAATGAATGCAATTTGCTTCTCATGCAAAACCATTGACTAATGCGTTTTTACCAGGTAAGGTGATTTCACGTAAGGTAAATACCAATTTCATCTCATGCAAATTGAATCTCCGGTCTTATGTTTCATGTGTTTTTTTTTATATTAATTCATGTGCACATGTATTTGTATCATATATTGATTCTGACACTTGTGCATTAATATATATATATATATATATATATATATATATATATATATATATATATATATATATATATATTTTTATATTTTGATAAAACTCATCAATTTAAATATGTTAGGATATCTCATATCTCTAATGATATTAATCAATTTGTTTTGAATTCAAACTTTTTAAATTCAAGAATTAAATATCTAATTTAATAAAAATAAAATAATCAAGTTATCTTATCTTTAAAAATTAAACATCAATCGACACCCTCAAACTAATGATTATTTACACAATTAAATAATCTAATTATTTAATTAACATAATCATTATCATTCATTAATTAATTAATCTCATTATCTAATTAATTATCGAATAAATACGTGTCACTTTCGTAACACAATTAATTGGACAATCCAATTAATTAACCGTGACCCTTGTTACCTAAATCGATCGGGCTAGCAAGGGGATTTAATGGACCCACAATATTTTGAGCTCCAATATTCCTCGGAATCATTAATTAAACTCTTTAATTAATATTCCTTGATTATTAACTCTTGTGTTATTCCACTAAAAACCCGAAGCTGTACTCTCTCAACTATAGACGCTTTTACACAGACCGATACAACTATGTGTCCATCGATATAGCTATTACACATGGTGTGATCCTCCACAGTAGTTCATAATTAGAGTTGGGTCATAATGCCCGTTATACCCCTCTAATTACATATAACCTTTAAGTACCGTTGATTCTATAATGAATAATAAATCCTATTTCCTTACGAAACTAGGAGAGCGCTCGTATTGTCCAAGCTCTGAATCAACCCTTAAGGGAACTACCGTCTAGTTCTTACAAGAAGGAGTGGATTCCAATATTGTGTACAAACCTTCCCAGTCACAAGCCAAACCGCAATCCCAACATATAGAGCATATTGATCGGGAACTGCATCCGACCTCATCCATGGTATATCAAAGACCACGATCTAACCTGAAGGAGTCGATAAGACACTCAGGATTAAGATACCCACATATAGCCATCATTAGTTGATATATATGAATCTCATCGGTAAACGGATCTTGGTGAGAGATTCATATAGATCATGACCCAGTCTTATATGATCACATCATACAAGGTGCCTCCATTCCCATATCTCATATGAATGATTCAGGATAGAATCTTCGTACATTACGGAATGGACCGCAGCTATAGATTAACCATAAATATAGTACCCAACTTTATTTGCTATCTATGGACTCTTTAGATTGCACGTCTCTTACTATATCCATCTATATATGACACTCATATACACAGTCCGAGATTACATCCGGCAATCTTGGATGTTAAATATATGCACAAGTTATAAAATAAACAACACAACAAGAATGAATTGAACTTTTCCTTTTATTTATTTCATAAATCCATTTACAAATTACATCTTTAGGGCATAAACCCCAACAATCTCCCACTTGCACTAAAGCATGTGAGGCATGTCTCGTAACCTTAGACCATCTAGGTGACCTAAAAAACACTTTAGCCGGTAAGGTCTTCTTAAATGGATCAACATGATTATCTTGTGAGGCTATCTTGGTGACGATCACATCTCCTCTCTACACTATCTCTCTAATGAGATGATACTTTCTCTCTATATGCTTCCCTCTCTTGTGGCTTCTTGGTTCTTTGGAATTAGCCACAGCACCACTGTGATCACAGTAAAGTGTGATGGGTCTATCCAGATCTGGAACAACTTCCAGATCACTCAAGAACTTACGGAGCCAAACAATCTCTTTAGCAGCTTCACAAGCAGCTACATATTCGGCTTTCACGGTTGAGTTAGAAATGCAAGATTGCTTGATACTTCTCTACACAATGGCTCCACCACACTGGGTAAATACTGATCCATACGTGGATTTCCTAGAATCCCTGTATGACTGAAAATCAGAATCCGTGTTTCCTAACGGAATCAAATCTTATTCGGAATACATTAGCATATAGTCTCTCATTCTCTGAAGATACTTGAGTATAGTCTTGACAGCAACCCAATGATCCAATCCTAGGTTGGACTGGTATCTGCTGACTACTCCCACTGTATAGCAGATGTCCGGTCTCGTGCATAACATAACATACATGAGACTACCTATTGCCGATGCATAGGGTACACGTCTCATATCCTCAACTTCTTAAGGTGTCTTAGGACACTGTTTCTTAGACAAGTGAACTTAATGCCTGGAAGGTAAATTACCTTTCTTGGAGTTTTGCATCTAAAATTGCACAGGAATCTTGTCGATATATGATGCCTGAGACAATGCTATTAGTTTGTTCTTACAATCCCTTATAAGTTGGATCCCTAGAACATAACTAGCCTCTCCCAAATCTTTCATTTGGAATTGGCTAGCCAGCCTTTTAAATCAGACAACACTCCCACATCATTCCCAATGAGTAGGATATCATCTACGTATAGGACTAAGAAAACTACTTTATTATCAATGATGCGCTTGTAGACACAAGGCTCATCGACGTTCTGCTCGAAGCCATAGGTTTTGATCACATCATCAAACCTAATGTTCCAAGAACTAGATGCTTGCTTAAGTCCATAGATGGACCTTTGCAGCTTGCAAACCTTTTGCTCTTGATCTGGAGACACGAATCCCTTTGGTTGCATCTGTAGGGAAAATAAAACACACGTAACGAAATTGTGAGAAAATTTTAAAAAATTAGGGTTTGCGTATAAATAAAAATTTTCCCAATTAATAACAAGAACCTTAACCCTAGATTAATTAATGTATATAAAAAGTGCCGTACCTTTTTCTCATGACGATTGAACAAGTGCCGAATTGATTCCGTAAGATCTTCTAATCCAATCACGAACGTGAATTACCTAAGAGTGTTGGCTCCATTTCTTTAAATTTTATACTAGAGGATGAAGACAAACAAAATCTTTTTCTTTGTTAGTTATATTAATCCTCCAAGAGAAAAACCAAGAACGTCCGGTCACTTTTGAATTATCAATCAATTTGATTGAAACTCGCGTGAATCTTGATTCGATGTTGTACATACAGAAAACCCTTTAGATGCAAAGGATACTAGTGTACTATCGAAAACAAAAACGTTCCCTCTTTTCTCTATGCTTGGCCGAATTCTTCACACGATGAGTTGGACGAAGTTTTTTTTTATAACAATAAAAAACAAATAAAAAATAACTTCTCACACCAAAAATTCATTCTTGGTCGAATTTAATAGATATTATATATAAGAGACTAAATCCTCTCCTAAGAAGGATTTACTTGGTGATTAAGAATCCTATCTTTATGTGGATTTACTTGGTGGTTAAGAATCATTTTCCAAAAGGAATTCTTTCCTACACTAAGACTCCTAATCCAACTCAATAGTGTATTTGTAACCATATTAAATACTTCCTAATTTGATTAGATAAATAATTCCTTTTATTTATCTACTTATCAAATATAGTCTTTAATATTAATTTTACCACCAACAATATTATAATTTTAAGAGACCATCTCCTATTAGGAAAACGATTTTGACTTTTAATTAAATAATTAATTAATAAACAAATTAATTAATTTCTATTTAATTAAATAATAAAATAAAAATAATATAATTTAAGCTATTCTTAATAGCTTTGCCGCCCAACACATGTATATAGGCCATATATTATTTTTCTTATTTTATTAAATCCATTGGACCTTAATAAAAAATCCACATGTGAACGATACCTATTCTTATAAAAAGAAACAAGTTCACATGCCTTAATACAATTCTAGATACCCCTAAATTGGTCTGGTAGAATATATCAAGTGATCCATGCAAGTTTGTGTAGATTGGGGATCTTAGCAGGCGATCTAAATTTAAGCTCCAATAGACACAACCCAATCACAATCAACAAATGATTCACTTAGGTAGGATCTATTTAATTTTAGTTCATTCCACTAAAGAACTAAATCTGAACTCTTAAATAAAGATATAATAAGTTGATGTTACTCATTCATACCCTAGACAACCTAATTAGAGAAAGTGTATCTTCGTGAAGAATACCAGTAATCGCCAAGAGCTCATAGATCGCGTGTAGCTCTCCAAGTTACCATATTTACTCATATGACCACATTTTAAACTTGGATATTTTGACTTGTCCAGAAGCCATGTTTCAATAGTCACTATTGAATACTTAACGTTAAGATTTAATATCCAAAACCTCAAAACATCCATATGATGGTATTCTACTCTCATTCAATAAATGGAGCCATGATGTCCATATCTATAAATGAAGTCCTCTATCGATTAACAAATGAATACCACCAAACTATCAATGATAGACTATGCTATATAATCGTACTCATTGATAGCTCAAATGATAACACTTGCAATCATAAGTCCATCATTTATCTCAGGATTGAGATAGACTCTCCGATTGTCTTCAAATGAAAACTTTTATCCATTGACGGATCTAGATAAAGTATTTCATTTTGATCCTATTCAATGCACCCAGTGCACTAGATTCGTTTTCCTAAAGACACCACACTTTGATGATTGTAGACTCATCATAACACCTTTGATCCCACTCAAATGCTAGCAAAAGAATCTATAACTTTGACAAGATAAAGACGTCTAACCTTTTATCTTAAGTTGTGAATGTTATTCAAGACTAACTAAAGAATTGTGTCTACCTCATACATATCTCTTCTTTTCTCATAGTCTTTTGACCTTATGATTATTTACTTTTGACAATTAAAATAATTAAACTATAAATGCTCTAAGATTTGTTAAAATATAAATCACTTTATTAATATGAAAAGATTATCAAATACATTATTGTACTCTTGCTATCGAGCATAATCCTAACAATCTCCCACTTGCTCTATAGCAAATGTGTCATATCTCTCATCACCATGTTCTCTAGATGCCCATTAAAACTCTTTTGTGGAAAAGCCTTTGTAAAGGGATCCGTAAGATTTTCTGCTGACGTGATCTTGGTAATCGTCACGTCACCCCTATGCACAATTTCTCTTAGAAGGTGATACTTTCTTTCAATGTGTTTCCCTCTCTTATGACTTCTTTGATCTCTTGAATTAGCCACTGCTCCACTATTGTCACAATTGATAGTGATCTGCTTATTCGCATCAGGAACCACTTCCAAGTCAATCAAGAATTGGTGAAGCCAGACAGCCTCTTTAGCAGCCTCGCATATGGCAACATACTCGGCTTCCAAGGTGGAATCGATAGTACAAGATTGCTTGATACTCCTCCATATGACTGCCTTTCCTCCAATAGTAAACACAGATCCTGATGTTGATCTCCTAGAGTCATAATTTGACTGAAAATCAGAATATGTATACACAACGGGAATCAAATCCCCTTCAGAGTATACAAGCATATAATCTCTCGTTCTCCTAAGATACTTGAAAATATGCTTGACAGCTGTTCAGTAATCGGAACCAAGTTTCGATTGAAACCTGCTAACTATGCCCATAGCAAATCAAATATCTTGTCTAGTACAGAGAATTGCATACATGAGACTTTCAACTGCCGATGCATATGGAACCTTACTCATGAATTGCTCTTCATGCTCATTCTTAGGAACTTGTTCCTTAGAAAGTTTGATTTCATGTCTGAAAGGTAACATACCTTTCTTGGAATCTCGCATGGAAAACCTAGACAAGAATTTATCTATGTATAAAGCTTGGGATAATGCAATCATTCTATTCTTTCTATCCCTTATGACTTGGATACCAAGAATATAACTTGATTCTTCTAAGTCCTTCATATCAAATTGTTTTGCTAACCATTCTTTTATTGATGTCAAGACACCTACATCGTTTCCGATGAGTAGTATATCATCAACGTAAAGAACTAGGAAAAACAACTTATCGCCTTTAATCCTTTTGTATAAACATGGTTCATCAAGGTTTTGAATAAATCCAAAAAATTTCACGGCTTGATCGAACCTTATGTTCCAGGATCTGAATGCTTGTTCCAATCCATATATGGATCTTTGCACTTGCATACCTTTTCCTCCTGGCCCTTTTCAATGGGTTACATCATGTAGATGCTTTCGTCAAGACTTCCATTAAGGAAAGCTGTCTTGACGTCCATTTGCCAAATCTCTAGGTCTAGAGATGCTGCAATGGATAAGAATATCCTAATGGATTTAAGCATGACCACAGGAGAGAAGGTTTCTTCATAATCGATACCTTCCTTCTATGTATAACCTTTAGCTACCAATCTAGCTTTAACGGTTTCCACATTTCCATCCATTCCTTTTTTCCTCTTGTATACCTACTTGCACCCGATGGGTTTTATCCCTTTAGGCAAGTCTACAAGAGATCAGACTTTGTTTTTGAATATAGATTCAATTTTGGATTGCATTGCCTTTTTCCAGTGGCGACAATCAGCATCTTCCATAGCTTCATTGTACGTATATGGATCATCGTCGTCTGGAAGGTTCTCCTAGACCTATGTATCTCTCGGGTTGTCTAACAACCCTACCAATACGACAAGGTATGGTAGATTGTTGATCTTGTGTTGGTACAGAACTTACAATTGGGCTAGGTTGCGAAACCTCTTGTGGAATTGTATCTCCTAAAAGCTCATTCAGGACAATTCTACTTTTAGGCACAAAATTCTTCATATAGTCATTTTCTAGAAATTTAGCATTTGTCGAAACAAATAATTTATGATCTGAAGGACTATAAAAATAATATCCTTTTGTTCCTTTCGGATACCCTATAAATATGCATGTTTCTGAATGGGACTCCATCTTTTTTGTCTTTCCTTTTAACACGTGCGCAGGACATCTAAATATCCTTAAGTGTTGTAAACTAGGCTTTCGCCCAGACCACAACTCATGTGGTGTTTTAGGAACCGACTTAGATAGTACATCGTTTATAATGTACATTGCAGTTTGTAAAGCATATCCCCAAAGAAGTAGGGAGCGTTAAATAAATCAACATAGACCTAACCATATCCAAAAAAGTTCTATTTCTCATTTTTGCCACCCCATTTTGTTGAGGTGTGCCTGGTGTAGAAAACTAAGAAATTATTCCATTAACAATAAGATATTGCTGAAACTCATCAGATAGATATTCTCCACCACGATTGGACCTCAAGATTTTTATGCGTTTCTCAAGCTGATTTTCAACTTCAACTTTAAATGTTTTGAACATATCAAAAGCATCCGACTTATGTCTCATGAGATACACATAGCCAAATCTTGAGTGATCATCCGCGAAAGTGATGAAGTACTCATATCCACCTCTAGCTTGAATGCTCATAGGTCCACACACATCAGTGTGTATCAATCCTAAACATTCGATGGCTCTTGCGCCTTTGGTCGTAAATGACCTTTCGGTCATTTTACCTTCCAAACAAGATTCACAAGTTAGTAGATCATCAACCTTTAAGTCACTTCGAGGTCCTTCACTTACCAATCTTTTAATCCTACTAAGGTTAATATGACCTAAGCGTAAATGCCATGTGTAGGTTTCATCTTGATAATTTTACTCTTTTATGATTAGGTTTCGTTGATTCCGTGTCTAACAAGTGAGAGATATTTCCATGCAAATAGAATAAACCGTTTTCCAATGTACCTTTACAAATAATTTTGTCATTCTTACTAATAATAAAAGCTTTATTAAAAGTAACCGAATAACCAAATTTATTTAAACAAGAAACTGAAATTAAATTCCTCTTGAATTGAGGTACATAATAAATGTCTATTAAATCTAAATGCCTATAAGAATCTAAACTAATTCTAATATCTCCCACTGAACTAGCAGACACCAACGCTCCATTGCCTAAACGCAAGTTGAATTCGTTCTCATTAAGTCTTCTCCTTTCCTTGAACCTCTGTAAGGAAAAACAAACATGATTAGTGGCTCCGGAGTCTATGATCCAAGAATCCATAGAATCCGCCAAAAAACATGTTTCAAGATAATTAATATTACCTTCTTCCTTTTTGTCTTGAGACTTTGGGCAATTTCTTTTCCAATTTCCCTTTTCACCACAAAATAAACACTTTCCTTTGATCTTGGTTACTTTCTTTGTCTCCTTCTTTATAGGTCCTAGTTGCTTTTTCTTCTGTTGTTTCTTGACCTTCTTACGGGTCTTAACATTAGCAACTTTACCTATGGTATGAATCTCTTGACCCTTGCCTTTCATAAGAATTTTTTCCCTGCTTTGAACATCTTGCATCAGGCCTTGCAAGGTGTATTCTTTATTATTCAAGGTGTTGTCCAACTTGAATTGATCAAAGGAATCCAACAATGAGTTGACAATCATGTCAATTTTGGTCTCACCATCTATCTCAGCACCATTCAGTTCAGCAATGTTGAGATGTGCTATGACTTTCATCATGTGATCTTTCACAGCCTGTCCAGGTTTCATCCTAAGATTCATAAAAACAGTCACTGCCTCTCTCTTAGTCATCCTAGACTTCATAGCAAACATCTCCTCTAGAGATATCATTATATCGTTAGCAGTCTCCATTCCTTCATGTTGCTGTTGTAACACGTCGGAGATGGTGGCCATAATGTAACATTTAGCCATCTCATCAGAAGACTCCCACTGCTGATACTCATCTCTTTGCTCCTAAGTAGATTCATTAGTAGAAGTAGGTGGTTTAGGAGTGCACAGAATGAAATTATGCTTTTCGGATTGCAATAAAAGCCCAATTTTCCATTTCTATGTGACATAATTATCGCCAGTTAAAGTATTGTCTTTAATGATATTGATTAGGGATGGGGTCATGATTTCTGAACAATAACAAAAATTATATAAGTAAATAATCATGATATAGCACTTTTGAATATTTATCTTGAATAAAATAAAATAATTCAATTGTAAAAATTCAACGGTGATCCAACACCCATAATTGTCACACCTCATTTGGGAGTTCACAACATTTATTAGTTGGACTAGGTCCCACCTAATTGTTAACATAACAACCAACGTTTTCAATTTTAGATTTGTGATTTTATTAACAAGAACTCTTGGGAGGATATTAATAAAACCACATCGAGTGTGTTACCATGTTATCGACCTTCAATATAATCCCTTACGAATATCCCTCCTTTGGGAGTAGATATCGTTTGGGATAATTGTCTAGTCTATTATTGTAAGGAAGTATCTTAATAAATTCCATTCATGAATACCTTTTAGGAGGTTATTCACGAAACATAAAGCTCAACTAAACTTGGAGGCTGTAGGTGTTCCAAAACACCTTCTCCCACTCAATTATTTAAGGCGTGTGATCAAATTCCAAAAAATGATTTACCAAGTTATCTAGATGCCAAATTAGATACCTAAATCATTCTATGCATGTTCATACCAAAAGAGATATATGAGTGGCACTCTTATTCTATATGACATGTTATCAAACAATGACAAACATTTGCAATATTTACAAAAATATAAATAGCTACAATTTTGGCCCATCCTAGAAAAACAAGTAAATTACATATATCTTGGAATACAAGAACTCCTTTCTTGGCGAACAAGTCTTCAGGCGACCTTTATCGTTCGGACTCCCTCGGCTACCTCCCATGGGCATGCGCACCCTTCGCCCTTACCCATGGGCATGCACATGCCACAAACCCATAAAGGACTGCCATGCGCAGCCCATGGCTACCAAAGGGCTGCTGTGCACAACCCATGCCACAAAAAACTTGGATGCGTGCTCTTCGCACGCACGTTCGTTGTTACGGCTCGCGCAGTCCAAACCTTGTTCCGATTGCTACTAATTCTTCAAAGCTTCGAGTCATCAAAACTTGAATATATTACAGAAGAATTTAAATAATAAAATACTGCAGTTTTTTTGTTACAAAAAAAAAACTTAGCAACTATCAAGAAGGAAATTATGACGATGATAGACCACCCTTCTTGTTACAATCACAAAACAAAATACATTGAAATTATAGGACCAAAATTGAGCAATAACAAACCACGAATAAAACATATATATATCCATACATTCCAATGTAAATATATATGCGAATACCTAGATTGTCATCTCTTACTAAAACATGCATATATACAATAATAAAAAAAAAGATTCACGAACACATACATCAATTAATCAAGGGTACAACAAGCTCTGATACCAATTGTAGGGAAAATAAAACACACGCAGCGGAAGCGTGAGAAAATTTAATAAAATTAGGGTTTGTGTATAAATAAAAAATTTCCCTATTAATAACAAAAACCTTAACCGTAGATTAATTAATGTATATAAAAAGTACCGTATCTTTTTCTCGTGACGATTGAACAAACGCCGAATTGATTCCACAAGATCTTCCATTCCAATTACGAACGTGAATCACCTAGGAGTGTGGGCCCATTTTCTTTAAATTGTATACCTGAGGATGGAGACAAACAAAATCTTCTTCTTTGTTAGTCACAATAATCCTCCAAGAGAAAAACCAAGAACGTCCGGTCACTTTTGAATTATCAATTAATTTGATTGAAACTCGTGTGAATCTTGATTCGATGTTGTACAGAAAACCCTTTTGATGCAAAGGATACTAGTGTACAATCGAAAACAAAAACGTTCCCTATTTTCTCTATGCTTGGCCGAATTCTTCACACGATGAGTTGGACGAAGTTTTTTTTTATAACAATAAAAAAACAACTTCTCACACCAAAAATTCATTATTGGTCGAATTTAATAGGTCTTATATATAGGAGACTAAATCCTCTCTTAAGAATGATTTACTTGGTTGTTAAGAATTCTATCCTTAGGTGGATTTACTTGGTGGTTAAGAATCATTTTCCAAAAGGAATTCTTTCCTACACACCAATACTCCTAATCCAACTAAATAGTGTATTTGTAACCATATTAAATACTTCCTAATTTGATTAGATAAATAATTCCTTTTATTTATCTACTTTTCAAATATAGTCTTTAATATTAATTATACTACCAATAATAGTATAATTTTAGGAGACCATCTCCTACTAGGAAAAAGATTTTGACTTTTAATTAAATAATTAATTAATAAAAAAATTAATTAATTTCTATTTAATTAAATAATAAAATAAAAATAATATAATTTAAGTTATTCTTAATAGCCTTGCCGCCCAACACATGTATATGGGCCATATATTATTTTTCTTATTTTATTAAATCCATTGGACCTTAATAAAAAGTCCACATGTGAACTGGACCTATTCTTACAAAAAGAAACAAGTTCACATGCCTTAATACAATTTTAGATGGACCTCTAAATTGGTCCGGTAGAATATATCAAGTGATCCATGCAAGTGTGTGGATAGGGGAATCTTGGCGGGCTGTCTAAATTTAAGCTCCAATAGACACAACCCAATCACAATCAACAAATGATTCACTTAGGTCCGATCTATTTAATTTTAGTTTATTCCACTAAAGAACTAAATCTGAACTCTTAAATAAAGATAGAATAATTTGATGTTACTCATTCATACCCTAGATAACCTAATTGGAGAAAGTGTATCCTCGTGAAGAATACCAGTAATCGTCAAGAGCTCATAGACCTCCTATAGCTCTCCAAGTTACCATATTTACTCATATGACCACATTTTGAACTTGGATATTTTGACTTGTCCAGAAGCCATGTTTCAATTGTCACTATTGAAAACTTAACTTTAATATTTAATATCCAAAACCTCAAAACATCCATATGATGGTATTCTACTCTCATTTAATAAATGGAGTCATGATGTCCATATCTATAAATGAAGTCCTCTATCGATTAACAAATGAATACCACCAAACTATCGAGTATAGACTATGCTATATAATCGTACTCATTGATAGCTCAAATGATAACACTTGCAACCATAAATCCATCATTTATCTCAAGATTGAGATAGACTCTCCGATTGTTTTCAAATGAAAACTTTTATCCATTGACGGTTCTAGATAAAATATTTCATTTTGATCCTATTCAATGCACCAAGTGCACTAGATTCTTTTGCCCAAAGACACCACACTTTGATGATTTTAGACTCATCATAACACATTTGATCCCACTCAAATGCTAGCAAAATAATCTACAACTTTGACAAGATAAATGCGCCCAACCTTTTATCTTAAGTTGTGAATGTTATTCAAGACTAACTAAAGAATTGTGTATACCTCATACATATCTAGATGTATGAACAATTCTTCTTTTCTCATAGTCTTTTGACCTTATGATTTTTAATTTTTACAATTAAAATAATTAAACAATAAATGCTATAAGCTTTGTTAAAATAGAAATCACTTTATTAATATAAAAAGATTGTCAAATACATTATTATACTCTTGCTATCGATCATAATCCTAACAACATCATATAGATGATCTCATCAAGATTGTCATTCAAGAATGCAGTCTTGACATCCATTTGCCAAATTTCGTAATCGAAATAGGCAGCAATGGATAAGAGAATCCTAGTAGACTTAAACATGGCTACTGGCGAGAAGGTCTCTTCGTAATCGACCCTCTCTTTCTAGGTATAACCTTTGGCCACTAGCCTTGCCTTGAAGGTCTCTGCCTTGCCTTGAAGGTCTCTACCTTCCCGTCTACTCCTCTCTTTCTCTTGTAGATCCACTTGCACCCTATAGGTTACCCCATCCGATAAGTCTACAAGATCCCAGACTGAGTTAGAGTATATGGACTCCATCTCGAGATTCATGGATTTAAGCCATTCCTCTTTATCCGGATCTTCCATTGCATTCTTAAATGTTAATGGATCATCCACACTATCAGCAGAGACAACACCTTGTCCCACACCTATACCTAAATAGCATTCAGGTTGTCTCACAACCCTCTCACTACGTCTAGGTGGTAGTGTATCCTGATCAGGAACCATCTGACTCCCAGATGTTTGTAGATCAACAACTCTTGTTGATGAAACACTAGTCTCACCAGGCTCCTACTCATTTAATACAATCTTGGAACGAAGTTTGTGGTCACTAATGTAATTGTCCTCAAGAAACATTGCATTTGTCGATACAAATACTTTGTTGTCTTCAGGACTATAGAAGTGTCCACCTCTGGTCTCCTTGGAGTATCCTACAAACAGGCAGACAACAGACTTAGAGTCTAGCTTTCCATTTCTGTTCTTCAGCACGTGTGCTGGACACCCCCATATGCGAAAGTATCGTTAACTAGATTTAAGACCATTCTATAACTCTAGGGGAGTCTTAGGAGTAGATTTGGATGGCACTACATTCAAAATGTATGCTGTTGATTGTAATGCATATCCCTTAAAAGGAATTTAGTAATGATGAGAAACTAATCATAGATCTCACCATTTCCATCAGGGTTCTATTTCTCCTCTCCGCTACATCATTTTGCTGAGGTGTACCGGGAGCTGTGAGTTGGGAAACTATCCCATGCTCGACTATGAAGTCTTCAAACTCTTGGTCAAGGTACTCACCTCCACAATCCGATCGTAGTGACTTGATAGTCTTACCTAATTGATTCTCAACTTGAGCTCGGAATTCTTTGAACATTTCAAATGTTTCCGACTTCCGTTGCATTAGGTAGACGTATCCGTATCTTGAGTAGTCATCTATAAAGGTGAAATTATACTCATAACCACCCCTAACTTTAACATTCATCGGTCCACAAACGTCTGTATGTATAAGCTCTAGCGGTTCTTTAGCTCTAAGCCCTTTTCCAGTAAAAGGTTTCTTAGTCATCTTACCTTCCAGACAAGATTCGCAGACAAGTAAGGTGCCAACATTTAACTCACTTAAAGGTCCACTTTTTACTAATCTGTCTATCTGGTCAAGGTTGATATAACCAAGCCTTAGATGCTAGAGATACGTGTCATTATCTAGAGAAATCTTATGTCGTTTAGTTTTTGGTTTTTCAACCGAAAACATTTCGGTGTTGAGCAGTGTAGTGTATATTAACGATTTTAACACATACAAATTGTTTTCATTAATTCCTGAACAAATATTCAGACCATTCTTTCCAATAATAACAGACTTATTCTTAAAAGAAACATAATATTTTTGTTCTAACAACTTAGAAACGGAAATTAAATTCCGTGTAAATCCAGGAATATAAAATACATTGTCCAACAATATATAATTATTATAAAAACGTAATCTAATAATGCCAACTGCTTGTTCCGACACAACATCCCCTGACCCTACACACATTGAGAAGGCTTGCTCCTCTAGCTGTGTCCAAGAATCAGTACATTGTAAAAAAGGACAAACATGGTTAGTGGCCTCTGAATCAACTATCCAGGGTGAAGAATCATCTTCCATTAAACATGACTCAAGAACAAGAAAATCATATTTACCTTTCTTGGACTTCTTCACTTCTTATTATTGGATAAAGATGGCTCAGCAACGTTTGCCTCACCGGTCTTGTCCTTGTTGTCCTTAGTCAATGACTCAAAGGTAGTGAGTTCATTGAGCAACTGTTTGAGATTGAACCTTAACTTGTTCATCTCGTAGTTACTCTTAAACTAATCAAAACTCTTGGAAAGAGTCATCAGTATGATGCTCACTTGACTGGGTTCATCAATGGCCCCGCCATTGACTTCTGCCTTGTTAAAGTAGAACATCATGCTCATGACATGTTCCCAAACTGAAGTACCTCCTTTATGCGAGCCAACATAGCGGAACGAATAACTTCGTGCCGCTTTTGCTAGGATGGCTGCCCAAACATAGCTTGCAGTGACTCTATGATTTCGAATGGTGAAGTCATTGCTTCATGCTTTGTGACAAGCACGTCTGTCATAGAAGCCAACAGATATGTTCGGGCCTTCTCATCAGATGAGACCCATCACTGGTATGCCTCGCAAACAGTTCATGTGGCATTGACAGCAGGCATTGGAGGACATTCCTCCGTAAACACAAAGTTGAAGCCTTTGGTGACCAATATTGCATTAATGTTAAGTTTCCACTTAGTGTAGTTATCACTAGTTAATTTGTCCTTTCCGAGAATTTGAAGTAATGCAGAAGACATTATTGCTGAAATAAATAAAACATTCATTCGGTCATTTATTTTAAAAAAAGTGTGAGTGCTTTGGTATAAATTTAAACATGATGCATGCACATGTTTAACGAACTAGAACTACCCTAAAACTAGTTACTATACCACGACAATCCAACATACCACAAAGAAGTGCCGCCTTAGGGTCGGTCAAGTCTTTGCATGTTGGACCGAGACATTCTCAGTCAAATGATATTCTAGAATAACTTTTATTCCATATCATTCAACCATCGTTCATTCAGACAGTTTTTTAATTAACAAACTTAATTAAAATCTTCGTGAGTGTAACCTACCATTTCGGATCTCACGAGCTTAGCTCGAGAATTGGCGCCTTAGGGTCGGTTAATCCCAAAATACCCTCAGAAATCCTATTTGTTAGGAAGTCAACTTTAGTATTGACCTTTGTGGAAACCCTCTTTAGGGAGGACGAAAGCAATGCCGTCACAAGGCCCCACTCGCATCTCACGGTGTTGAACTAATGATGGAGACCGCGGGATATATATGTCATATATCCCTCTTCCACTCACTATTTCCAAATTAGGGTTTTCTATTAACCGTTAATGCACCTAGACTCTATAGGACTAAACTACTAACTTTAATCAAGTTATCTAGCGCATTAATTAATTAGAACCAAATTCTAATTAACTAATAAATTATTAATGATTTTTAACAATTAAAAATCTAATGTATTAGTGAACAATCTAAGATTCAGTAAACTATTTGCTAAGGTTAGATTATTATGATAGTGTTTACCAAGTTTTAATTATTAAAACTCTAACACTTTATTCGGTTCATTTATTATTAGGTAATTAATCATATTAATCCTAATTACAATAAATGACCCTATTAATCTAACTTATTAAACTCTTTAATAACTAGATTTATATTAATGAGAATTGTCAAGTTTTCTAACTATTAAAAAACTAATCTCCTTATTCATAGCCAATTATGTATATTGCCCATTTTAATCATATTAAAAAAAAATATAAAATATCAGGCTATGATGCATGTATGACATATCAAATATATTTGTGTAGGCACATCAAATCTAAATGACATACATATGCATGATAATGCTTTTAGAATCACATAATATAAAGCATACATGAATTGACCGAGAACTGTGGATTGTTTAACCTAAGAAAATTGGAATCCAAAATGACAAAAATACCCCCAAGGCATTCCTTGGTCTTCTTGTAATTTTCGAGTCTTCCAGTCTCTTCAGGTCACTTCGATTCATCTTATGAATTCTTCTTCGTGATTTTTTCAGGTCTTCAATAGAGGTTACATTTTTTTTACAATACAATAACAGTAAAAAAAAATAGTAGTAATAAAAAAAATAAAAATAATAATACAACCCATAAACCCTAAATCCACAGTACTATATACTTAACGATAAATAATGTTTTTGTAAATTAAAAAAAAATTAATATACATACAAAAACATCATACGGTCAATTTAAATCGTGCCTACACAATCATACATACAGGAGCATCGAAAACAATTTCCTGTTACGAAAATAAAATTGGCTCTAATACCAATTGTTGGAACCCCGTTCACCGGTTACGCATCAAAACTAGATTTTAAAATTTTTAATACAGATCATAATCTGTATCTGAGACCAGGGAACTTGGGATCACAATTATTTTTCGGAACTAATACGTACAATATGTAAACACAGGAAAATGTAATCAATAAAATCAGAAGAATAAAATCTCACCAACGTTTGGAGGCTCCTTCACTTTACGATATGCTCCTGTCTGAACAACTCGATCTTCCTCGCTATCTCCCGGGACTGGTAACTGCGTATGGGTGCGTTACGGTCTCAGAAACTTGAATGGAGGATGCGGAGAGAAACCTTGAAGAAACTCTTTCCTCAATATCAGTACACAACCCTTACACGTTTTCACTGATATCTCCTTTTTTAATATCAATCAACACTTGCATTGATATCTCATTTAATATCAATATCAATATCAATTCACGCACGTAATGAATGCAATTTGCATCTCATGCAAAACCATTGATCAATACGTTTTTATCAGGTATGGTGATCTCACGCAACAAATACCAATTTCATCTCATGCAAATTGAATCTCACGCCTTGTGTTTCATTTGTTTCTCTTTTTTTTTTATTAATTCACGTGCACATGTATTTGGATCATATGTTGATTCTGATACTTGTGCATTAATATATATATATATATATATATTGATAAAACTCATCAATTTAAATCTTTTAGGATATCTCATATCTCTAAAGATATTAATCAATTTGTTTTGAATTCAAACTCTTTAAACTCAAGAATTAAATATCTAATTAAATAAAAATAAAATAATCAAATTATCTTATCTTTACAAATTAAATATCAATCAACACCCTCCAACTAATGATTATTTAGACAATTAAATAATCTAATTATTTAATTAACATAATAATTATCATTCATTAATTAAATAATCTCATTATTCAATTAATTCCTGAATAAATACGTGTCACTTTCGTAACACAATTAATTGGACAATCCAATTAATTTATCGTGACCCTTGTTACCTAAATCGATCGGGCTAGCAAGGGGACCTAATGGACCCACAGTATTTTGAGCTCCAATATCCTCGGAATCATTAATTAAACTCTTTAATTAATATTCATTGATTATTAACTCCAATGTTATTCCACTAAAAACCCTAATCTGCACTTTCTCAACTGTAGACGCTTTTAAACAGACCGATACAACTCGGTGTCCATCGATATAGCTATTACACATTGTGTGATCCTCCACAGTAGTTCATAATTAGAGCTGGGTCATAATGTCTGTTATACCCCTCTAATTACATATAGCCTTTAAGTACCGTTGATTCTATAATAGGAGAGCGCTCATATTGTCCAAGCCCCGAATCAACCCTTAAGAGAACTACCGTCTACTTCTCAAAAGAAGGAGTGGATTTCACTATTATGTACAAACCTCCCCAGCCACAAGCCAAACCGTAATCCCAACATACGGAGCATATTGATCGGGAACTGCATCCGACCTCACCCATGGTATATCAAAGACCACAATCTAACCTGAAGGAGTCGATAAGACACTCAGGGTTAAGATCACCCACATATAGCTATCATTAGTCGATATATATGAATCTCATCGGTAAACGGATCTTGTTGAGAGATTCCTATAGATCATGGCCCGGTCCTATATGATCACATCATACAATGTGTCTCCATTCCTATATCTCATATGAATGATTCAGGATAGAATCATCGTATATTACGGAATGGACCGCAGCTATAGATTAACCATAAATAAAGTACCCAGCTTTATTTGCTATCTATGGACTCTTTAGATTGCACGTCTCTTACTATATCCATCTGTATATGACACTCATATACACAGTTCGAGATTACATCCTGCAATCTTGGATGTTAAATATATCCACAAGTTATAACATAAACAACACAACAAGAATGAATTGAACTTTTCCTTTTATTTATTTCATAAATCCATTTACAAATTACATATTTAGGGCATAAACCCCAACACTTGTCATCTAATGAAATTCTAACTTCTTAGTGTCGTGTTCTTCTTCTTTCCTGTTTTAAATTGATTGTATTTCAATTGTCCTTAGATCTCTTTCCTAATATAGACTCATATATCCATAAGGAAGTTTGTTTCCTTATTAGAGTGTGCTTCTAGACATCTTATTTTAGTGGGACTCTCCCTCTACGTATTTTGGTCGTGATTCCATCGAATATGGATGGTACCTACGTGTCGTGTGTCTGATTGCTTATTTTACCTGACCAAGTTTTCTCCCCATGATCGGTGGTTTTACCTGACCACAACCTTTGCCCCGACCATATTGACAACCCTGAGCAAATCTTCTTATCCGATCATCTGTGTTTTTTTTGTTAGGGGGTTTGATGGTTCTCTTTGGTCAACTGAGGTTGATTCGATCTGGTTGACTTCTGGCAATGTGGCACCCCCGGCTCTTGTCTTTTACTGACGTGTCACATCTTTTAGAATTTACCAATAACACCCCCTTAAACATACAAGTCTGAGTATCTTGTTCGAAATGGAACCCACATGGCGAAGTGTGTTTAACTTTTTTTTTTGTCATGACGTTCATTAATGTGCATTTAATGCTTCGCGGCTTAACGTTAATGTCAAATACGCTCGCTTCGACTGACGCAATCATTCAACCACTTTTTTGAATTTGAAACAGTGTGTGTTTTTCATTTAGTGTGCACCTACTCTCATTCACGTCTAGTGACGTGTACGTGCTCTTATGACATCATCTGCCCATACATATAATTCATGGACTTTTCATTTTTCCCTCACGACTTCATAGAGCTCATCTGTAAAAAAACCTTAACTTTTCATCTTCTTCAGATTCTTGCTTTTATTTGCTTTTAAACTTCTGTGTTTTCGCTGCATTCGCTTATATTCCAAGTATGGATCCAACTCTTCGTTATCGATATTTCAAACTTACCATGCACGCCATCGAGACTATCAATAATGAGAATTTTGCTAGGTTTGAATCCGTTCTTTGGGGTCATTTTCACACTTATACTTCTTCATCCCAACCTATCACTTTGAATGTAGATTATTCTATGGCTCGTCTAGAGTTTATTCCTTCTTCTGCTAGCCCTCTTGTTTCCACTTCTGTTGGTGTTTATTCAGATATGTCGAAGACAACAAGGCAAACTTTCAGGGCTTCTCCCAAAGAAATCACCCGTCTGGCGAACAACTTAAAGATAGTTACCCAGGCGTGCTGAGATTTACAGCGAACCATCCTTGTGCCTTCAACCTCGAGATAAATGTGGTGACAGACGAGGAACTTGTAAAGTTTAGGGATCGGTTCGACCACCCTCGTTCAGTGTAATTGACCAACAGTGGCGAGCATGCAGTGTGGAATCCGTCTCTTGGTGCGGTTGCGATTTAAGGGGCCATGTTGTCTTTTGGGGTCACTTTCCCCTTATAGCCTTTCATCGTCCGGTTCTTGGCAGATGTGGGTGTTGCCCCTACTCAGCTAACTCCTAACTCATACCGGGTGTTAATCATCCTATTGCATTTGTGGAAGCAGATTGGGGCAAAATACACCTCGAACCCCTAGGAGATACATAACTTTTATACTTTGGGTCAGTCTGATACAAAAGGGACTTTCTATCTCCAGTCGACGTTACCGAGCAGTTGGATTCCCCAAAGTTATAAGGAAAAGCCTACCCCTCCTATGCATAAAGACCATAATGGCTTCATCTGAGGGTTTCCTTCTTCCAAAAAGTACTGGTAGAACAGCTGGTTATTTGTCAATGGAGACTTGGGTGAGATCGTGGTGGCTGATTCTTCCCATTGGCTAAATCGAAGCAGTGTCCTGAGGCATTTTTGTTTCCCCAAGCTATGGAACAAGACGACACCTATTATGACTAGGGAACAGGCTGACACATTTGTTAAGGCTACTCAGACTCCTTGGGAGGTCAGGGACCGTCGTAGCTTATACTCGAAGAATGAGTTGATTGAACTGGGTCTCTTTCTCGAGATCTAAACTTCCTGGTGGTTGGTTATATCTTTTGCTCATTATTTCTCGTGAAGTCTTTTTTTTTTCAATTTATAAACCGGACATCATTGTTGGTGAGCAGGCCGAAAAGGCTAAAAATCTTAAATGGGTGAGCAGGAGAGCGTTTATTGATCAAGTTGCTCAAGGCATTGCTCCTTCGGAACATGACTTAGTGGAGCACATACAAGAGTTTGATCGTGATTTCCTGACGGTTCCTATTGATCAAGCTGTAGCTAGCAGTCAAGATTCTCCCCCATCGAAGCAGTCATGATCCCTCTCCCTCCGAAGCAGTCGGAAGGGGTCATCTAGGGATAAGTCTGGTCGGGTGCAGTCTTCCACAGAGGGATCCGAACGTGATCGATCTAGTAGGGAGAGATCGAGCCAAGATAGGTCCATCAGGGACAAACAAAGTCAGGAGGAGACAAGTGAGGGACAATCTCATAGGGTCGAGTCTGATAACAAGATCCTTAGTAGCCGGGTAGCCAAAATAGTGGAGGGATCTTCTACCCCCAAGGCCACCCATAAGAGGGCGGAGGTTCTGAGTGATGCTGATTTGTTGCCATCTCGGTCGGAGATTGGCCCAATTATTTTGGATTAAGAAACGGTGGACGATCAGGGGACCCTATTTGAATTGATTCTATGGGAGCAGTGGTCAAAGAGAAAGGGTGATCATATGGTTAAGGAGTTCTCTTCTGTCCCATCTGAATCATCATTGGTCGTGAATGTAGCAATGCCTTCAGGTTGTCCCTCACCTTCCCAGATCTAACTCGATCGCTTCCCCACAGAGCTCCCAGCATATTGTCCATGGAAAGCCCTCATGGAGTATTCAGTTAAACGTCAAATAGTCTTTATTTACTCTGACTCCGATGATGAGGAGCTTAATTCAGAGGAGCGATTTATTGATGATCTACTTGACATAATGGAGGAGCAAATGCTTGGACCGGTGCTGAAGTCAATGACTGGTGCTGCAATTAAGTTAGTTAAGGATGTTCAGGCAGCCTAGTCTAGGGATATTTCAGCAATTACACCGCTCGGGTGCCTCCCTAAGGATGGTGTCAATAAAGGTCAAGCTCCTGAAGGGCAGATTTTTCAAGCTCTTGTAACTAATTCTCAGACTGGTGAGGGTGTTGCAGTCTCAAAGACACTAAAAGTTGTTGACCCAACTCTTCTAGTGATACCTCCGACCACAGCCAATCCATCTCATCAGTAATTCCAGATGTTCCATTTTTCAAATCCTCTCATCCCCCTCGCTCAAGCAGTTCTCGAGCTAATCCCCTATCCATGCTTCGATTAATGTCAGTTGGTGAGGGGTATATTAGCGATGGGTACTAAAAGAAAGTCAGGACTGCTGCTGCTTCTGAGCGGATCCACATGATTTTTAACAATGATGTTTTAATAAGTGCCTTCTACATAGTCTTTTGCTTGCACACTTTCCAGTTTCTCTAACTTTTACCCATTTTCTTCAGACGGTGGAATTACTGACCCAAGCTTTGGCTAATCAAAAAGGACAGGCTGCTGAGATATCTTGGTTAAAGAAAGCTCTTGTCGAAAAAGAGGATGCTCTCAAGTCTTCTTCTACCAGTGCTTCCAAGGTTAAGCAGTATGAAGAGAAGATGAAGGCCCATGCTGCAACTAAGCTTGCCTTGAGAAAGAACATAACCAACATCTAGAGTAGGGCTTTGGTATCTAAGACAACCCTTAGGCAGCGTACAACGAGAAATGTTGAGCTAGAGAAGAGGGTAGCCAGAGAAGAATTACAGAATACTTAACTTGAGTTAAGGGCCATCCTGGTCAAGACGGCGGTAAAGAAGTCTCAAGAGGAGACTCGGCTTGCTCAAGAAACCCTTACCTCTACCCAACAAATCATGCTTGAAAGGCATGAGGTATTTGAATAGGCTCGGATCCATTATGAGTACCCGGTCAAGGATTTGGAGCAGCAGAAAGTTAGTATGAAGGTTTTTTCTTAGGAGGCTAGGTTGGCCCTTGAAGACCAGAATGTGGACCGCTACAAAAGATCCCCCAGATTTTGATGTCATCATGCTGAGGGAATTTGAGAGGGGGCTGACCACCACTCAAGCTTTGTTCAACTAATGGCTTATCCCATCAGGTGCTTGCTACCTAAAGATGACCTAACAATGCTTTATTGCACCTAGTTAGTCTTGGTGAGTGTACATTGTCTTTGCGACATATATTTTTAGCTCCCTCACTGGGTCTCTTGGGTGCCCCAACTGATACTGAGCAATTTCTAGGTGCCCTTAGATTGCTTTTGTATACGAAAGTAAATTTTAGAACACTATTCTTGGATTATGAAATTGTTCCCACGAATGGGCTTTTATTGAATGCTAAAAGGAAACATAAAACAATCAGTTAACAAAGCAAATCAATCTTTAAAGAAATAAAAACATATAAGAAAAACTGAGGGACCCCTAGGGTTATAACATCTTTAGGTATTGAGCATTGCATGACCTTGGTATCTCGCTTCCTTCTTGTCGAGCAAGGTTGTACACCCCATATCCGGCCAACCCGATCTCTTGGTATGGACCTTCCCATTTATCCTCTAAATCCCCAGCTAACTTATCTCTTGTACTGGGTGACACCCTTCTCATAACTAGATCTCTAAGTTGGAATCTCCTGAATCGGACATGCGAGTTATAGTATCTAGCAACTCTTTGCTGATAAGCCGTGGTCCTTACCCTCGACGCATCTTTTTTTCCTTCCAACTCGTCTAAGTTCTGTTTCAGCAGACCATATATGACTTAGAGTGGAAAAGATGCACCCTTGGTAAGTTATAAATTACATCAACCGGGATCACTGCATCTGTCCCGAACGTTAGTGAATAAGGGGTTTTCCCTATTGAAGTCCTTTTTATGGTTCGGTATGCCCATAGAACTTCATGCAGCTTGTCTGCCCAGTTCCCTTTCCTGAAATCTAGCGTTTCCTTCAGTGTATGATTGATTATCTTGTTTATTGCTTCTGTCTGGCCATTGGTCTGAGAGTAAGCTGGTATGGCATAATAATTTTTTATGCCGAAATCTAGACACATGTTTCTAAAATTGTCACTATCGAGTTGAGTTCTGTTGTCCGTGATTATTGTGTCTAGGATTCTTTATCGGTAGATGATGTTCTTCTTGACAAAAATCGTTGTATTGGCCTCAATTATATGTACCAGCGCTTCTGCCTCGACCTATTTGGTAAAGTAATCTACGGCCATATTGGGGTGTTTTGCCCCACCTTTGGTTGCAGTTGGCATCTGGCCGATCAAGTCTAACCCCCATATGGGGAACAACCAAGGGGATTACAGGCTCTTCAACTGTTCAGGAGGCCTATTTACATTATTAGCTATCCTCTGTAAACCCTCACATTGATCCACGACTACCTGAGCGTCTTGGAATAGGGTTGGCCAGCAGAAGCCTTGTTTGAGAGTTTTGTGTGCCATGCTTTTAACTTATGAGTGATTCCCATATACTTCTCTGTGGATGCTTTCAAATATCCGTCTGTCTTCCTTTTGGCAGACACATCTCCGTAAGGCCTTCGAGAATCCTCTCCTGTACAATTGTCCCCGACCATCGAGTACATGGTAGCTCTATATCTGAGACGTTTTGCTTCAATTAATTCTGTTGGCAGTATTCCATCCTCTGAGTATTCCTTGATCGGGGTCATCCAAGTAGTGTGCTCTCCTTTAATTGCTCTAATATCCAACATTTCTTCTTGGTTCTCGATGCTTAGCCTTTTAAGACGAGCAACTGGGATGGTTTTTGACTGTACATTGATAGTACTGACACCAACTTTGACAAAGATTCTGCCTTCTCATTTTTCTCCCTCGGGATCTGGGTGATCCTATACATCTAAAATCTACATAGCAATACTTTGGCTACCCCCAAATTTGGTTTACTGCCACTTGCAAGTCACTAAATATTTCTAGCTCATCTTCCCCTAAAGCCATACAAACTCTGAGTCCTGCCAAAAGTGCCTCATACTCATGCATGTTATTAATGGTTTTAAAGTCAAACCGTAAGGCACATTCTACCTGATCACCTTCTGGTGTAGATATGACTATCCTGACCCCTCTGCCATGAGTGTTTGATGACCCATCTGTGTGTAACTTCCATGTGAACTCATCATTCTCCTTCAGCATCTTGATCACCTCAATGTTTAGTTCGGTAAACTCTGTGATCATGTCAGCCACTACTTTCCTCTTTATTACGGCCCACGGTAGGTATGCTATCTCAAACTCGCTCAACTTCACAACCAACTTGGTCAGTCTCCCCGGACATTTCAGGTTTCAATAGAATTTACTTCAACGGATAGTCGGTATAGACCTCGATCCCGTGGGCTTGAAAACACGACCTTAACTTCCTTACTGCAATCACAATGGCTAGTGCCATCTGCTCTGATGATGAATACCTTGTCTCCGTTGGCAACAAAGCCTTGCTTGTGTAATATAATGGCTTTTGTACCCCTCATCTGATCTGACCAGTACTGAACCTATCGCTACAGACGTTACTGACAAGTACAAGTAAAGCACTTCTCCTTTAAAGGTTGAATACGATTGGTGCTTTTTCTAAATATTCCTTGATCTTCCTAAAGGCCTGTTCACACTCATCGTTCCATTCTACCTCCTTACCTTTCTTAATTGCCTTAAAAAGGGGAAGACACTTGTCAATCAATTTGATTATGAATCGATTTAGAGATGCCAAGCACCCTGTTAGCCTTTAGATTTCCTTTAAGGTTCTTGGAGACCTCATTTCCTCCAATGCCTTTATTTTCTCTGGGTTAACTTCAATTCCCCTCTGGTGAACTTGGAACCTTAGGAATCTCCTCGAAGGTACTCCAAAGACATACTTTTTTGGGTTGAGCTTCATACCGAACCTTCGAAGCACTCCAAATGTTTCCCTAAGATCCCTTGCATGTTCCTCTGATGTAATATTTATTGTCAGCATATCATCCACGTATACTTCCATGTTTCTGTCGACCTGTCGAACGAACATCTTATTCACCAGTCTCTAGTAAGTTGCCCCGGTATTTTTGAGACCAAAAGGCATGACTCTATAACAATATAGCCCATGGTCGGTGGTAAAGGATGTTTTGTCTTCGTAAGGTTTGAACATCCGGATCTAGTTATATCTGCATCCATGAAGCTCAACAATTCATGACCGGATGTTGCTTCCACTAACTGGTCAATCCGAGGTAGAGAATAGCTATCCTTCGGGCATGCTTTTTTGAGGTCAGTGAAATCCCCA
This sequence comes from Dipteronia dyeriana, assembly GCA_032871835.1. Classification (NCBI taxonomy): domain Eukaryota; kingdom Viridiplantae; phylum Streptophyta; class Magnoliopsida; order Sapindales; family Sapindaceae; genus Dipteronia; species Dipteronia dyeriana. The sequence goes on from CM065297.1 coordinate 22,132,776, forward strand.
CACATCCTCCGTCGGTCATTCTTCTTTTTTACTAGCACCACGTTGGCCACCCATTCAGGGTACTTTACTTCCCTTATAGATCTTGCTGCCAACAGTTTCTCTACCTCCTCTTTGATCATTTTGTTCCTCTCCAGGTTAAACCGCCTTCTTTTCTGAATGACCGGCTTATGGTTAGGGAACAATGCGAAATTATCTTTGAATCGATTCCAGGCATATCCTCATGTTTCCATGCAAACATGTCTTTATATTCCTTCAGTAGACTGGTTATCTCCTCCCGTACTTGCTTTGTCAGCCGAGCCCCAAGCCTTACAGTCTTTTCGGGAGTGTGGTCATCAACTGCAACCACTATGGTCGGTTCATCTTCCTGGCTTTTCTCATCTTTCGGAGGTGTCTCCCTCGTGGTCCAGGTCGAACTTGGTTAGATTTTCTGCTCCAACCTCAACATTATCCATTTTCTGGTCTTCATACTGGCCAAAGGTGTACACCTGTATTACCCTCGATTTGGCTTTCTCCCTATACATAACCAGATTTGCCTTTCTTACCCACTCCTGTGAGCTTCTCATGACTTCCATTCCTGCTTCTATAGGAAACTTCACTGTTAGTGCATAGGTGGCGGTCACGACCTTCGTTTTTTTTTTAAGAAAGGCTGGCCCTGTAGGGCAATGTATGGTCAATTATCTTCATTCACAACCACAAAGTCTAGTAGCACTGTCTTAGTATAGGGAAAGATTTTGATCTCTACAGGCAACGTCACCGTTCCTAACGTTCTTACTTTTGCTCCTCCAAAGCCCCTAAGTAGGACTTTATATGGTTGGAGGTCTATTCTTTGTAACCCAAGTTGGTCAAACATTTCTACACTTAGAATATCTACTGAGCTTGCATTATCGATTAGCACCCTTCTTACTTCCCTATGCCCTACACGAACCGACACCACAGTTGCGTCGTACGACCTTACTTCCGATGCATGTGCATCTGCTTCAGTGAAAATTATTGGGTCCTATCCTTGTTTTGATTTCTTCTGATCGGGCCCTAGCCGATTCACCTCCAGATTTCTTTGACCATCTATAGCTTCCCTAACTTCGGACATCCTCTCTCGACTATTTCTCTCGGTGTATAACCCCTCAAAGATGGTAAAGACTGCCACATCATCTGAACTTTTCCTGGGGCTTCTATGACTTATATCTTGCCCCTCAACCGTGGTATTCTTACACTGGTCACCCTCACTCTTGAGGATCATGTCTTTAAGGTGTCCTTCTCTGACTAGCTTTTTGATGTTATCCCTCAGCTGATAACATCTAGAGGTTTCATGGTCGTTCTCCTGGTGAAACCTGCAGTATTTGGTGGTGTCTCTTATAGCAAAACTCGACTGCTTAGGGGGTTTCTTGTACAAATTCTTATCTTCTATCACATTCCTGATTTCTTCTTACCTTCGGGCCAGTGGAGTGTAATTAATGTATTGCTGCTTGAATTGCTTACCACATTTGTCACCATCCTTTCGTCTGTCCTTACCTTTTCCTCTACTACCTTTCTGCTCCCTTTTACCGTTGTTCCTTGAATTACCATCCTTGTGCTTTTGGCTACTTTTCGACCGACCCTCGTGTATGAGCTCTCCACCATGGGCTAGTTGTTCTTCCTCTGCTATGGCGCATCCTCCGACATGGTCTACCGTGCTTACATACGTGGTCGACCCCCTTTGCCTCAGGTTTAGGATAAGATGGTTGTGCTGTAAAATATTGATGAATGCCGACACTACTGCATCATCGTTGGGATCTTACCCTTCTGACACCTCTTGTGAGAATCTAGCCAGGTAGTTTTCAACTTCTCGTCCCTCATTTGCGTTATGGTCGACAAGGCTAATATCGATTTCCTTCGCTGGATACTTCTCATGAACTGTCTGGTGAACACTTGTACTAACTCTTCAAAATTCCTAATGGAGCCTGCAGATAGCCCTCCAAACCATATGGATCCCCGATCTTCCAATGTTTACGGGAACATCCGACACATGAGGGCTTCATCATAATCATAATGTGTCATTGCACTTTGGTACCTTCTTGCATGCTCTCGTGGGTCAATACTGGTTTTGAATTGCTCTACATACGACATTCTGAATTTCTCTGAAAATGGGTCAGCCTTATAGAATCAGCAAACATGTTTCTGGAGTTCCCGATCAGTGGGTTTCCCACATTCTGCCTTCGTTCAAGGGCTTATATCCTCCTAAGGAAAATCTCTCGCTACCCTTCAGGCTCCATATGTTCACCAAACCTTTGACGGATAGTGAGCCCATATGGGTCATTGGGGATTCTTCCGCTGATCTGGGCATCGAAGGGGTCATGCCTGACTGTAGGGATTGGCTCCCTACGCCTTCTAGGGGTTGTTTCATCGTCACTTGAATGTAAACGGGACCTTTTTCGCTGGCTATCTTGTCTTTGTGCTTGTTCATGGTAGGTTTTCGCTCTATTGTACCTTTCCAGGTCTTCCCGCAAACTAGACTCTCGATTTCCCTAGCTTCCCGATCTTCTCGGCCATCTCTTGTATGTGAATGCCCCTTTTTTCATGATGCTCGGCCTTATCTCTTGTAGATTTCTAAGGCACTCCTGGAGTGACCGCTACTATCTCGGAGCGTATCTTGGGATCCTGGGTCACCATCGGCGTGGAAAATTAATACGGCGAACGTAGGTTAGTCATGGGTGATATGCTGATTCCCAACCTAGCAGCATCCTCGATGACTTTTCACAGGGACTCCTGAATCTGCTTGAATGCTTCCGGGGAGATATTAGTGGCTACACCCGTGGATATAACAGCGTCAAGTCTGGTTGATGGCAGGGTCCTTAAGGATGGGTCTTCTCTTGTGGTACTGACATCAACATGATTAGAAACGTTGGCACCACGTGAAACGTCAACGTTGCGTGGAGATGAACTTCTGTCTCTATCTGTGTCCATGGTGTCGCCTTTAGCTAACTTCTTTCAAAAGTTGATCACGTAAACGAAATACTTCTGGAGGTTCAGCCCTCTTCTTCTAGCGCCAGTTATTGACGGTGATTGCTGGATTAATCTCCCGCCACACAATTAATACAGAATAATAACTTATTGCAAACAAAATTAAACAGAAAATAAATAAGACACAGAATTTTACATGGTAAAACCCTAATATGGGGAAACGTCAACGGTTGCCGTTAACGGCCAGAAAAATTCACTATGTTAAAAGGAGATTACACACTTTTATCACAGCCTTCAATATCTCTCACCCTTTTGTAAGCAGAATTTGTGTTATGGGTATTATTAGGGTCTATTTATATATTCATGGAACCCTAATTCTTGATGTACAAGTAAGGAGAGTCCTTGTCATATAATGAAATTTTAACTTCTTAGAGTCGTGCTCTTCTTCTTTCCTGTTTTGAATTGATTGTATTTCAATTGTCCTTAGATCTCTTTCCTAAGTTAGACTCTGATATTCATAAATAAGTTTTTTTCTTTTTCAGAGTATGCTTCCAGACATTTTATTTCAGTGGGACTCACCCTCTGCGTATTTGGGTCGTGATTCCATTGAATCTGGATGCCATCTACATGTCACGCATCTGATTGTTTATTTTACCCGACCAAGTTTTCTCCCCCCGATTGGTGGTTTTACCCGACCACAACATTCACCCCAATCATCTTGACAACCTTTAGTGAATCTTCATATCTAATCGTATGCATTATTTTAGTCAAGGGGTGGGTTGATGGGTTCTCTTTGATCAACTGGCTGGGGTTGATTCGATCTGGTTGACTTCTGGCGACGTGGCACCCCAGCTCTTGTCTTTTGATGATGTGTCACATCTTGTAGAATATGTCAATAACAACAGTAGATTGAACTTAAAATTTGTTTGCAGAAAATACAAAATTATATTTTTTGATGAATTTTTTATTTTGTTAAATTGAACTTTGTTTGAAAAAAAAAACATATAAAATGTTATAAAAGAATTATGTATGTTAAATTACTTATTTTAATTAGTATTGGTATAAATGTAAAAAAAAAAAATTGGATAATTTTATTTTTAAAAAACAAATAAACATGTTGACTGTACAATCAGATGTGAAAAAAAAACAAACAAACATGTCATTTATGTTCAGATTTCAGTTTCTATTCAGTCTTTAGAAAGATTCAGGACTATTCAGTCTTTAGATAGAATAGAAAAATAAATGACTCTTAAATAGACACACTTGACTTTTCTAATAGATGATTCAAAAACACTAATTTGTGCAATATAATTTATTTATGCATCAATTAGTATTTAATTATTAAATTAAAATAGTAATAATTTATATAAGATAAGACACGTTGTGATCTATTTTAACGAAATGGTACACGTATACTAATAGATCAAGAATATCTTATCACATGTAAACAACCATTTGCCATTTACATATAGAAAGGTGTGTATTGTAAAAGCCAATTTTATCAAAAGCAAGATCTTGAATTTTCTCATGTTTTTATATAGTTTTTTTTATGTATAAAGAATAATTCAATGAGTAAAGAAATGTTGGGAATTTGAATCGATGGATGCGGAAATGACATATCTAATATCCGCTCATAACTCATATATAGCAATTAACGTTTATATAAGAAAAATAACATGAGATAAAATAAACATTCACACAACACAAGATATACGAGAAAAACCCTAAATCAGGAAAAAAAATCACGGACCGTCAGGATAACAGAGAAAGAAAGTTTTACTATATGATAAGTTGTTATAACTAGATACTCCAGGATTTTCTCTCACACCTCAACCCAAACCACAGAGTCTTACCAAGTCCTCAAGCTAGAGGTGTCCATGGTTCGGTTTCGGTTACGAACCGTCGGTTCCGATTCCATGGAATGGTCAAACCATAACCGTAACTGGAGTGGTACAGTTTGGGGCGGTTACGTAACTGCCGGTTTGGCGGTTACGGTTCAGTTTCGGTTAGCAAAACCGAACGGTTCGGTTCGGTTCGGTTTCGGTCCGGCCGTTTTTTTTACAAAAAAATATTTATTTATACTTTTATATACATATAAATGTGATTTTTTAATGGAACTATACAACTAATATTTATACTTTTATATACATAAATGTTATTTTTTTTAATGGAACTATACAACTAATAGTCTAATTACTAATACAAATTGATAAACTTTAAATTTAAAAAATTTGCCAAACATTTTTATTTGCAATCAAATTTCATTTACAATGTCTATATTTTCAATATTCATATAAAATATGAAATACAATTATCTAAATATACAATTGAACTATTCAAGTATTTAACAATGAATGTGTAAAAATAAAAGAAATTGAAATTGATTAATTTTATAAAATTTACAGTTTTATCTAAATTTTATTTTATCTAAATTTTATAAAAAGAAATTAGAAATTAACCTTAAATCCTTAATTGAATATATAATCTAACAAAGTTCAAATAATAATAATAATAATAAAATTGACCTTGCACTTAATGTTGACCACAATTAAGCTGCCTACGTATCCTCCACCAATGTAAAGGAATCAAAGGCCATGTAGTTCGAGGTTGAAAGATTTGAGCAGAATCTATTCGCTGCCTTCTGTTCCCGTGGTTTGGTCATCATCGAAGAAATCGTTCACTATTTCCGGCTCGAGTTCTTGTTGTCTGAATTTTGCTTTTGTCTAATCATCAACACACGTTTGAACTTCAAGTAATTGTGGACACAGAATTGACCGTCTTGGATCCAAAATATTTTCACCTACATTAAATTCTTGTTCATAATCCTTCCACCAACCCCGGATAGTAAATTTATCTTCAAAAAATACATGGTTGGCTTCTAAATATCGGTCAAGCTCAAAATTCGAGTCAGATGAGGATGAAGAAGATGTTCGTAATTTTTTGGCTCTATGGAAAAACAATCGATTCCCTAAACCCTTTAATTAAATTTTGAGGAACTGGTAATACCATCAGATGTGGGTTGGGATTGTGAAACCGACATGTTCAAAGACGGACCATATATTCTAAGATATTCATCATATAATTCATATAGCAAAGTCTTAATGGAATTACAACAACTAAGAACATCAGTTTCTATTCCTAAACTATTTTAGTAATGAGTTTAAATAATCCTGTAAACATTCTAATTTAAAGCGTGGATCAAACCATGATGCAAGCAAATAAATATTTGGAATATCCCTAAATATTGTATCCATTTTTTTTTTCATTACGGCAACACATTGACTCAATTGAATATCAAATTCACAGTCACTGAATGCACCAACAATATTAACACTTTGAACAAGAAATAAAGGAGTAGTGGGATAGTAAATACAAGATAAAGCATTGGTAGCATCATTAAAAACACGTAACAATTCAAGAATTTTTATGCATACATCCCAATGCTTCAATTGAAGCGAAATTAAAGGAACGTTATAAATAATAAAAGAAACTAATATTTCCTTATATTCAACACTTTTATTAAGCAATTTATAGGTAGAATTCCAACGAGTATTAATATCTCGAGAAAAATTAATGGGACGCCTACTATTTTGAGAACAAAATTTCAACCATTATTTTTGGATTTTGTTATGCTTCCAGATATAATTAATAATATCTCTATTTGGTCTAATATAAATATAAAGAATTTGTAATCCAGCTTGAACACACAAATTTAAAACATGGCATGCACATCGTTGATGAAATAATTTACCCCCAAAATAGGGATTGCATAATTCCTTTAACATAGGAATATATGCGGAATTGCTTGCAGCATTATCAAAACCAATTGCAAAAATTTTGTTTTGGATATGAAACTCTTCAAAAATAATTTTAAGGTGTCGAAAAATATTATGAGCTGTATGTGACTCATTGAAAACACGAAATGCAATAATTCTTTTTTGCATGATCCAATCATTATCAATATAATGACATGTCACCGCCATGTAATGGTGGCTACCAAAATTGTCGGTCCATATGTCAGTACAAACGGAAACACGACCTTGATATTGAAAAAAAAAATGATTTCAATTCGTATTTTTCTTTTTTGTAAATGGAAAACAGTGGACGTGTGAGAATGACTCTAGGAACACATTGCATTGCAGGATTTAATGCAGTTTTACAATAATTAACAAAATCAACTTTCTCACAAAAACTAAAAGGTAAGTGTTCTACTGCAACCATTCTTGCTAATTCTTCCTTATTTTTTTCAAACATATAATGAACTAATTAATTGGTAGAGGTTCTGTACCTGGATATTTGGGCTTAGTTACTAGCTTTCACCAATTCGGATGGATGATGTCTTTTAACGTGGTTCCAATACATGCCATATCTGAATGACTTGCCGGTCTTGTATGTTTTGGGGCAGTAGTTGCAAATGATTTTGATTGTTCCATCATCTAACTCAATTTTCTTCATATGCACTCTAAAGAGATCGGACTTCAATGACTTTTCTTTTTCACCTGTATCAAATTCATCTGAAGGGGGTGGCATAGTAGAAGGGATAGATATATTTTCATTACTAATTGGGGTATTGGGATTTGGCTCAGAAAAAAAGAGGGGGATTAGGATTAAGAGGGGGATCGAATCCAAATTGAGTTTGAAAGAACTCGTGGTAAAGTTGGTCATTGTAATTGATGTCTTAACCTTCGTGTTCCAACAAATCTTGCAAATGACCCTTTCCTTTGTCCAAATTGTAGGACCTGAACCTTTTCCTCCACTTGCCATTAAAAAAATAATTATAAATACTAATTGAAAAAAATAGATAATTGTAAGTAAATAATATATTATTGTAAAAATAGAAGAAATATATATTTATTAATTTATATGAGAAATGAGAATAAAAAAAATGTTGAATGTAGAGAGAATTTAGAATTTGAGATTGAGAGAGATTGAGAGAAGGTGGGAGTGGTGTGAAGAAGAATGAATTGTGGGGGATATTTATAGAATTGAAGTGGAGGGGCATTTTAGAAATTAAATGAAAGAAAAAAAAGGGAAAGTGACGTTGCCTGTTGGACAAGTGGACTGTTGGAGGAAGTCAGGAAGACGACCGTTCAACGGTCATTTTCCTCCAACGGTCGATTTTTTTTTCATACACATTGCCACGTGTCAGTAATTGATTAGTTGTTGCATTAAAAAAAATTATTGGACAAAGGTCACTTACACCGTATAAGTGCATACACCCTAATTCATTCTTGTAAAACGGTAACAAAGTGCCACTTGTCACAAATTGATTTGTTTTTTTAAATATATCGAAATCGGCGGTTTTTCAGAAGGCCTAACCATAACCGAACCGCTGGAGAACTGATTTAATAACCGACGGTTTCGATTACAGTTTTGAGAGGACGAATTCGGTTCGGTTTCAAACGGTTTAACCGAACCGTGGACACCTCTACCCCAAGCTCACAAACCGAGTTTTATATCATTACTCTCAGCTCACAACGCTTACAATATCCTCACCAAGAACCCCTCCCTCCCTCCCCCCTCCCCCCTCCCCCCTCCCCCCTCCCCAATATCCCATAGGTCTCCCCTGAATATTACCCACAGATTTCTAATTTGATTCATTGATATTCCCTGGATATTCTATAGGGTTTCCCCCGGATCTCACCACTATGATGTTACAGGTGTTCCTTTGAAACCACAGAAAATAACCTAGCTAGTTATAAGGTTCTATTTATACTAGTTACATGGAGTTTATACAAATAAGGAAATACATCTTCTATACATACAAGACTTATTTATTTCACATAAATATTATTTCCTTTATGACTAGTCTTTTTGTAAAGAGAAATCATATTCCTTCAAACACAAGAACTTCCAGAAACAAATTACTTCCTTTTCCACTGAGGCTTTCCCTTTCCACACATGCTGATGATTGACTACAATTCGGGTCACGGTTGCGCACCCGCTTCCTAAACCGTTACATGTCACCTGAAATTACATTGTTCAGAAAACCGTAATCCATAAGCTGAAATGAACTACATTTTCAGTTCTTCATGATTTTCAAACTTCCCTCAAACACCAACTCCAACTCCAACTTCCAAACGTTTTCCCACGTCTCCAAAAAATAGCACATCAGTTAAGTCTCATTTTGTTAACATTTGATTCACTTGAGAATACGAGACAAAATCTAACAAGAAATTACTTTTAAAAATTCAAATTTTTATGTGGAGAAAAAGCTAAATATACAAATATATCAAAAATATGAGAATCCTGTATATATAAACAAATTATTTCGGATATATAAAGGGTCCAACTATATTAACTTGAAATTTTAATTTTAATTTGTCTCTTCAACTTTTATTAAATTTGTCACTTGAAATGGGATCCTATACTTTTTTTTCCTGCGGGATTCCAAATAAACATGGTTGTTAATGGAACATTTTCAACTAATTCTCTATTTAGAATCTCAGACGAAAAAAATCAACCCTAGAAATTTGAGAATGTTTGAGAAGTAGAGAAACAAGCAAATACAACTGTAATGGAAGAAGATGCATGACATGTTTAGAGCATATTAGCATGTGGAAATGGGCTTATGGGCTTATGGCCATTGCATTAGAAATGGAGTCCTTTGTTGCCGCCAGCAATTTTCACTTAACTTTTTTCTGTCTGTTTTAGATAGGGGTGGACACGGTTAGGTTCAATTCGGTTTTGGGTAAAACCAAACTGAACTGAAAATATTTCGGTTCATCTAAAATTGAACCGGTTTAAATCGAATAAAAAATGATAACTGAACTGAACTGACTTGATTTTAATCGGTTCGGTTCGGTTCATTTCGGTTTTGGACATAATGAGTCTTATTGACTTGATGGGCCTGAGTCATTTTTAATATGTTTTTAAATTTGATGGATTGTTGAATTCTAATTTTGGGCCAGAGTTTTAATATTTTTAATTGCCCAAGCCCAAAATAAATAAATAAATCAAACCTAACTAATAATATTTAATTTATAATTCATTAAAAAAAAGTACAAATTGAATTGACATACATTTCAATTTTCAAAGATAAAAACTCTAAATCATAAATTCAAGCTACAAATAAAAATTACAATCCAAATCAAAATTGACAGTAAAATAATTCCAACTTCCTAGCTTCCTGCATTCATATATGAAAGTATGAAACGGTAATCAGTAAGGACAGTAAAATACATGTTAGAAGGCTGTAAGGCTATCAAACAGGTATGGATATACAAACAGTTAAAAGCTTACTAATTAATAATATCTAGTAAATAACAAATAGAATCCACTTTAATCTCTCAGTCCTTCAATGTGAAAATCTCCCAAAAACAAAATGGCAGCTGAGGAGATTAACAAGCTACTACCATCACTGCCTCCATATCCACAAGTATATCAGCATTCCACTATACTCAATTTTTTTTTTTAAAATAAGAATAAATAACCCATATATTTTTTTTTGGCCTTGTAACCTGATCTATATGAATTCTTATATCCCTTACATTCATTTTTTTTTCTACATGTCAACAGTCAAGAAAAAAATAAAAGGGTTCTGTATTATCAGACAAATATATGGTTTTTTCACATAGAAAAATGAACTTTTCTGTGTTTAATTTTGAAGATTATAAGATTTTTTGGAAAATATTACAGATATCCATTTCACTTCTAATCGTTTTTTTTTTCATTTTTACCTAAATTATTAAATTTAAAGAAGAAATCAGCAACAAAAAAACTTCGTTGATCTTATAGATACCTAGCACATTCTATAATCCAGATACTTAAGAAACTATGAAAGAAAAGCTAACTAAAAAAAAAAGCTCAATCAATAAGACAACAACTAACCTTTGAAGCTTTGTTTCTTTGAAGTCAAATCGAAGAGCAGAAGAAGAGCTGAAGAAGAGCAGATCGGACGAGCTGAGACCAGATAGGACGAGCTGATCAGTCATCAGATATGAAACCAAAAAAAAAAGAGAAAAAGAATAAGAAAATTAGTAAAAGAAGAAGAGAAAATGGAAAACCTTCTTTGGGGAACAACGTAGAGACGAGCAACGAAGATTAGATGTTGAGCATATTAGATGGTGAATAGAGTTGAGGAAGTGATTAGAGAAGTAGAGAAGTCTGTGGTAGGTAGAGAAATGAGAAGTCAAGAATGAAAGAACAACTAAAGAAGTTTGTTAGGGTTTTTTAAGTTATATAGGTGGTTTAATCGGTTCAAACCAGTTTTGGAAAACCAAACCGGTTTGAACCGAATTTTTTTCGATTTTTACCTTTTTAAATTTAATTCATTTGATGAACCGAACCAAACACCCTTTTTTTGGTTTGGTTTGGTTCGGTTTGGAACTTAATGCCCACCCCTAGTTTTAGATCCACAAACTAAGCATACAACAAATTCTCCTCCATCCAATAAAACTTTTCACACTGCATGTTGCTGATGCTCTCTCATGAAGTTTTGTTAGTTTGACAAAGAGTATGCCAACTTTTTGATCAAAATCTATTTTCATTAGAGGTCATTTGTTTTTTTGTCTGATTACTGAACAATCCTGAATTTTTCTAATGACTGAATAGGGACTGAAATCTGAACATGAATGACATATTTGTTTTTTTTTTCTCACATCTGAATATATTGTCAACACGTTTGTTTTTTAAAAGTAAAATTGTCTGAATATATGTAATTTTACATTTATATCTATGTTAAACAATTATACATATAATCAAGAATAAAAACAATACAAAAATAATAATTATATATAAACACATATAATCATGATCTTCATATTTGATTATAAACGAACTTCATTTTTCTTAGAAAAGAAAATGTTTTTTTTAAATAAAAAGACATCAGAAAAACTCGCACAAAACACTTTAATATATATATATATATATATATATATATATATATATATATATATAAAATTATATATATAAATACATCACCATAATATTATAATAAAGTATCGATATTAAATATCAATATGAATAATGATTAAGGTTCTTCTTTATCTAGGTTCTTTTTTATTTTTAAAACTAATTAAAATAAGCAATATATTAAAATAAAGATTTCTATACCATATATAATTTTGATGAAATTGAAAATATATTATATATTGGGGGATAATATCGAAAGAAAAGATTTTAGATTGCATTTAATGCAATTCAGTGATTTGCAATTAAGTTAAAAGTTAAGATTTTTTACTTTTTATTTTAAGTTGTTTTTTAGGATTTTTAAGTTGTTTGACCACTCAAAAAAATAAATAAAATAACTTAATAATTATGATTTAAACTCATTAAATTTTAAGTAGAAAAAATAAACGAACCTTTAGTAAAACAATTCACTATTTTAAATATCCAAGCACGTAAGAGAGTGAAAAGTACAAACAAAGTGCAAATAAATAATCACCAACTAATTAAAGAAAAGCATACACCTACATAACGGAATCACCGATATTCAAAAGGGATTAAGATTATTTGCTGAGCTTATAACTTTTTGCTTAACATGACAGATATAAGTTATATAATCCAGGGTTAATTTTTTTTTTTTTTTTTTTTTACTTTCATTTTCTTTGGATACATTGAATTATGTTTCATTATCTGAAGTCAGCACAAAAATCACCGCAATAGAAGATGTATATCCTATTAGAAGACTACTCCAGAGAGATGATTAATCTAAAATTTGCAGTCTTTCACAGTTCACTACTCAATATGCTGTAATGCAGTGTTTTTTTTTCTATTAATTTATTCATTTTGGATTGTTGACAATATTCGCTTCAAGAATTTGATATGATAATATCACAATATCAAACAATGTATGCACAACCCAGAAATAACTGGGGAGTAATCACATTCTTCTCCTTCTTTTATTTCCCTTTTATTTTCCTTTTATTATTCCTCTCCTCTGGTGAACATACAATAGAATGAGAGAAAATCAAAACTAGTCATCAAAAATATTAGAATTTCGTTTCTAACCACATACAAAAGTTTAATTGTTAATAACGATATTTTTGAGAAATTACTTGAATATCATCATATAAAAATCATCACCAAACACACTCTTTTTCTTTCTCTCTCTCCCCTCTCCTCTCTCTTTTCTCCCTTCTATCACGTCAAAATCTTCACCTAGTTCGCTAACTCTCTCTCTTTCATGATCGAATTTTGATCGTTGTTCCTCCAAATCGAACACTGTTGACGTTGATTTCTGGAGTATATCAGAAAAGTCAACAAGGATTGGATTTCGGCTATCAATTCAAAGAGAAAGAGATTAGAGAAAGTAATCAAGACACAAGTTTTACGTGGTAAAACTCCGATTGCCGGAGAAACGTCCATGGGTGGTTGAAGGATCAACCAAGCCAAAATCCACTATGAAAATATGATGTTTACAAGCTCTCGATCTCTCTTTCTTCTCTCTGTATTTTTCTATTGTTCGTTGTCTATCTCTTTTTGGCGAGATTATGGGTCTATTTATATGTTTATAGAGCCCTAATCTGCCTTGTACAAGTAATGGATCTTTGTATTTAATTACAATTATTTACTTGCTTGAGGCTGATTGTTTTCTTTCATGTTTCAGAGTCTTGTATTGAAGTCGAATGAGATTCTAGTAGTACAGTCCAATTTGGACTTGTTTCCTTATATAAAAACGTAGTCTTTTTAAAGAAATAAAGTTGTTGCCTGATTGGGAACCCTTCAGTACTCTGTTCTCTTTGGGATCCCTTCATAATATGGATATCATCATGTATTTAATGACCTAATCCGTGTGAACTAAGCACTAAGTTTCTTATTTGGTTTTCTTCATATTTATTCCGAGCAAGGGTAATACCAGCAGGGCCCGAGAAACATCATCATTTGAGCCCGAGTGGAAGCATTATTTAATCGGTCCCGAGTATCGTTAACTGATCCCGAGTAGGTTTCATTAAACATCCGCTTTTTCGGGTTTTCTATTCGGCACTGTTTTGTAGGATATTTTCTGAATGCCTATTTGGATGTCCACCTGGCAGTTTTCTCATTCCTGTTTGACGTGTATGCTTGGTAAAATTCACATACGACAATACCCCCTTAAAATATTTTTACCGAATAAATTTTCGTTTCGGGCAAAAGTATTTTAATCATCTCAATTTTTTTTATTTTTGTGTCAGAGTAAATGTCTTATCATAATGGCGTGTCTTAATGGTGACCCTGTAATTTCGATTCACCCCCTCACGCGAGATCTTTAATGATGGCGACGTTTTGAAGTTCTGACGGCTGGGGCTAGTTCTTGTTTTTACACATGTCCTTCGCCTCTTCATTTTTCGATATCATTTATGAGAAATGATTTTTGCGTCTCCCGGGCACCGCCTAAGTCATCAAGCTTCATCATAGGTTTTTCCCGCCTTGAGACCCTAGGATTTCGTGTCACCACCTCTTTAAATTCTTCATTGAGTTTGCGCTGGTTTATTCTCAAATTTTCCAGCAACAGAAAAAGAAAATTCTCTGAACCCAAATTTCTCTAAGCAGAAAGTCGTGATTCTCCGTTGAAGATCCTGCACCAATTTATTCAAGGTTAGTTTGAATGAAGCCCTCTTCCCGTCAACCTCTTTTTAATATCGCTTTCGAGGCATTAGAACGTGGGGATTTCCAATTAGTTTCTTGCATTAGAAGATTATTGGGGGAAATCCCTGCTGATGAACCTCCATTTTTAAAAGTTGATGTCTCGGGACTTCACCCTGACGTCACTTTTAGCCCTGTATCGAGTTCATCTTGTTCTGATTATGATATTTCTGAGCACAGGGTAATCTTCGAATGATGGGAAAACATCAAAGTAGAAGCGCAGTCCGCAAACACGACTCGGGCGATATTCTGATCAGGGAGCAAACTGTCAGCGAGAGCGAAGTTGAGGAGGTGTGCAGGGCATCTTGCCTTACATTTACTGCTGACCATCCGAGCAGTTTTGATACTGAACCGAATGTGGTCGGGCCAGTTGAAAAAGGGAAGTATCGCTCCCGATTCGATCTGCCCGACTTGGTCATTCTGGTTCCCACGGGGAATAAGGCTGTGTGGAATCCTCCCACGGGCATGGTGGCGATTTAAGGCTCCATGCTTTGATGTGGCGTCACTCTTCCTCTTCAGCCATTTATTGCTTGGTTTCTGGCTGAAGCAGGAATTGCTCCGGCTCAGCTGGCCACGAACAGCTACAGAATCTTAATGTGCATGTGGAACATGTACAGTTGGATGAACCTTTCACTACTGTCCTCAAATGAAATCAGTCATTTTTTTACATTAAGGCAGTCGGGCAAGACGGGGACTTACTTCCTTATGACTAATCCGTCAGACTGCTGGGTTCCCGATGGGACTAAAGTGAGTAGGGATGCTGATATTTCTAACGACCCCAAAAAGAAGGGTTTTATATGGGGGTTTTCTACATCCAACAAGTTCTGGAAGAATAGTTGGTTTTTTACCGGAGGGAGTATCGGGCTGGAAGTCACTCTCAAATCTAGGGATTCTCGAGTGGTACTGAAAGTCCCTCGATTCTTCTGTTCCCCAGAGGTATGGAACAAGAAGAGTATCGATTACAATGATGGTCGGGCGGCAGTTCGTACACTAGAGAAGAGGAGCAAGTCTTATCTCTTTGTTGAGTCGAAGATGATTGAGTTCGGCTTCTTCAGAAAAATTTCAGGCGAACGCAGGCGATGTAAGTGATTTTCTCAACCTTTTCCTTTCAATGTTCTATATATTTTTGTTTTGCATTCAGACGTGGTTCCTTTTTTCTAGTGTTTGATACGGACGTCGTCTATGATCTTCAGGCTCGCCAAGTGAAGTCGATCATTCTGGCGAGTCAGAAAGAGGCGGCTCGTCAAGGTGGCAAAGGCATTGCCCCGCCTGAGTCTGATGCCGCTAAGGAGCAGATTCCTGAAGATGTCCCTGAGGTCGTTTTTAACCGAGGGTTGGGGAGACTAGCGGTCTGAATGGCCCGATCGATACTCAGCTACCTGTCGATGGCCAAAGGCAAAGTGAAGGTGATGGTGAGAAGCCTGCAGAGCAGACTGACGCTGGTGATGGAGGTAATTCTTCCACTGGACAGGTAGCTATAGGTTTCAAATTTTTTAAAGCCTTCCAGGAAGACACTCCGGAGGATCCCGCAGCTGATCTCAGTTTCCCCCATTTTCGGGGTGAGAAACGGAAGGCAATCAGCTCTCTAACTCATCCTCTCGAAGGTTCCTCGGGTGGTTACTTTCATTGATTCCAGCGATGAAGATATTGTGGTTAATGCTCACCCGAGTGCTGATGTAGGAGTATCGGCAGATGTGGGGGCTTCAGAGCCGAACATGGGTTCCCCTCCCCCCGAGGTTAAGAATCTAGGGGCTGAACCCTCAGGGGTTTCTTCACATTCTTCACCCCAGGATCTACTGTGGGAGATGTCATCTGGTCGGGCTTTTATCGGGAAAGACCGTTGGAGTAGTTTTCAGGATGGCTCCCTGACCGAACGTCTTCAAAAATTTTCAACTGTGCATCTTATGTAAGTTACCTTTTACTGTTTTGCTTGTTTGCCTGATTCATATTTTTAATTGTACTCATTTACAGATTGTGGCCGAATTTACTGAGTTAGTTCAGACGAAGCAACATCAAGCTGATCGAATAAGGCGTTTGGAGGCTCAGCTGAAGGAAAGTTATGAGGGTTACGCTCAGGCCGAAGCGGCTTATCGGCAAGAGGTCGGCTCTGTACAAATATTTGCAGACCATTGTCTAGCGAAGCATGTTGAGGCCGAGGAGAGGGCGTCTTTGGCAGAGGAGGAGGCAGCATCACTTCAAAATCTCTTATCCTCTGCCGAAGAATCTATGCTGAAGGCCGAGCAGGAGGCGGAGCAGTCGAGGTCTGCGAAAGAGCAAAAAATTGAAGACCTGGAGCGCCAAGTGTTGACAGTTGAATCCTTATCCAGAGAGGCCAGGCTGGAACTTGAAGTACAAGGGGTGGATCGCTTTAAAAGATCCTCTGTTTATGATGCCCTACTCCTTCCAGAGTTTCAGGGAGGGCTAGTTTCAGCCGGCGAGTTCTTTAAAGTTAAGAATAAGGAGACTGAGAAGGCCCGAGCCAATTGGGAGCTGTCAATCAAACTTTACATGGACCGGTACTTGGAGTCTCTTTAAACTCAGATGAATGAGTGGAGAGCTTACTGCCGTAGCCAAGGCAAAGAGCCTCATCCCATGCACTTAGAAATTCCGTCTGAACACTCCCTCTCGGCCTTTTACTCTAGTCAAGAGCAGGTTGAGGGTGTGGTACAAGATGTTGGACCGGTCCCAGGTGAGGATTACATCCAATGGATGGATGATACTGTCGACACTATTGCTTTGTCATCTAATGAAAGCCTGCTCCGTGAATACGAGATGGTGCTAGACCTGAGTATCGGCAAAAGCTCGAAATCCTCGTAACCTTAGTTTTTGTAAACTATAATTTTTTCAAGAGATCAATAAAATTCTATCTTATTCTGAATTGAATGGTTTTGATCTTGTTCATTGTTGATTGTTGCCGAGTGTTTTATTAAGCTGGCTGACGTTTGGGTAACTTAACTGAGTATTATTAAACCGATCGTTACCCGAATAACTTAGATGCCGAGTATCTTATTAAACTGGCTTTTTAATGTTCGGGTAACTTAACCGAGTATCTTATTAAACCGGTTGTTACCCGAATGACTTTTATTGTCAAGTATCTTATTAAACTGGCTCTTCGATGTTCGAGTAACTTAACCGAGTATCTTATTAAACCGGTCGTTACCCGAATGACTTTAATTGCCAATTATCTTATTAAACTGGTTGACATTTGGGTAACTTAACTGAGTCTATTAAACCGATCGCTACCCAAATAACTTAGATGCCGAGTATCTTATTAAACTGGCTTTTCGATGTTCGGGTAACTTAACCAAGTAACTTATTAAACTGGTCGTTACCCGAAGGAATTTAATTTCCAAGTATCTTATTATACTGGCTCTTTATTATTAACCGAGTCATCTTAAAACAGACAAGTTTATAGTTGTGTTTAATACCCGGTTGATACCCGAACATTACATCAAGGCTCACCATGATCTTATGTTCGAGTCCTTACGCAATACCAAGGACGTCTCCCCAGTTTTTATACGCAAGGGTTTACCGAATCGTTGAGCTCTTTAAATAAAAATTGCTCAACACAACTACGCATTTCCCCGAAATTTCTCCCAATAGCGTCCCGATTATATTTCCAGAATCTGGTGCATCAGGTTTGCCTTTTTGCTAAGGTCGATTTGACCTTGCTTGGTTGGCATGCTCCATCGAGCTTCTCCTCCCATTCGGGATTTGATGGTCCCGAGTATTTTATTTGCATGTTTTTATTATCATGTTCTTCCATATGCTCTTATTATCATATGCTGTCGGAAATCCCGAGTAATTTTTATTTATCACTGCAAAATCAACAAAGATTTAAATTCCACAACTAATATTTATCTTAACTAATACTGTCCTGACTAGAAAAAAGAACAAAAAGAACAAAAAGAAAAATAATTTAAGGATAGAAAATCTTCAGATATTGGGCATTGCATGGTCGGGGTAAAACCCCTCCATTGGGTCGTGCAATCAAATACGCTCCATGGCCAGCTATTCCCTCGATCTTGTATGGGCCTTCCTATTTATCAGCCAAGGAACCTGCAGCTTTATTTTTTATTTTCAATGACACCTTCCTGAGTACCAGGTCTCCTAGCTGGAATTTCCTGACCCGAACATGAGAGTTGTAGTGGCGAGCTACTCTTTGCTGATATGCCATATTTCTTATTCGGGACTTCTCCCTTTTCTCTTCTAGCTCATCCAGACTTTGTAATAGCATATCAACGTTCTATTCTTCATCGTATAGCCTGACTCGGGGTGATGCATACGATATTTCTATGGGGATAACAACTTCTGTTCCGAATGCTAAAGTGTACGGAGTCTCTCCTGTTGAAGTCCTTGCTGTCGTCCGGTATGCCCATAATACTTTGGGAAGCTTTTCAACCTAGCTTTCTTTTTTGGCATCTAACTTTGCTTTGATAGTGTGCTTGATGATTTTATTTACTGCTTCTACCTGCCCATTTGTTTAAGGGTGGGCCGGTGTGGCATAGTAATTGGCAATCTGATATTCCTTGCACAACTGTCTAAATTTTAGGTTATCGAATTGGGTGCCGTTGTCAGTGGTTATAGTGTCTGGAACTCCAAACTTATAAAGTATATTCTTTTTTTACAAAATTTGTGGTGTTTGCTTCTGTGATATGCACTAGTGCTTCAGCTTCTGCCCACTTTGTGAAATAATCAACAGCTACTATGTCGTGTTTTGCTCTACCCATGTTCCAGCTGGCATTGGGCCAATCAGGTCTAAACCCCACATGGCGAATGGCCAGGGGGCTGTGAGGTTTCTGAGTTTTTCAGGGGGCTACCGGATATCGTTGGTAATTATTTGACAAGTATTGCAACTTTCCGACCACTGGTGTGTATCTGAGAAAAGTGTAGGCCAATAATAGCCTTGCCTGAGCACCTTGAGTGCTAAACTTGTACCCCCAGTGTGGTTTTCGTAAAATCCTCCATGGATCTCATGAAGTATTCGATGTGCATCTTATTCTGGTACACATTTCTGGAGGGCTCGGGAAAACCCTCTTCTGTATAATTCTCCTCTGATCAATGTGTATCTTGCTGATCGATACCTGATGCGCTTTGCTAATACGGGCTCTTCCAGGAGCACACCTTCTTCCAGGAACCTTTTTAGCTGAATCATTCAATCGTCTTGCGGTGTTTTGATTTCTAAAATTTCTAAGTGCTTCGGTTCAGCTGTACTAGGTTTAAGGAGATATGCGACCGGAATGGTCTTCAGTCTAATTGTGGTTGTTGCTGACGCTAGTTTGGACAATGCGTCTGCCATTTCATTTTCCTCCCTAGGATCTAAGCAATCTTGTATTCTTTAAATTTTTAGAGGAGTTGTTTTCGATGTCACGATAGGCTATCATACCTTCATCTTAGGCTTGGTACTCGTCCATAACCTAGTTGACAACTACCTCTGAATAGCTGAATATCTCAACTTTGTCTGCCCCGAGAGCTATGCAGACTCTGAGTCCAGCTTATAGTGCCTCGTACTCGGCTTGATTATTAGTTGCTTTGAAATCAAATCTCATGGCACATTCAACATCATCTCCTTCTGAAGTGCATACTACGATCCCTACCCCGCTGCCATGAGTGTTTGAAGAACCATCAACATACAGTTTCCATGGGAAATCTTTACCCAACATTCTTTTTGCTTCTAGGTTTGGTTCTGTGAACTCGGCTATGAAGTCTGTCACAGCTTGTCCTTTGAGGGATGTTTTGGGGACATAATGAATGTCGAATTTACTTAGTTTGATTGCCCATTAGGTCAGTCTTCCTGATATTTCTGGCTTTTGAAAAATTTGTCGTAATGGGTAGTCAGTGAGAACCTGGATTGTATGGGCTTGGAAATATGGTCTTAGCTTTTTTGCTGCTGAAACCACTGCTAAGGCCATTTTCTCTGCCTGTGAGTACCTGGTCTCAGCTGGTAGGAGTACCTTGCTGGTATAATACACTAGTTTTTGCACTCCATCTTCTATTCGGACTAAAACTGAGCTTGCTGCAAGCTCGGTTATTGACAGATATAACTGAAGTACTTCCCCTATTTGTGGTTTTGAGAGAATTGGGGCCTGCCCCAAGTACTCTTTTATTTTTAAGAATGTCTGCTCGCACTCTTCATTCCATTCGAATCCTTTCCCTTTTTTGATTATTTTGAAGAAAGGTGTGCACCTGTCTGTAGCTTTTGAGATGAATCTTCCCAAGGAAGCTAAACACCCTATTAGGGGCTGCACTTCTTTAAATGTTTTTGGTGAGGTCATTTTCTGTAGGGTCTGGATCTTCTCGGGATTAACTTCGATTCCTTTTTGTTAAACTTAAAAACCCAGGAATCTTCCTGAAGGGACTCCGAATAAACATTTGCTCGGGTTCAACTTCATCTAGTATCTCCTTAGGACATCAAATGTTTCTCGGAGATCCAGGGCATGCTTATCTGTCGAGACACTTTTACTCAACATGTCATCAATGTACACTTCCATGTTCCTTCCTATTTGCCGAGTGAAGATTCTGTAGACTAGCCTTTGATATGTCGCACCCGTATTTTTCAAACCGAAGGGCATTACTGTGTAACAGTATAAACCCTGATCTGTTGTGAAGGTTGTCTTTTCCTCGTCGACCTTGTTCATCATGATCTGGTTGTATCCCGAGTAGGTGTCCATGAAGTTGAGCAATTCGTGGTCTGTTGTGGCATCCACCAACTGGTCTATCCTTAAAAGTGGGAAGTTTTCTTTTGGGCATGCCTTGTTCAGATCCGTAAAATCTACGCACATCCTCCATTGCCCATTTTTCTTTTGGACGAGGACTACATTGGCTACCCATTGAGGGTAGTTAACCTCTCTAATTTATCCTGTAGCAAGTAGCTTTTCCACCTCTTGTTTGATTGCCCGACTCCTTTCGGGATTGAACTATCTTCTCTTTTGTCTCACTGGTTTCGCATTCGGATCTACTGCAAGATGGTGAGACATTATTCGGGCATCTATCCAGACCATATCTTCGTGACTCCAAACGAACACATCTTTGTACTCTTTAAGCAGATTGGTGAGGTCTTGCTTGACTTTCCCTCCCAGGTTAGCCTCAATCTTGACCTTCTTATCTGGTTCACCTACTTTTAATACCACTTTTTCAACTGGTTCTGTTTTTGTTTCATTCGACCCTTCCCTTGGATCAAATTCAAATGATAAGAATTCTCTGGGCTTACTTGGCTGCGTTATGGTGCACATCTGTTCAGCATCATTTTTGCCTTTGTATACTGACAAATTTGCTCTTCGAGCCATCTCTTGGGATCCCTTGACTACCTCGACCCCTGCTCTGTCGGGAACTTAATCATTAATGCATAAGTGGTTGTCACAACTCTTGTTTTATTCAGGAATGGTCGACCCAATAATGCATTATACGGCCAATTGTCTAAATCTACCACCACGAAGTCGAGTAGGACTGTTCTTTGGCATGGTGCTGTTCTAAATTTTACGGGTAGCTTGACCGTCTCGAGTGACCTTACCTCAATCCCACTAAACCCTCTGAGTGGGATATGGAAGGGCTGTAGATCTTTTCGGTCTAACCTGAGTTGATCGTAGACTGCTACATTGAGAATGTCTGTTGAACTCCCATTATCTATCAGGATTCTCCTGACTTCCCGGTGACCAATCCAGGCACTTATGTCCAAGGCGTCATTGGGCCAAACATCGACGCCATGGGAATCTGCCTCTGTGAATATTATCGGGTCCTATCGTTCCTTTACCCTTTTCGGGTCTGGCTCAACCGAGTTCACGTCAAAGTTATTCCTTACTTCTATTGCTTCTCTGATTTCCTGAGTTCGTTCTTGGTTGCTTTTCCCAGTAGATGGTCCTCCAAATATTGTATGTATTATCTGATTGGCTTCAGGACTGGCTCTTTGATTTCGACCAGGGTTGATATCAGTCTTAACCTCTTTCTTAGTTTCTGATCTCTCATCTTTTTTCAAGATTACATCCCCCAGGTGCCTTTCCCGGAATAAGAGTCTCTATGTAGTCTCTGAGCTGGTAACACTTTGAAGTCTCATGACTGGTTTCCTTATAAAATCTACAATACTTGGTTGTATCTTTCCGGGCAAACTGAGATTGTCGCTGTGGCTCTTGCACCATATTTTTCTCTTCTAGGATGGCCAGGATTTCCTCTTGTTTTTTCCAAAGAGGGGTATAATTGGTGTATCTTCCTCAGTACTTCTCTATGGATTATTCAGCATTAAGCCCGTTACCTCTGTCTTTGCTTTTCTCCTTGTCGTTTCCCTTCTGTTTTCCCTTTTGATTCTGCCCATTGGATTCGGTATCCTTTTTATCAGGCTTTCCTCCGTGCATGTAGCTTCCTCCTGTAGTTAACTCTTCTTCCTCGGCCAGTGCGTATTCTCCCACCATATCCATAATGTCACCATACCTGGTCAGCCGAGCTCTTCTCAAATCAAAATATAGCCGTCCATTCTGTAAGTTGTTGATGAATGCAACGATTATTGTTTCATCGTTTGCACTACCAATCTCTGATACCGCTTGGTCGAAGCTCCCCAGGTATTTCTTCAGTGACTAATCTTTCCCTTGTTTTATTTGAGCAAGGTGAGCCACTGACTTTTTCCTGTGAACATTACTCAGGAATTGCCTTGAGAAGCTCCTGCTCAGTTCACTGAAATTTTTGATGCTTGCTACCTCCCGAACCACCTTGAACCCATATCTCCTAGAGTTTATGGAAAGTTGAGACATAACAAAGGATCGTTGTGGGCATACTGAGCCATAGCACTTTTATATCGTCTGACGAGCTCATTTGGGTCCGTGTCTTTCTTGAACTGCTCCACGTGCTGCATCCTGAACCTTTCTGGGAAAGGGGTCCACAAGATTTCCCTGGTGAATGGATTGTCAAAGTCATCGTCAGATAAATCGTTATAGCCATAACGTATGACCAGTGCATCCATCTGACGTCTGTTATTCTCGACTTCTCGAGTTAGGCTCTGGATTATAACATCTCTATTTTCTACCGGGCTTCACTGACGGTTAAACCGCTGGGTGATCGTCATTCCTCTTTCTAGCTCTTCACTCTGATGTCGAGTTTCTCTTATAATTCTTTGATGACGCTTGCGATGGTGCCTATCACTATCTTCTGATGATGATCGATCCCTGTGCCGGTTATATTTGTGGTGTCTAGCACGTACTGTCTGATCCTGGTTCTGCCTCTAGTGTGGTTGTTCATCTTCAGCAGTTTCACATCCAGTCTGGTTGATTGGGGTAGAGTTCCTTCCGGTTTCTGGCATAGTTATTCCTGGCCCTACTACCACCGAACGAAGCCTTACAGGTGGAAGTAGGAGTCTGTACTTCTGTAGCCAGTAAATCAACAGTCTGTGCTTCTGCAACCAATAGATCAACCCCTTCCCTTGCTGCATCTGCCACCAATTGCTGCAACGCCTCTCGGAAATGCAGCGTCAAGTCTCCGTTGGTTAGAGGAACTTACTAGATCCTTGCCAGGTGTGTGGGTTGGTTTTTTGTGTTTGTTGTAGGATCTCGTTATGTACTGCCAACATGGAAGTTATCCGGTGACTTTTGGCCATTCCCAGAATTGCTTCTGCTTCCTGTCATGGCTGTTAATTAAATCGGAGGTTTATACCCTCCTTCTAGCACCAATTGTTGACGTTGATTTCTGGATTGTATCAGAAAAGCCAACAAGAATTGGATTTCGGCTATCAATTCAAAGAGAAAGAGATTAGATAAAGTAATCAAGACACAAATTTTACGTGGTAAAACTCCGATGGCCGTAGAAACGTCAAGGGGTGGTTGAAGGATCAACCAAACCAAAATCCACTATGAAAATATGATGTTTACAAGCTCTCGATCTCCCTATCTTCTCTCTGTATTTTTCTATTGCTCATTGTCTATCTCTCTTTGGCGAGATTATGGGTCTATTTATGTTTATAGAACCCTAATCTGCCTTGTACAAGTAATGGATCTTTGTATTTAATTACAATTATTTACTTGCTTGAGGCTGATTGTATTCTTTCCTGTTTCGGAGTCTTGTATTGAAGTCGAATGGGATTCTAGTAGTACAGTCCAATTTGGACTTGTTTCCTTATATTATAACGTAGTCTTTTTAAAGAAATGAATTTGTTGCTTGATTGGGAACTCTTCAGTACTCTGTTCTCTTTGGGATCCCTTCATAATATGGATATCTTCGTGTATTTAATGACCTAATCCATGTGAACTAAGCACTAAACTTCTTATTCGGTTTTCTTCATATTTATCCCGAGCAAGGGTAATACCAGTAGGGCCCGTGAAATATCGTTTGAGCCCCAGTGGAAGCGTTATTTAACCGGTCCCGAGTATCGTTAACTGATCCCGAGTAGGTTTCATTCAACATCCGCTTTTTTGGGTTTTCTATTCGGCACTGTTTTGTAGGATATTTTCTGAATGCCTATTTGGATGTCCACCTGGCAGTTTTCTCCTTCCTGTCTGACGTGTACGCTTGATAAAATTCACATACGACAAACACCAATGATCGAATTCCGATAGTACGTTCTTCTTCCTTCTCTGGTTGTTCTTTTTCTTGCTTCTCTGTTTATTCTTCACGATCGAATTATGATCGTTGTTTCGATTTGCTCTAAATCAGTTTGAGTTGTATAAATATCATTCATTTGTTCATTAATTGAGTTAAAAACAATTACTTTAACATGGTTTTAGCGTTATTGGATCACTTTTGTGCGTTTTTTGTGAAGAATCGATTAAATAAAGTTTCAAGTTTTTTCCAGAAGATTTCAAGTTTCACTGGTTCAAAAACTAGTAATCTTCTATTAAAACTTAAAATATACTATAAAAACTCGAAATATTGACAAAACTTGAAATCTTCTATAAAAACTTGAAATATTGATGAAAAACTTGAAATGTTGAAACTTGAAATGTCGATCACGAACTAAGCAAGTTTCAACATTTCATGTGTCAAAATTTTAAGTTTTTTGTCGACATTTCGAGTTTTTATAGTAGATTTCAAGTTTTCGAATTTGTGAAACTTGATTTTTTTTTGAAAAAACTAGAAACTTTATTGAATTGAAATCGATTCTTCAAAAAAAAAAAACACACACACACACATAATTGATGCATTAAAGCTAAAATCATGTTAAAGTAACTGTTTGCAACTCAGTTAATGAACGAATTAATGATATTTACCGATTTAGAGCAAATCAAAAAAGTTATTCTTCATTCACTTTGTGAAATCTTCAACAACATCGATTACGTGATAAAACCATCCTCTAGTTAGTCGATTTGTAGGAACAACAATGGTTCAGCCATTGGTGTTTGATTTGTTGGACAGTGATGAAGAACGAATACGATGATGAAGAAGAACAGAGAAACATGAAAAAGACAATGAGAAAAATAAACAAAAGAAAATAGAAATATTACTTTGAGGGTATCTTGGTAATTTGTGGATATACATTGATTTTTTTTTTCAAAATATGGTTCTTAACAATTAAATTTTCGTATGTGGTTAAAAATAAATTTTTCATGTTTGATGTGATCATTTTTAACAATTTCTACAAATAGAATTATGATTTCAAAAATTAAATGATACTTTTTCAAGGTGCAATTTTAAGAGTAACACTAATTTAATAACTTAAATTCAAATAAAACCTAAAGTGTAGATATGACAAAAATACCCTTAAAACACACTCACAAAAATAAGTCTTGCTCTTTTTTGTGTTTCTGAGACTTATTTTGTATTTCCACGACATATTTTCTAATTTTCAAGACTTTTCAGATAATTTTTTAGATTTTTAAGGTAGTTTTCGAGACTTTTCAAGGAGTTTCGGAGACTTTTTGGTAGTTTTCGAGATAATTTTTTTTGTAATTTCTAAAACTTTTTGGTATTTTTTGAGAATTTTTATAAGTTTTGAGACTTTTTTGACAAAAATGAAATTTTCTATTTTTTTTGTCATCTTCTTCATTGAAATCTCTATAAGAGGTCTTTGAGGTCCTCCATCAATAGAGGATTTTGTGGTATAAAAGTAATAAAAGAAGGAGATAGAGGTATTTTAGTCATTTTATGCTATTTAAACTTAACTTAATAAATGATGATACTCTCAAAATTCAACCAATGCTATTTGATACCATTTCCACCTAGGATTATTGGTCAAATAATAAGTCCCTTTTATCATCTTTTAAAAAAAGAAAAGAAAATCACTTTTATCAAAATGTTCGATTTTCAAAATTGTTGACTGTGATTTCTTGCCTCAGAGGAAGTCAACGGTCAATGATATGATTTGCAAACGATAGAAATAATGACAGAAAAATAACAAGGAGAACGGTTTTACTTGGTAAAACTCTAGTGACGGTGAAACATCCACGGATTGTTTCCTGACGATAGAGAAACAAATCCACTATGAAAATAGTTAATTACACACTCTGATCTCCCTTTTCTCTCTGATATTGATTGTCCGTCCTTTTTACAATGGTTATACAGTTATATTTATATGAAGCTCTGTAAGGTTTTTGGCATGTCAGCTGAATATTACAAAGTCATTATGAGTCTTCCTACTTGGACTTTCTTCATCTCTTTCCTGTTCGGAATCGTTACACAATCACGGTAGTTGAGTCTGTGTTTGACTTGGATTCCTTACATTCCTGAGAGGATCACCTTGTTTTCTATTTAGAGTGTGACTCTTGAATTCTATGTTGGTAAAACTTTCATACTAGTCTCCATGTTTTGGTCAGTTTATGATTGCCTATTTTGTATGAGCAATCCTTGTTGTGAGAGGTCTTATTGTGGACATATTGTATGTTTTGGCCGCGTAGATATCGCTGAGCAGATATTTTCGACGAACAGAATCCTTATTCGTTGAGGCTACTTAATCTAGCAACTCTATTGTCATGGATTCTCATGATGATGTTTATATATCCAGTGACATGTCCCTAGTCAGCACTCATTTCATTGATTAGTTGAATTTTGTCGATGTGGCCTAGTGATTTTTCCGTTTTCCCTACTCTACTTGGCTGACATGTCATTTGGGTAAAGTTGTCACACAACAATACCCTCTTAAATACCTGAGCCGAGTACTTTGTTCGACCGCACTTGATATCAACTCTGAGTAGTTATGCTCGCCCTAATCTTCATGGTCGGTAACCTTATTCAAGCTTAGTGAAAGGTATTTAAAAATATTCCCTTTTCGATTTTGTCATTATCTTCATTAATGTGGTCATTATGGCTTCAATTAATTTTGAAACTTTAATACCTTATATTAATGTTGTCCACAAACATTTAATCATTTCAATGATCGAAATTCCCTGACAGTGACGTTTTGGAGGCTTGAAGTCTTTTCACCATGACACCTGTCTACATGTGGTTAAGTATGCCTAGCTTTTTTGAGAAGGCGTGACCTGTTCTAACTCCCACGTCACGCCCCACGCCGTTTTGTTTTCCCACCTTCTTTCTTTATGACAACATCTAGGGTTTTATTTGAAATGAACGTCCACTAGTATTTAAACACAACAAGAAAAATAGGTTTTTATCACGCAATTTTAACATGGTTTTTGTTAGTTGTGATCAAGTGGTACTAGTCTTTTAATTTGTTGTTTGTTTATGACGCAATTTAAAACTGACATCAAAGTATCATGGTCCCTTAAAATGTGAGATAATTGGATAACACTTTTTATTATCCGTGATTAAGTTATCACACGTTTATCAAACCGTGATTAATTTATTACAAAATTTATTAATCGTGATAAACTTGTCACGTGTTTTGTTTTTATATATAATCTAATTACCATACTATTTTGTTAGTGTAATAAAGAAAGACTTTTTTATTTAGATCGAATTACACTAAAACTCTAATTTAAGAAAAGTTAAAATATAAATTTACAATATTATTTTTTTCATATTTAAACATATCATATATATTGTAATTGCTATGCTATTTTAGTTTTTAATTGTTTAAATTAGTGATTAATTACTTCATTTGGTCTAATTGTACATGTGTCAATGAATAAGTAAGTTGACATAGGTTAATATCATAAGTACATCCACACCGTATCCTTACTTTATATTTATATTTATTTTGAAAGCTAAGTCCCCATCTTACATCTATTTTTCGGTCGGTTTTCGTTTTTATTTTTTAAAAACGATTTCGAAAACACGTTCATTAACCGTTTTTTATTTTTTTTAAATGAAAACAAAACCAATGTTAAAAGTGAAAATTTTAAAAAACACAAAATACCTGTTTTTTGTTTTTGTTTTTGTTTTTCATTTTCATTTTGTTTTTCACTATTTTTATATTAAAAAATATTTTTTTTAAACTATTAATTATACTGCTATGCATTTGATATGATTAGAATAAGACGGGATAATATTTTCAAATTACCAAAGTGCCCCGCTTATATATATATTCCAGAATAATTTATTTCTAAAATGAACTAAAAGCATTCATGTAATAATATATATATATATATATATATTATAATATTTACAATTTAATAATATAATATTTATAATATGTATGTAATAATATATATAATATTATAGTATATATATATATATATATATATATATATATATATATATATTAATACTATATATATTATGATACATATATATATATATATAATGTTATTATATATAATAATATATTATATAATATATAAT
Organism: Dipteronia dyeriana; assembly: GCA_032871835.1. Classification (NCBI taxonomy): domain Eukaryota; kingdom Viridiplantae; phylum Streptophyta; class Magnoliopsida; order Sapindales; family Sapindaceae; genus Dipteronia; species Dipteronia dyeriana. The sequence goes on from CM065297.1 coordinate 22,161,927, forward strand.
ATATATCAAATGTTATATATTTAAATAGGATATAATGTTATATATTATGTATTATTATATATAAAAATATAATATAATAAAAAAAATATATGTTATATATTATTATAATTTGTATATAATATATACAATTATATTTTTATAATATAATATATATATATATATATATATATTGTAATTATTTATTATAATTTAAGAGTTTAGTTTTGATTAATTCATTTTTTAATATATTTTTTTGAATTAATTTTTGATGTGTTACTTTTGTTTAATTTAAAAATTACAATACAAAATTTTTATTGATGATTTATGTAAACAATTTGTTTATAGTTGTAATAATATTAAACAAAATGTCAAAATTGATAATTCAATTTTTGATAGTTTTCATTAATCTACCAGACATGTTTTTTTCGTTTTCGTTTTCATTTTCAAAATACAGCTTTCAGTATATGCTACCAGACGCGTTTTCAGAATTTGAAACTAAAACCAAAAACACTGTTTTCATTTTCATTTTTATTTTCGAAAAAAAAAACTGAAAAACGCTTACAGGACGGGCCCTAACTTTTTCCATTTTCTAACACTAGCCACCCACCACACTTAGGGCCCGTCCTGCAAGCGTTTTTCAGTGGTTGTTTTTAAAAATAAAAATGAAAATGAAAACAGTATTTTTGATTTCATTTTCGAATTAAAAAAACACGTCTGGTAGAATATATTGGAAATTGTATTCTGAAAATTAAAATAGTAAAAACGCGTCTGGTAGCTTCACTGGTAGCAAAATTCTGAAAATGAAAACAGTAAAAACACGTCTGGTTGAAAAACTAAAACATCAAAAACTAAAGATTTTTTTTGTAATTTGTTACTCTCCCATCTCTTTAAAATATCTTCATAAGGTTGTAATATTTATTTTCATACACTTAAAATTATTATTTATAAATTATTATTTATATATATGAAATAATTATACAAATGTTCATAATAATAAAATAATTTAATTATATAAGTTCATAAATAAATTACAGAAGATACCACCTCATATTACACCATTTGTTATCTAAAATATCCACTCATTGGTCAACACCACACCATCGTTAAACTATACTATTTTGTAAAGGTCACCGTTTAAGTCTATTCGTATATATTGAATACAATTTTATATAAAAATTTTAGATGAATCCATTACATGTCACGGATTCACCTATAAAAACTTGTTTCAAATTTAATTGATTAACTCATGATCATCTAAATATTTTGTGGACAATTATTTAATCATTAATTAGATCTAATCTCACAGCTAAAATATAAGGTATGTTTGCATACAACATTACAATTTATAACATATATATACTTCAAACAAACCATTAATTTGATCAATATATTCTAAAATAAAATTTAATTTTTATTTATTTATTTAGAAGAAGAAATGCTAGACTACAACAACAAAACATTTGCTTCCAACATCATAACAAGGCGATATCATCCTTGAGGCTCCGGACTGCGGAATCTCCTCGATTGTTTTTGTTTCCATTCTTGCCAATATGACAGCTCATCGTTTAACGAAACTTGCTCTGGATTATGTGGGTAAGTTTTTGTGGTTAGATGATTGTCCGTTAGCTGTGGAGTGTCTGACCTTTGTAATTTTGTAAGGTTATTTCTAAAAAACAAAATAGATAATATATATATATATATATATATATATATATATATATATGCATGTAAAACTTCCTATAAACCACAATTTATTTGTATAAAAGAAAAAAAAAAGATATTTATAACTTAAAAGGCTCTCCCATTTAATTGCTTGTTGATATCAGCTGCAGGATTTAGTGACACATAAATATTTAACGATACAAGAAGCAAAGAAACCTTATATTTAATATAAAAGTAGTCCATTACATTTGAAAGAGTAAACTCACAACAGGATATATAGTAGACAATATCCGACACTTTTCGTATATGTAATGATATTTCATTTGGCATTTTTCCAATACCAATATCAGAATTATAGGGATATCTTGGATAGATCATATAGAATATCATACAGGTCATATAGAATATCCCAATGCTAGACTACAACAACAAAAGAATATCTTGAACAGAGCATATGGAACCCTGCCTATCATCTAAGGGTTGATCACAATCAAGTTACTTAAATTGGTTGTAAAATTCAGTATGATGTTTGAGAATAGATCTAACAATTTAAGATCATTGATAACGTAATACCACCACTTTCAATTTCTGCCACTAGGAGTAGTTGTATGGCACCACCAAAAATGTATGAACATGTCATCATAGGTTACCAACAAAACATAAAACATTATAATGTAGACAAATCGTAGTTATAGAGAACCATTAAGAGGTTTTCATCTGTTAAGACTTGGTTGAAAGTTACACCCATCAACCACTTAAACGAAGTAAACAAAATTACCTGACAAAACACATAAGAAAACACAATCCAAAGTCAATGCAAACATCTGAGAATACATAGAACGAAACATAGCAGAGCAACATACTGAAAAACAGAAGAGCAAACATTTTTTTTTTAAAGGCACATTTATTCATTGGATAAACCAGCAAAAAGCAAACACCACAACACAAACAAAGAAAGCCAATGAGGCAAAAGCCTGAGCCAGGACAAAACACCAGCAAAGCCTAAGGAACAACAGAAGCCACAAACAAAACAAAAAGAAGAGCAAACCAGACAGAGCATACACCCTCGCCAAAACAGAGAGCAGCAGATCCCTACGAAACCACAAGAAGAAACACACAGTCGAAAACAAACAAAAACCAAGCACCGAGACGACCAGAGAGCTACAGAACAACAAAAGATCAAATGTTACCAACTAATTACCTGACAAATTCCCAGAATTTTGCCTCACAGCTTCCTATCTTCTACAATTATTTTCCCCAATAATCAATCATTGTAATTTTTTTAAAAAAATGATTACATTAATTAAATTTCGGTTTAAGAAAGACAAATAATTAAAAACTTACTTGGATCTACTTATATCCAAGTCAATCTACATAAATAAAAAAATTGACAAATAAAAATTAGAAGAACAAGAAGGAGATGATGATCTGTAGAAGAGGAAGAACACGAAAAGAAGAAGAAGAATAACAAGAAGAGGAACAAGACAATCTGAAGCAGAGGAAGAAAACGAAAAAGTAGAAGAAGATCCCTACGAAAATTAGGTTTAAGCCTAGTGACCTCAAAGCTGCCATTTAGCTAGCTAGGCTCCAAGAAGCTTCCTTAGAAGCCAAAAAGAGCAAGCCATGGCCTGTTAAAACCAATATCCTACCCACTCAAAACTACCAAACAAATCAGACCTCATTCAAGGAAAATGCACCTAATAACCTACCCAATATAACCCTTCCAAACCGAAAATTATCTGAACCCTTACCTATCAAAAGGTTATCACCAATTGAAATGAAGGCTAGAAGAGACAAGGGCCTTTGCTACAACTGTGATGAGGTGTATAGTTTTGGTCACCAATGTGCCAAGAAGCAACTGTTTATACTATGTGGGGAAGGAGACGAAGAAGAGTTGTTTGGGGAAGAGTCAACAGACACTAAGGAGAGGGAAGTTGAAGAGGAGGAAGAAGAAATAACTATATCACATCATGCTTTAACAGGAAGTTTGGGTTTACAAACTATTAAGCTAAGGGGAAGAGTTAAAAACCGTGACATCACCATACTAGTAGATAATGGATCCACCCACAATTTTTTAGACCTAGAAACAGACAAATTCACTGGTGTTGAAGTGGAAGACACGGATACTATATGGGTTAATGTTGGTGGAGGAGGAAAAATTTGTAGTCAGGCCAAATGTAAAGCATTTACTTGGACTATGCAAGGGGTTGAATTTACTGCCGAGATGAGACTTCTAACTCTAGGAGGCTGTGATGCGGTTTTGGGAATGCAATGGTTTAATGAAATAGGACCAGTTATGCTAGATGCTAACAAGCTAAGTATGAGTTTTAAAAGAAATGGGAAATGGATTCCTTTACAAGGAATCAAGGAAAAGGGAAGACTAAGCTTTATGACAGGAAAGAGAATAGGCACACAGTTAGAGAAGACACAAGAGAAGGCAGAAACAGTAATACAGTTGTATGTTTTAGAAGCAGAAGAAAAGGGAGGAGTTGTACCTGCCGAGATTGAACCTCTTTTGAGTTCATATACGGATGTTTTTGCTGAACCCACCACTTTACCCCCTCATAGGACAGAAGACCACCGTATTCCACTGTTACCAAATAGCAAACCAGTCAATATCAGGAATTATAGACAGCCACATGTGTAAAAAAATGAAGTTGAGGTGATAGTGAAAGAGATGCTAAGTAGTGGTATCATTAGACCAAGCACAAGTCCATTTGCTTCACCTATTCTTCTAGTTAAAAAGAAAGATGAATCATGGCGTTTTTGCTTGGACTATAGGGAGCTAAATAAAATAACCGTGAAAGACAAATTCCCTATTCCTATTATTGATGATCTGCTAGATGAATTACATGGGGCAAGTGTGTTCACGAAGTTGGATTTGAGGGCCGGTTACCATCAAATAAGGGTGACCGAAGAGGATACCCACAAAACAGCGTTTAGGACTCATCAAGGACATTATGAGTTCCGAGTGATGCCTTTTGGCCTCACCAACGCACCAGTAACTTTTCAAAGTCTAATGAACGACATTTTCAGACCTTATCTAAGGAGGATGATTCTAGTATTTTTTGATGATATTTTAGTCTACAGTAAGAACATGCAAGACCACCTTAATCACCTAAAAGTGACCCTTGAGATATTGAGGCAGAATAAGTTGTTTGTGAAAAGAAGTAAATGTGAGTTTGGCAAGGCTGAACTTGAATATTTAGGCTACATTATATCTAAAAAAGGGGTGGCAGCAGACAACAAAAAGGTACAGGGTATGTTAGACTGGCCAGGACCTACCATTGTTAAGGGTTACGGGGTTTCCTAGGGTTGACAGGATACTACAGGAAATTTGTGAGGAATTATGGGGTGATTAGTAAGCCCTTGACTGACGAACTCAGAAAGAATGGGTTCATATGGAATGAACAAGCGGAGTTAGCATTCGAAACCTTGAAGAAGGCTATGACTACCACTCCCATCTTAACACTACCTGATTTTTCAAAGCATTTTATGGTGGAAACGGATGCTTATGATGTTGGGATAGGGGCAGTCCTTATGCAAGAAAGAATGCCAATATCTTTCATTAGCAAGACCCTTCCACCTAGGAAGTTTGGGTTATCTACTTATGAAAAGGAATTATTGGCTATTGTACATGTTGTGCAGAAATGGAGAAATTACTTATTGGGTAATAAGTTTATCATAAACACAGACCACCAAAGTCTCAAGTACTTCCTTAAGCAGAAAATTACTACCCTTCTTCAACAAAAATGGTTGTCAAAAATATTGGGGTATGATTACGTAATCTCGTATAAGAAAGGTAGGGAAAATGTAGTCGCAGATGGCTTATCAAGAGCCTTGCAACCTGGGGAAGGTTCTTTGGTAGCCTTAACTACCTATAGGCCAGCTTGGGTATAAGAAGCTGAAGACTCTTATCTACAAGACACAGTGGCAGAGGCTGCTATGCTTGAGTTGTTGGTCCAACCAACCTCTAATCAAGAATTCAGTCTTAAAGAAGGGATCCTAAGAAGGAATGAGAAGATTTATGTGGGCAGTAGTGGGGATTTGAGGGAAAAACTACTAGAGGAGGCTCACACTTCAGCAATTGGAGGTCACTCAGGTATTAAAGGAACCCTCAAGAGATTACAGATGTTTTTCTATTTGCCTAATATGGTCAAGGGGGTGTATTCCTTGGTAGTAGAGTGCCCGACCTGCCAAATGAATAAAAGCGAACATAACAAACCCCCTGGATTGTTGCAACCACTTCCAATTCCTAACACACCCTGGACTGACATTGCCATGGACTTCATAGAGGGTCTACCACTGTCCTCGGGTAAGAATTCTATTTTGGTGGTGATTGATAGGCTAACTAAATATGCTCACTTTATGGCACTAGCACATCCCTATACAGCTCAACAAGTGGCTCAACTTTTCTTTGAACAAATTCACAAATTACATGGGGTTCTAGCTACAATAGTGAGTGACAGGGATATAATTTTTACTAGCTCATTTTGGAAACATTTGTTCAAGCTTTTGGGAACTAAACTATGCCTCAGTTCTGCGTACCACCCACAATATGATGGGCAGAGTGAAAGACTCAATCAATGTCTCCAAAATTACCTAAGATGCATGTCTAGCGCTAGGCTAGCTAAATGGGCAACCTGGTTACCATTAGCCGAGTGGTGGTATAACACAAACTTTCACACAGCCCTAGCAATGACCCCGTTTGAGGTCTTGTATGGCTACAAACCCCCCTTATTTTATGCTACTGCATTGATAACTAATTCTACAGAGGTCAGAGAATTTTTAGAAGACAGAACTAAGCTACTTTCAATTCTTAAGGAGACCTTAGTTCAAGCCCAAAACAGGATGAAATTCTATGCTGATAAAGGTATAACAAAGAGGGTATTTTCAGTTGGGGATTTGGTTTTTCTTCGTCTACAACCTTACAGACAAACTACCATAGCAATTCGAATAAATATGAAGCTAGCTCCAAAGTTTTTTGGACCCTACCAGATTTTAGCAAAAATAGGGACGGTGGCTTACCATTTGGAGCTACCAGCCAGTTCTCAGATCCATCTGGTTTTTCACGTCTCTCAGTTGAAAAGGAAGGTAGGAGATCGAGTGACTCCAAGCTCCGATCTACCAAAAACAGGTCAAGATGGTCAGTTTCTGGTTTACCCATTAGCTATATTAGAGAGAAAGATAATCAAAAGAAACAATAGAGTTGTGGTTCAGTACCTGATACAGTGGTCGAGCTCCTCAGCTGAAGATTCGACTTGGGTGGACGCCTCCTTGATTAGAAACCAATTTCCTGAGTTCGATCCTTGAGGTCAAGGATTTTTTTCATGGAGTAGAGGATGTCAGGTTCACTGTTTTTAAGTTTTTATTAATGAAGAAGATGAAGGTTTTGGATAAGGTTTTGACAAGAGTTTCAGAGAGAACTGTGTAGAAAAAATCTGAGATTAGGTTGTGGTCAGAACGAATGTGTGGTTCTTATGGTTGGGTACTTGGGTCAATCTCTAAACGGTGTCGTTTAGAGTTCTGTTAATATATTTTTTTTACCTTCCTTAAACGGCAAGTCGTTTTGGCCGTGAGTCTGTTAAGAGGGGTGCACCTGCATAACAGGCAATCATTCCTGTTTTGTCTTTTTCTATTTTGTCAGTTTGTGTTATTGATGAAGTTGTTGTACAAAAAGTAATGGTGGGTGCATTGTGATGATCATGAATGAATTTACAAATTTCCAATCTCAACTCTCTCTATTCTAATTCTCTCTCTCTCTTCTAACTAATTGATTCTAATTCTATCTCTTATCTGTACAATCAATATCTTCAATCAACTCCTTGTAACTGGCCCATAAATTTCCCTTCATCAGTCCAGCACCAGAATAATTCTCAACCTGCACAACACAAGTAAAACCAGAAATTAGACAAATCATTTCACTAGTTCCCAAATCGATTAAGGCATAAACAAAAATGAAAAAGTATAAGAAGAACAACACGACGATTGGTTGAAGAATAACAACAGCCCACAAAGAAGAAGAAGAAGAAGAAGAAGAAGAAGAAGAAGAAGAAGAAGAAGAAGAAGAAGAAAAAAAAGAAGAAGGTTATGAAGAAGAAAAACAAGAAAATCTGCAGAAGAAGAACAATAAGGCGATCTGCAGAAGATGAAGAAGATATGACGTAGAAGAAGAAAAAGAAGACAATCAGAAGAAGAAGTAATCAGACGAAGTTTCGAAGAAGATCAGATGAAGATTCGAAGAACATACCTGAGCAGTGAGCAGAGATGAGAGTTGAGAGTTTAGAGTGTCGGGGTTTCAATTGAAGCCACAACCATTTTTTTTTAATCTTGTTTTTCAATTTGTTTATTAAATTTAGAAAACAACTTTCAGATATTTTTCAAATATTTCACTTTTAACAGCTAGTTTTGTTTTTCTTTTATTTTTTTGATTTTAGAAAATAAAAAGAAAAACGGTTAACAAATGCGTTTAAAAAAAATAAAAACGAAAACGAATTGAAAAATAGTGTTGGCCGAGGCCTCACATCTCTTACTTTTCTTTTTCCTTCTTCCAATAATCTCACTCACGATCTCCTCTCTTTGAAAAATAAAAAAAACTCTAGTCATGATGAGTGTTTAACTTCAAATAAACTCAATACATGACTTGAATTAGAAATCTTTTTTTTCCTATGCATTTATATATTTTTATTGGTTAATTTGCTTATGTATTAGTTAGGAACTTGTTGCGGTCTCTAATAGCAAATGACTTTCTTCAACACATATTTAGAATTTTAAATATTAATGTTTATATAAAACAGAAGATCATGATCCCTCTCATATTTGTCTATGCTATCGGGCACTGTGTCATCAAAGTTTTCTAACATAAAGTTGATGTCGACATTTAAAAGAAGTTAGTTACTTTTTTGTTTCGATCGCCTTTTGTTTTCTAATTCTTTTATTGTTAAAAATAAGTTTTTAATATGATTTGATGTTGTAGTACAATTTGAGTTTGAGGCTTTTTTTTTGTCAATTTTATTGTTCGTTAAACTTACTCCTATCGTTTCTCATACTATGCAGATGTATGTTCGAAAAGAAGCCTCGAAGAAGATGAACAAAGATTTTTCTTTATTTAGATGTATATAAATAAAGAAAATTTGAACATAGTTTTTGTGTATCATAGTTTGTATTTTAGGATTGATTTTTTCTAATAAATGTTTGTATATTTTGGCGATAGATGTTTGTAACATTTTATTTTAATTTCATCGATGAATTTTGATCTTGAATAGAGATTTGTTTTTTTGAAAGTTTGAATAAAGATCTTTAATATTTATTATATTTATGGAAAAAAATTATAATATTAAAGATAAATTTACAAACAAATAAAGCAATATATCTTAATAATATCATCATCAAAAGATTATATATATAAATATATAATATTAAAATAAATGAAAAAAAAAGTAAAGTCGTATATCGTCAAGAGATTATATAAATATTTTGATAACCGTTTTTAGCCATCATCAATTAATCATATATTTTTATAATCAACGGTTAATGTTTAAAAGCTGTCAAAAATTCATGTGTTATTAGAAACCGTGATAAAAATTCATGACGGTTTTTTAAAAACCAAGATAAAAAGTAAAACCGTGATAAACTTTTTATCACACTGGCTTTAATAATGCTTATAAAACCATCGTCAAAACCCTCATAGTGAAACTCCTCACATACTTGGCTAGGCCCATTTCTTGCTTTCTTCTCTACTAATTTCCTAGACTGGATTTCTTTCCTAAACCCAAAATCTTGAAAGCAAAATCAAGATTTTCTTGCTTCAAATCTCAGTTTGTCGTTCCTTTCGTTGTCGTTTCTTCAACCGTTGTTGCTCAGATAACTATTTCAGTTGAGTTTTCATGGATCCTGAAGCTAAACATTACCATTTTGTTAATATGATGATTGCAATTGAGTGTGGAGATGCCCTCATAGTTGAGCGATTTGAAAGGCTAATAAATATTGAGGTTTCTAGTCAGCATACCTCTAACCAACCTCTTTTCTTAGCTGTTGACGTCTCTGGTTTTGCTTTGAAATTTTTTTCAATCTAACACTGATGCTTATGTTCCTCAAATTGACCCAGATTCTTACATCTCTCAAACTAATCATTATGTTTCCACCTATAGTGATTCTTACGCTTGTCCATATTAAAAAGCTAGAGCTTTAAGGACGACTCTTCCCTGAGACATCAGAGTTGGGCGCCAGGTTGTAAATAAGTCAGAAGTTGAAGACGAGCATAAGGAGGCTCATATACACTTGTCGGTGTAGCGAATATGTGTATAGAACTACGAGCATAACGTTGTTGGCAAAAGGGAATTGCGCCAATATATTGACAAATTCGATCTAAACACAATTGTTGTTCGGCTAATTCAGATTGGAGATAGAGCCGCTTGGAACCCTCTGCTCGAGGGAGTGAAAACCCACAGGTCAGTGTTGAGTTGTGGAACAACTCTCCTTTTTCAGCCTTTCATCTCTCGATTCCTTACCGAAGCTTAGCTTTACCCGACTCAGCTTGTCCCGAATTGCTATCGCAATCTAATATTTTTGTGGCATATACGGTAAAGGATGGGTTTGCCAGCTCCTACTCCTTAAAAAATCCACCACTTCTATACACTTAGGTAGTCCTGTCAAACGGGTACCTATTTCTTATTCTCCAGCTCTCCCGATCACTGGATCTCAAAAGGAGTGGTATTTTCGAAGGAAGTTTAGGTTGCCACCGAATAGAAGATGAAGGGCTTTGTTTGGGGTTTTCCATCCTCAAACAAGTTCAAGAAGAAAAGTTGTTCTTCATTAAAGGTGATTGCGGCCAAATTGTGTCAGCCAATCCAGATAGGCAGCTGATAGAACATAAAGTCTCTCGATTCTTCACCTCTCCAGACACTTGGATCAAGACTTCCCCTATCTTGTCCTATAGAGAGTTGACTAACTTAGCCAGAGCAACTTTCCATTCTTTTTTTTTTAAGGAAAGATTGTACCTATTTAATGAAGAGCAGATGATCAAAGCTCAATTATTCCCTCAGCTTTCAGTAGGGTGTAAGCGATGTAAGTCTTGATCTCATTCGGTATGTTCAGTTTTTATTTTTTCAGTTTCTTGTGCTATTTATTTTGGCTTCACAAATTTTTATTTTTATTTATGTTCAATATAGATGTGGTTTACGATGCGCAATCTTGTCGCGTAAAGGTCATCGTATAGGCTAGCTATAAGGATGTTACTAGCCAAGAGGCGAGTGGAAAGCACACCACCCCCCAACATGACAATGAGGCCAATGGAAGATGAGGATGCCTCCAAAGAAGAGATTGTCGTGGAGGCTCATCGAGCTGAGGCAAGCGATATGCCAAGTGACTCCAACACACTCGGGAAAGAAATATGCAAGATTGAGAGTTTTGATCCTTTCACCACTATGTCCTTGCATAATGCTCATCTTTCAACAGTTGAGGAGGTTGAAATCAAGGATTCTATTACTGATCTTGATACTCTAGAAAAGCGCTCGTGGAAAAGAAATGCCATCAACTTGCCCATGAAATCTATTTCTAAGATCCCCCGAGTAGTAACATTTATTGATTCTTCCTCGGATGAGGGAGAAAGAAACACAAGAAGTTGGTGTTGATATGCCCTCCTCTTATTCGGAGACCCGTATTGAGTAACCTAAGGAAGAGCTTCTAAGTGTATGAATCCATTGTTTAAGAAGCTCACCCTCCACCCTAGTCTCCAAGTCACATCCTTCACCGATCGCTAAAGCTCTTCAGTCCCCCAGCCTGACATAAGCATTTATCTTGGTGTTATCCTACAACTGTTGGCACTGAGGAATCTATTCCCCCAAGGCCATGTCCTGGGCTGAGCGACTTAAGTACTTCCTCCGGCCAATCCGGTAGCCATCCATCCCCCAAATAATGCTAGAAGTATTGGCTTCCGGGAAGGCATATATTATTGATGACCAATGAAGTCAATTCAGGGCTGGCTTCATTCCTACTCGGCTCTAGAACTTCTACAACAGTTCCACTTAGGTCAGCTACTTCATATCATGCTGTGATTTTTATCATTTTGTTTTTATAGGGTGGATCTGACATTGTACATTGCAGATGGTTGCCAAGTTAGCCGACGCTTTCCAAACCAACCTCACTCAGGAGGATAAGATCAAACGTCTCGAGGCTCAACTTAAAGAAATCGAAGGCTCACACTTGGATTGAAGAAAATTGTTAGGAGAAGAGCTTCCTTCACTGAGGATGAGGCCAATTCCCTTAAAGATCTTATATATGCCACTCAAGAATCAACGTTTCGGGCCAAGCAGAAGGTGGAAGTGACCAAGTTGACTTACGAGCGCATGATTGAAGATTTGAGCCACCAAGGTCTCACTGTTGAGGCACACTTAAAAGAAGCTAGGTTGAAGCTAAAGCTTTAAGGAGTCGATCACTTCAAAATATCTTTAGCCTATAATGCTCTCCTTTTTAGGGATTTCTATAATAGAATGGTCGTAGTTGAGGAATTTTTCAAGGTAAAGAACATGACGACTGATAAGGCTAATGCTAGCTGAAGCTTGTCGATCAAAAACCATGTTGACAGAACCCTATAAGCCATACATGCTCAAATGAACGAGTGGCATGCTTACTACCACAACATGGACAAAAAGCCTCATCCCATGCATCTTGAGGTTCCCACCGAGAATGTCTTTTCCATTCTCTATATAAGTCAGATGAGTGAGGTGAATGGTGAAGAGCCTGATGTTGGTCTGGTGACAGACATAGATTATAACGCATGGATGAGGGATGAAATGAATGAGATTGTGTGGCCTTCGGATGCGAGCCTGCTAAATGAGTATGTGATGGTGCATGACAAGGGCAGTAACAGTGCTCAGCCTCAACCCCTATTGACAAGGACCTAGGACTTCTTTCATAGTTTTTTGCTTTTTTGGTTCATTTTTTGTAGAGATGTATTCAGCCTATCATCGACATTTCACTTGTACATTTTTTTGGTGGAACAAAAATTGTTAGCCGAAAATTTATTTGGATGTAGAATTTCAATCAACACTCCCAAGCCACAACATGGTAGGTCACAGTGGGGTAGGTACCTCGTACCATGAGTTTTGTACAAGTAAGTAGTAAGGTATAGTAGGTAAAGAGGAAATCACCTCGCCCGTCGAGGCATTAAGGATAAGGAGGAGATATAGTGATGTAGAACAAGTGGTTGAGTCTTACATGGCTTAGTGGGACCATTATAAATCTAAGATTAAATGACCTTAATTGAAAGGAATCGGCGAGATCTTCAGAAGTCAAAACCTTTGGTGTTGAGGCACGTCCTTTTTTGGCCAAATTCCATTATTTAGGCACCGAAATCGTAATTATTTCCTTTTTGGGAAATTTCCATTTTTATCATAAGTTGACTTTGACAAGCCAGAATCGCCTACCATTAATTCCGGCTTGTTTGTGGTCGTTAGTATATTTTATTTCTGTAACTTTTGTGATTTCGCTATTTTTGGCAGTTTTAGTATGTAATCCCGTTTATTGTCCAACAAGGATTCGGGTTAGGGCTCTTTCGCTTTAAACAGCCTTGTAAGCGGAAATCTCGGATAGCTCATTATTCAATAAAATTTCAGAAGTTTTAACTTTATTCTGGTGGATTCCAGTTTTTCAAAAGAATTTAGACGTCGGTCTAATTCTTGTTACGTTTTCACTGCGTCATATAGCACTTGAGATTCCCTTACTGATGTGAAGAGCTGGTCTCGGTCTCTGTCTCGGTCTCGGTTCCAGTCCTGGTCTCGGTCTCGATTCATGGTTCTTGGTTCCTGGTCCTGGTACTTAGTCCTAGTACCTCTTTTCTTGGTCTCCTCTGTAGTTTCTCGATCGAGATAGCAAATAAGTAGGATTGTTCATCTAGCTATGATGTCGAATCCTTAAAAAGGGTGGTCGCTCCCAAAAAGAGGGTACCCCAGATTCTCTGGCTTCTTACTAGTTGATCTAGATGGTTTTTCTCTATCTTTATACATGACTTGGCATGCAGATAGGTGGATAAGAGAGCTAGGTTCAGTAGGGTCGGAAACTAGCTCACATACATGAATAATAAAAGAGATAGATGGGAGAATAACAATTCTTTTAGTATAAATGGACTGACCTAGAGGGAAAAAGTATCATGAATGATCATGTGCTGAAAAATCCCTAGGCAGTATCTAAAGGAATGAGGATACTCTTCTTTATATATATATATATATATATATATATATATATATATATATATATATCACAATAAGTGCTCTACAGAGTTTACACAAATAACAATATAGTACAACGTAGGCTCTCCAGAGAGCTTACAATAGCAGTCGAGATAGAATAAAGGATCGGATCCGGGGTCCTTTTCTTGGAGAGAGCTTTGTAATATTTATAGGTCCTCCTTCTTGTTGTTCACTCCATTAATTTAGTTAATAAATTTGCAATCATAAGAATGTTGATTTGGCATTGATGGAGTTGACTATTTTCCCATAAATGGCATTACAAATGGCCATTAAAGTGTTGACTATTCTTTCACTAATGGCGTTGTGAATGACCATTGAAGAGTTGGCTATCTTCATTAATGAGGTTGATTATCTCCATTGACGGGGATCGGTCCAGGATAGGTACCATGATACTAGGGTATCGGGTAACTGGTGTCATTTCCTCCTTAATGTACTAGATTTTTCTCGTTATTGCTCTTCATGTTAGAATGTTGAGATATGCTTATTAGACCAGTCCAGGATAGTTATTGTCGTACTTTGATACCAGGTAGCTGATACCATTGTATTGATACCTTTTGATACCAGGGAAAAGGTCATTTGTCGCATCGACCTTTTCTAAATCATGTCATTTGCATTTCTCGATACCGGGGAAGTGTGAAGGTCTCGGCCTAGGTCTTATCAGGAATCATCCTGATGAAAAATGCTTCTTTGGACCCCTGTCAAAAAAGGTTGTCAACAGAAGTCGCCCTGACTTGAACACTGGTACCTAGTAGGGGTTGGAATCAGGATCTATAATGCTTGAAGAATTTTGCTTATCCCTTCTTACTGGTAACCATTTCTTGAACAAAAACCGTTCCCAGCATACTTGGCTTAAACGAATCAGGGTACTGGACATTCCAATATCAGGAGTCCTGGTACTTAGGCGAAAAGATCCTGGTAGGAAGCTAAGACAACTTTTACACCAGGTTTTTATTCATAGGAGAAATATAAGCGAATCTAGGTACCTGGCTTTCCTGCTCCAGGAATCCTAATATTTAGCGAAAACATCCTGGTAGGCAACTAAGGCCATATTCACACCAGTTCTTTATACATAGGTGAAACATAGGCGAATCTAGGTACTTGGCATTCTTGTAAAACAACTGACCGGTGGCAAACCACGGATGGGGATATTCCCTTGGTTGGAATCTCTGACACTCTAGTCAGTATAAAATTTGATAAATGAGAAAGGTAAGATATGACAAACCGTACCGCTTGCTTATTTAGGATGAGGTTTCAGTGGCCAAACTGGATGCCTGGCATTCTTGTTCTAGGAATCCTGGTACTTATGTGAAAATTCATAGATGAAATATAGGTGAATCTGGGTACCTAGGCGTTGAAGAGCCCGGTACAAACGGAGAGGAGCCACTAGTATAATACTGGTCTAGAGGCATGCTCGGGATCTTAGAAGTCCCAAACAATTGAAATGAGGCTTTGGATCCTCCTAAAAAGAACCAGAACCACAATGGCTCACTTGAGCATTGACCGGTCCAAAATAAGAAGTTAGGAGCCACTGGTCTTGCAGCGGTGCTACTACTTCAGAGGCTTACATAGGCATATATAAGGCCTCAACAAATGTGGGTAGCCTTTGGGCTCATCTCGAATGGATTGGGACTTTGGTGGCTCGCTAGAGCGTTAAATAGTCAGGTACAAACGGAGAGGAGCCACAGGTATGATACTGGTTTAGAGGCATGCTTGAGATCCTAGAAGTCCTCAACTACTAAAATGGGGCTCTGGACCCTCATCAAATGAATCGGAACCTCAGTGGCTCACTTAGGTGTTGAATGACCCAGTACAAAAAGTGAGAAGCTATTAGGCCTCTACCAGTCATGCTGCTCCAACTGTCACAAAGTTGAGTTTGGTTCTCGGGTACATATGTTGACTTACTACCTAGAAGCTTTTGAAGAGTGGATCTGGTGACATGAAGGGATCTGTATGAACATGTACAGATCCAGTAGATCTACTGGATAAGAGATATTCTGGTAGCAGATCAAATCTTCTACAAAGAAGTAAGAGAGGTGCAACTCCACAAGTATATGAACATGTTCGTTTAATAGAGGTGGCACTGTATATCGGCTTAACTAGGAGTCCCTTGTTGGGGTTTATGCTCTAAAGATGTAATTTATAAATGGATTTATGAAATAAATAAAAGAAAGTTTCAATCATTCTTGTTGTTTTGTTTATTTTATAACGTGTGCATATTAACATCCTAGATTGTCGGATGTAATCTTGACTGTGTATATGAGTGTCATATATGAATGGATACAGTAAAAGACATGCAATCTAAAGAGTCCATAGATAGCTAATAAAGCCGGTTACTTTATTTGTGGTTAATCTATAGATGCGGTCCATTCCTTAATGTACGGTGATTCTATCCTGAATCATTCATATGAGATATGGGAATGGAGGCACCTTGTATGATGTGATCATATAGGACTGGGTCATGATCTATATGAATCTCTCGCCAAGATCCGTTTACTGATAAGATTCATATATATCAACTAATGACGACTATATGTGGGTGATCTTAATCCTGGGTGTCTTATCAACTTCTTTAGGTTAGATCATGGTCTTTGATATACCATGGGTAAGGTCGGATGCAGTTCCTGATCAATATGCAGGGTATGTGGGGATTACGGCTTGTCTTGTGGCTGGGAAGGTTTGTACATAATAGTGAAATCCACTCATTCTTGTGAGAAGTATATGGTAGTTCCCTTAAGGTTCGATTTAGGGCTTAGACAATATGAGGGCTCTCCTAATTTTTGTGAGGAAATAGGATCTGTTGTTTATTAGAGAATCAACGGTAATTAAAGGATATATGTAATTAAAGGGGTATAACGAACATTATGACCCATATCTAATTATGAACTACTGTGGAGGATCGCACCATGTGTAATAGTTAATCGATGGACACTGAATTCTATTGGTCTGTGTAAAAGCATCTGCAATTGAGAGAGTGCAGCTTCGGGTTTTTAATGGAATAACACTGAAGTTAATAACCGTGAAATATTAATTAAAGAGTTTAATTAATAGTTTTTGAGGCTAGTTGGAGCTAAAAAATACTGTGGGTCTATTAGGTTCCGTTGTTAGCACGATCGATTTAGGTAACAAGGTCACGGTTAATTAATTGAATTGTCCAATTAATTATGTTACGAAAGTGACACATGTTTATTCAAGAATTAATTGAATAATGAGATTATTTAATTAATAAATATTAATGATTATGTAAATTAAATAATTAGATAATTTAATTGTGTAATTAATCATTGGTTGGAGGGTGTTGATTGAAATTTAATTTGAATGAAGATAAAATAATTAGATTATTTTATTTTTATTAAATTAAATATTTAAATTTGAATTCAAATGGTTTAAATTCAAAACAAATTGATTAATATCTTTAAAGATATATGATATCTTAAAAGATTTAAATTGATTAGTTATATATATATATATATATATATATATATATATATATATATATATATATGATATATTAGTGGTTGTCCGGTTAGTGCATGCTGATATGATATAACTTATATCAGTGCATTGCATGTAGACCATTGAGTATGGAGAAGCTTTGACAAGTGCAGACACTCTGAATCAAAATATGTAAATCTAATGGTCCACATCCAATGCACTGGCGAATTCATATCAGCACTGATTTGAAAATTTATGTACGATATATATGTTTTAAATATGAGATATAGATAAAAAAAAAAAAACTTATCAACACACATATATCAAAAACATTAGAGTTTGCATATGATGCAAATTGTGTGCGTGTGTGTGAAACAACATTAGAGTTTGCATATGATGCAATTAAGTGTGCTTTGATTTGTAAAAGAGTGTGTAAGATATATCAAAAAAATAAAAGTCAAAAGTTTTATTTGCGTTGTGCATTAAAACAACAGAAAGAAATATGAGGTGGGGTGCAAGTTGTTGCACTGAAGCATAAATACATATATATTATTTTTGCTTCAACAACTAGAATCGTTCTAGGCAGTTCCCACTTGGAAAAAAAAAGTTTCTTCAACCTTCTCTACATCCTCCTAAGGTCCTGAATACGTGACACGTGCACACACAGTTACCAGTTTTTGGAATAGCTAGAAAGATCGGTTGTATAGATTAGGAGCATTGCAAGAAGTGAAGGAGCCTCCAAACGTTAGTAATGTTCGAATGATATCTTTCTCCTATTATTGATTTCAATTTCCTTGTATACATATATTTTATTACTGTAATAATAATGTATGTATTAATTCTAAAAAAATTACGATTCCAAGTTCACTGGTTCCATATTGTTTACGATCTGTATTAAAAAAATTTAAAACCTGTTTTCGTTGCGTTTCCAGTGAACGGAGTTCCAACATCCCACACCATATTCTCTCAACAACAAACAAAACTCGTCAAATGACAAAGTGTGCCCCACACGCTGTGCGAAGGTGGTATATACAAATATGGAGAAATGACATATCAAATAATGAATAATATGTCATGAATAATGAATCTATTACCTCAATAGTAGAAAGTCGAGCATACATGGCAAGAAATTAGATTGATCTTAAGGATCTACAACATGATGCACTCCACATGTCCAACAAATTTAAGTAGCAACATATATATGGTGAAATATCAATCATCATAGCAGGAGTTCATTTAGATCACAAGATCCATTCAAACTTATGTAATAACACCAGTAATATGTAACTAGTAAGCCGAAATAAAGATGGCATCATAGCATCATGGCATAAACATGTAGTGAATATAGCAATTGAATACGTTAAACCACATGTAAAGTGATAATATATAAGAGATGTAGGAACGTTCGCTAATGTAGAGACAAAGAAGCCACGTTGGTCAAGTGATCATCCCATAGAAGGCGCCAAAATGTTAACTGAAAATTTGTTTGGGTGTAGAATTTCGATCAACACTTTCAGGCCACAACCTGGTAGGTTGCAGCAGGGTAGGTACCTCATACCATGAGTTTAGTACAAGTAAATAGTAAGGTGTAGTAGGTAGGGAAAAAATCACCCCGCATATCAAGGCTTCGAGGATAAGGAGGAGATATGACTTTGAGGTTCCTTCTGGTCCCTAGTCCTTGTACCCGGTCCTGATACCGAGTCCCGGTCCCTAGTCCTGGTACCCAGTCCTGATACCGGTTCCCGATACCTCTTTTCTTGGTATGCTCTATAGTTCCTTGACCTGGATAGCTAGCAAGGAGGATGGCTCCTTTAGCTTCAGTGTCGAATCCTTAAGAAGGTCGCTCACTCCCATAAAAAGGGTACGAAGGAGCTCTCCGACTCTCCAGATTCTCTGACTCTTTTCTAGCGGATCCAGATGGTTATTTTCCATCTTTATACATGACTTGGCACACAGATAGGTGGAAAAGAGAGCTAGCTCCAGTGGGGTCGGAATCTAGCTAACATACATAATAATAAAGGAGAAAGATGGAAGAATGACAATTCTTTTTGTGGAAGTGGATTGACCTATAGGGAAAAAGCATCACAAATAATCATATGCTGAAAAACCCCTAGACAGTATCCAAAGGAAAGAGAGATACCCTTCTTTATATATATATATATAAAAGTATGTATGTATATTACAAGAAGTGCCCTGGGGAGAATATACAAATAGCAAAGTTGTACATCGTAGATGCTCTGGAAAGCTTACGATAGTAGTCGAGATCGATTAAAATATCGGATCCGGGTTCCTATTCTTGGAAAGAGCTTTTTCATATTTATAGGTCCTCCTTCTTGTTGCCCGCCCCATAATTTAGTTAATCAATATGAAATCACAGGAATGTTGATTTGACATTAATGGAGTTGACTAATCTCTCATTAATGGCGTTGTGAATGACCATTAAAGAGTTGACTATCTTCATTAATGGGATTGATTATCTCCATTAATAGGATTGACTGTCTCCATGAATGGCATTATATAGAGTTGGAGAGGTCAACTTTGTCTTCTTTTGGTTGGAGCCTTTCTGTTATTGCTTCTCATTCTAGACAGATGGGCAGTTCTTAGTGGATCGGTCGAGATAAGTATCGTGGTACTAGGGTATCGGATAACTGGTATGGTTTCCTTCTGAGCGCGCTGTAGCTTTCTCACTATCGCTCTCCATGTTGGACGGATGATTGGACCGGTCCAGGATGGGTATCACGGTACTTGGATACCATATAGCCGGTACCGGGGAAGTGGGATGGCCTACTATGGAATTGACCCTTTCTAGATCATGGCATCTGTGTTTCTCGACACTGGGAAAGTGGGATGGTTCCAATTCAAGTCCTATTAGGAATCAGCCCGATAGGAAATTCACCATTGGATCCCTGCCAAAAAACGTTGTTAACAGAAATTCTTCTTTCCAATTTGTTTATTATGTGTACGCTTTTCCTGACCTCACTTCGAGGATTTCTCCTGCGCATTTTAGCTGAGTTTCCTTTTGTGCTACTTTTTTATCCAAGTGTTACATCGAGGCTCACCCCGATCATACACTATGGTCCTACACAAGTCACATGGGACATCTTCCAATTTTTTCTGCTACAGGGTTTTACCGAATTGTAGGGGTAGTTTGTACCGACCAACACTACTGCGCATCTCACAAGGTCGTCATTGGCTGCACTCTCAGGCATTTTGCTAGGTAATCTGGTGCCTCGGGTTGGCCATATCACTAATGATGTGTTTGCATCAAATCAATACAATTGGCATGCTTTTTTAGCTTCTCTGTCCCTCGGGTACTTTCCATCCGCTCTTCACGATTTCACAGTGCCCAAGTTCTTTTTATCTTACATGAGACCTTGTGGGTCTTGGTCTTATTCAATGTTTGTTGTTAAACTTAAAAGTCTCTCTTCTAAAGAATTGTCCCACATGGGTTGTTATTAATTTCGGAAAAAATGAGTCAATAAACAAACTACAAAATAGGAAATCGCTAAATGACTATTAAAAAATGGTAAAAAATTAAAACTAATAAAGCATAAAAATGTCCCTTCTCTATGGATAAAACTTCTTCTTGTATTGAGCATTGCATGGTTGGGGCAAGACACCTCCTCCTAGTCGGGCAATTAGGTATACTCCGTGTCCTACTACCCTGAGTATGATGTACGGGTCTTTATAATTATCAGCCATGGATCATGCCGCCCTATTCTTTGTGTTGAAAGACACCCTTCTCAGCACAAGGTCCTTGATCTGAAATTTTCATACCCAAACATGCGAGTTGTGGTACCTTGCTGCTCTCTTCTAGTACACTGCATTTCTTACTTGAGATATATCTCTTCTTTCTTATAACTCATACAAGTTTTGATGCAACATGCTAATGTTGTGTTTGAGATCATACAACTGAATAATCAGAGAGATGTAGGATGTCTTCGCTAGAATGACCTCTTCAGTTCCAAAGGCCAAGGAAAAAAGGGTTTCCCCTATTTAGGTTCTTACGGTTGTTCGGTACACTCATAAGACCTCATAAAGCTTATCCGTCCATTTCCCTCTCTTTATATCTAGCTTGGCTTCTAAAGTGTGCTTGATCACTTTGTTCACCGCCTCAGTTTGCCCATTGGTATATGGATAAGCAAGAGAGGTGTAGTAGTTGTTGATCATGTATTGCCTGCACAACTCCCTAAATTTCTCATTGTCGAATTGAGTTTCGTTGTCAGTGATAATGGTATTCGGGACCCCGAACCTATACAATATGTTCTTTTTAACAAAGCCAACGGTATTTTCTTTTGTGATGTGTATGAGATGTTTTGTCTCATCCAACTTGGTAAAGCAATCCACTGTTACAATCACATACTTTGCACCCCATTTTATTCCTATATGCATCGGCCCAATCAAATATGAAATTCCCTAGAAAGTGTGTGTCTATAACCTAGGGGGGTGAATAGGTTTTAATCCGATAGATTACCAATTTTGCAATTTAATCAATATTATCAATTCTACCCCATTCTACTAAGTGTTCAAATAAAAGACAACAAACATAAAACAATAACAACACGCAATATATACGTGGAAACCCTCCAAATGGGAAAATCCACGGGCTGTTTAATACGCCACATTTGATCCTTAAAATCCACTATTGAGAGAAAGTTTACAACCTAGGTTGACCTCCCGTCTAACCCTCCATTTACTAGCCCTTTCACTCTAACCAACAGGCCTTAATAGTGATTTTGGATCACCAACCTTGTGCACTAATCACATAGCCACAAGCTTAATCAACAATGAAGAGATAATGGCAACCTAAGTGAATATGCAAGAATATTCTATATGCAGAAATGCTAGGTCAAGACATTCATGCTTATGTAGGATTAATGATGACAATTAAAGCAAATCCTAGATATCAATTTTTAAATGCAAAGGCAAGAAGAATTAGCTAGAAGGGTAAAACCGCTCTAAATTCTAGCTATCACAAATCAATACTTCTCAACCAACCATCAATACATAAGCATGTTATAAAAGCAATGAAACATACAAGCAAGCATTTAATATGCAAAAAGGACTAAAACCCTAGGTATACATGTCTTAGTAATGAAACTATAAAGTCTAGAGCATGTAGAAGTTACCTAGTCAAGAAGAAAAAGATGTTTCATGCTTAGATAATCCTAGAATGAGGCTAGATGATCATGAGATGAAGTTGGTTGAGTAAAAATAAGTGTTTGGGAGTCCGTCTCTCTTTAGAAAAACTAGGTCACACAAAGATGGCTTATTGGACTCTTGAAAACCAAAGAGAAGAGAAGAGACCATATATATATGGTGCCCTACACAAAGTGATGTCGTTTGGACGAAAGGTAACCAAATCCCGTCAGGACCGCTGGTTGTACCGGGGTACAGGTAACTGTCCAAACCGCGGCATAGAGAGCGTTGCATCGCCTGGACAACACTGCTCTATAGGCCGTTGTACATGCAAGTGCCCAGACCGCGGTCTGACAACATGCAACGCCTGTGAAACTCCGCTTGGGAGACCGTTGTGCATGCAACAAGCACAGGAGGCAGTAGCCACAGCGTGCAGCCTCTGGTAAACACCGATATGCAGACCGCGGTGTAGGCACTGCACATAGAGCGACCTGAACTGCGGACCAGAGGAAAAAAATCCTCTTTTTAAGGCACAAATAGTGCATTCAACACTCAAGCAAGAATTAAGACACACAAGACACACAAGACACACAAGAGGGCAAATAAGCATGCAAGATAATCAAAAGAAAATGCTTGAGTGTGTGTGTGTGTGAACTAATACCTCTTCAATGAAAGTAAAGCAAGTGATTTTACCTTTGATGCTTGAGCTTGGATACGAACAATGATGCCCTAAACTTCCCTTACATATTGATCCCTAAATATGGTTGTCAACGAAATAAGCCAATCAAACACCGAGGAACTTACAAAGTCAAATCCCCACACGGCGAATTGCCAAAGGGAAGTGAGTTCTAAGTAATTTGGGAAGTTATCAAATATCATTGGCGATCTTCTTGCATGTCCCGTAGTTTTTTACAAATCGTTGAGCATATGTGAACAAAGTGAGCCAATAGAACCCATGCCTAAGTACTCTGTGCGTCAAACTCTTACCCCTATTATGATTTCTACATACCCCGTTGTGGACATCTTCCAGGATCTTTATGGCTTCTTCACCTTTCACACACCTTTGTAGTGTCTTCGAGAATCCCCTTCTATACATCTCCTTATTTATGATTGTGTACCTGGTTAGCCTGTACTTGATACGTTTTACCTCCAAGGTATATTCTGGTAAAATGAATTCTTCAAATTATTCCCTTATAGGCATCATCCAGCTATTTGATTCCTCTCGGATCTCTTCTACTATCACTTTATTTAGTTCAGTTATACTTGGTCGGGTCAGAAGAGCTACTGGAATAATCTTGGATTTGATGCAAGTGGTTACAGAAGCCAACTTGGATAGAGCATCTGCTTTATCGTTCTCTCCTAGCACGATCTAAATAATCATGTAATCCTTGAATCGCCTAAGCAACCTTTTTGCTATGTCCAGATAGGCTATCATACATTCATCTTTCGCTTGGTACTCATCCAAGACTTGGTTGACCACGACTTGTATGCCGCTAAAAATTTCAACTTCGTTTGCTCCCAATGCGATACACACTCTTAGGCTAGTTAGCAAGGCCTCATACTCAGCTTGATTGTTGGTTTCCTTGAAGTCAAACCTTATGGAACATTCCACAACATCTCATTCCAGAGTAGATATCACTATACCTGCCCCGCTGCCACATTGATGAGCCACCGATATACAGTTTCCATTGAAAATTCATCTCCTGTTTTTCTTCCATCAACCTTGCTACTTCTATGTTTTGTTCAGTAAACTCTGCCACAATGTTTGCTACTGCTTGCCCTTTGAGCGATGTTTTAGGGATGTAATTGATATCAAACTCACTCAGCTCTACCACTGATAAGCTCTTTTTTATGCTTTGCATACCCTGCCATTTCCTATATTTTCACGCTCGTTTTTTATGTAAAT
The DNA here is from genome assembly GCA_032871835.1 of Dipteronia dyeriana. Taxonomy (NCBI): domain Eukaryota; kingdom Viridiplantae; phylum Streptophyta; class Magnoliopsida; order Sapindales; family Sapindaceae; genus Dipteronia; species Dipteronia dyeriana. The sequence continues at coordinate 22,186,293 of CM065297.1, forward strand.
GCCATCATTTAATGTTCCAAATAGCTTATGCATGTCCTTTCCATTCTAGGAATGTCCTTGTGCAGATTTAAGGGATTTTCGAAGCGAAAATGAAGAATTCAGTGGGCTATGGAGTATTTATGCGGTACGTGTACCGCAATAGAAGAAAACGTATACCGTGTAATACTACCGCGGAAGTTATCAATAGATGCGTTGAAATGTTCACGTGGTACATGTACCGTAGAGCGTACCACAAAAGATGTCAGTAGGACCAAGAAAGGAGTTACGTGGTACAAAACGTCAAGTTGTACTACGTAAATCAAATCTGCTCATAGATTCCCCTTTTTCCAAACCTCGATTATATAGCTTTTGGACCTTGCTTTCTTATCTCCTGTAGGGAATGGAGAATGGATGTTCTTTTGGAGAAAAAATTAAAGTCTTTGTACCCTCTTCCACTTGTGGGGGTGGTTGTGAGTGGCAAAAGGGGATCAAAACCATTGGAGGAGGAGAGAGAAATAGACACACAATTATCATCAAAAATCTTCTTCTTCTCCAGCTCATTTTCAAGTTCCCTCTGCACCTTGGACTGAGATTGAAGGTTTGGATCAACTAAGGAATGAATTAGTGAAAGAAGGAAGCCATTGAAGCCTAAGCTTCTATAGGGAAATCACGCACAGCGGAAGCGTGAAAAATTTATAAAAATTAGAGTTTCGGTATAAATAAAAAATTACCTTTTTTCAATTATAAGAACCTTAACCCTAGATTAATTGATGTATATAAAAAGTGTCGTACCTTTACTCGTGACGATTGAACAAGAGCCGAATCGAATCCGTAAAATCTTCCAATCCAATCATGAACATGAATCACCTAGGAGTGTGGGCTCCCTCTCTTTTAATTGTATACCTGAGGATGGAAACAAACAAAATCTTTTTCTTGTTAGTCACAGTAATCCTCCAAGAAGAAAAACAAAGAACGTTAGGTCACTTGTGAATTATCAATCAATTTAATTGAAACTTGCGTGAACCTTGATTCGATGTTGTACACAAAACCTCTAAACATAAATGCTACTAGTGTACTATCTAAAACTAAACGCTCTTTCTTCCTTTTCTTCTTTACCGAATCTCACACTATTTCTTAGAGTTGATCGAATTTTATCTAGAGTAAAATCAGATTATTTTTCCCTCAAAATTTCCATGGTAGCCGAAATCCTTTCTCTAAAAGACTAGGGCTAGCCGAAATTAATTCTATGAAATCACCTAGGGCTGACCGACTTTCCAAACATATAAATAGGATCATAAATTCTCTCCTAAAAAGGATTTACTTGGTTAGCAAGAATCCTTTCCTTAGGTGGATTTATTTGGTAGTTAAGAATACTTTTCTAAAAAGAATTCTATCCTCTTTTACATATATATATATATACATATGGCTGGCCGAATTCTTCATAGAATATATTAGGATTACAAATCCTTTCCTAAGAAGGATTTACTTGGTTGTTAAGAATCCTTTCCTTAGGTGGATTTACTTGGTGGTTAAGAATCCGTTTCTAAAAGAATTCTATCATACACCAAGACTCCTAATCAACCTCAATAGTGTATTTGTAACCATATTAAAGGCTTTCTATTTTGAATAGATAAATAATTCATTTTATTTATCTACTTATCAAATATAGTCTTTAATATTAATTATACTACCAACAATAGTATAATATTAGAAGACCATCTCCTACTAGAAAAAGATTTTGACTTTTAATTAAATAATAAATTAATTACCAAATTAATTAATTTCCATTTAATTAAATAATAAAATAAAAATAATATAATTAAGATATTCTAAATAGCCTTGCCGCCCAACACATATATATGGGCCAATATATTATTTTCTTATTTTATTAAATCCATTTAACATTAATAAAAAGTCTACATGTGAACTAGACCCATTCTTATAAAAAGAAACAAGTCCACATGCATCAATACAATTCTAGATGGACCCCTATATTAGTCTGGTAGAATATATCAAGTTATTCATCAAAATTCGTGTGGATTGGGGATCTTGGCGGGCTATCTAAATTTAAGCTCCAACAGACACAACTCAATCACAATCAATAAAAGATTCACTTAGGTCCGATATATTAACTTTAGTTCATTCCACTAAAAAACTAAAATTGAACTCTTAAATAAAGATAGAATAAGTTAATATTTCTCATTCATACTCTAGACAACCTTATTAGAGAAAATGTATCCTCGTAAAGAATATCAGTAATCGCCAAGAGCTCATAGACCGCCTATAGATATCCAAGTTACCATATTCACTCATATGACCACATTTTGAACTTGGATATTTTGACTTGTCCAGAAGCCATGTTTCAATAGACACTATTAAAAACTTAACGTTAAGATTTAATATCCAATACCTCAAAACATCCGTATGATGATATTCTACTCTCATTTAATAAATGGAGCCACGATGTCCATATCTATAAATGAATTCCTCTATCGATTAACAAATGAAAACCACCAAACTATCAAGGATAAACTATGCTATATAATCGTACACATTGATATCTCAAATGATAACACTTGCAACCATAAGTCCATCATTTATCTCGGGATTGAGATAGACTCTTCGATTGTATTCAAATGAAAAACTTTTATCCATTGACAGTTCTAGATAAAGTATTTCATTGTGATCCAATTCAATGCACCCAGTGCACTAGATTCTTTTGCCCAAAGACACCACACTTTGATGATTTTAGACTCATCATAACACATTTGATCCCACTCAAATGCTAGCAAAAGAATCTACAACTTTGACAAGATAAAGGCGCACAACCTTTTATCTTAAGTTGTGAATATTATTCAAGACTAACTATAGAATTGTGTTTACCTCTTATATATCTAGATGTATGAACAATTCTTCTTTTCTCATAGTCTTTTGACCTTATGATTTTTTACTTTTGACAATTATAATAATTAAATTATAAATGCTATAAGATTTGTTAAACTAGAAATCACTTTATTAATATGAAAAGATTGTCAAATACATTATTACACTCTTGCTATCGAGCATAATCCCAACAATCTCCCACTTGCTCTATAGCAAATGTGTCATATCTCTAATCCCCATGTTTTCTAGATGCCCATCAAAACTCTTTTGTGGAAGAGCCTTTGTAAAGGGATTTGCTAGATTATTTGCTGACGCGAACTTGGTAATCGTCACGTTACCCCTATGCACAATTTCCCTCAGAAGGTGATACTTTCTTTCAATGTGTTTCCCTATCTTATGACTTATTGGTTCTCTCGAATTAGCCACTGCTCAACTATTGTCACAATATATAGTGATCTGTTTATTTGTATCAGGAACAATTTCCAAGTCAATCAAGAATTGATGGAGCCAGACAACCTTTTTAGCAGCCTCGCATGCGGCAACATACTCGGCTTCCATGGTTGAATCAACAATACAAGATTGCTTGGTACTCCTTTATATGATTGCCCCTTCTCCAATAGTAAACTCAGATCCTAATGTTGATCTCCTGAGTCAAAATATGACTGAAAATCAGAATCTATATACCCAACAGGAATTAAATCCCCTCCAGAGTATACAAGCATATAATCTCTCGTTCTCCTGAGATACTTGAAAATATGCTTGACTGTCGTCCAGTGATCAGGACCAGACTTCGATTGAAACCTACTAACTATGTCCACAGCAAAATAAATATCTGGTATAGTACAGAGCATTGTATACATGAGACTTCCAATTGCCGATGCATATGGAACCCTACTCAAGAATTGCTCTTCATGCTCATTCTTAGGAACTTGTTCCCTAGAATATTTGACTCAATGTCTAAAAGGTAACATACCTATCTTGGAATCTTGCATGGAAAACCTAGACAAGATTTTATCTATGTATAAAGCTTGGGATAATACAATCGTTCTATTCTTTATATCCCTTATGACTTGGATACCAAGAATTTAACTTGCTTCTCTTAAGTCCTTCATATCAAATTATTTTGCTAGCTATTCTTTTACTGATGTCAATACACATACATCGTTTCCGATGAGTAGTATATCATCACCGTAAAGAACTAGGAAAACCAACTTGTCACCTTTAATCCTTTTGTATACACATGGTTCATCAAGGTTTTGAATAAATCTAAAACTTTTCATGGCTTGATCGAACCCTATGTTCCAGGATCTTGATGCTTGCTTCAATCCATATATGGATCTTTGCAACTTGCATACCCTTTCCTCTTGGCTTTTTTCAATGAATCCTTCTAATTGCATCATATCGATGTTTTCGTTAAGACTTCCATTAAGGAAAGTTGTCTTGACGTCCATTTGCCAAATCGCTAGGTCTAGAGATGCCACAATGGATAAGAGTATCCTAATGGATTTAAGCATGGCCACAGGAGAGAAGGTTTATTCATAATCGATACCTTTCTTCTGTGTATAACCTTTAGCTACCAATCTAGCTTTAAAGGTTTCTAGCTTTCCATCCATTCCTCTTTTTCTCTTGTATACCCACTTGCACCCGATGAGTTTTATCACTTTAGGCAAGTTTACAAGAGACCAGACTTTGTTTTTGAACATAGATTCAATTTTGGGTTGCACTGCCTTTTGCCAACGGCGACAATCAACATCTTCCATTGCTTCCTTGAACGTATAGGGATCATCATCGTTTGAAAGATTCTCTACAGATTCACCTATACCAATGTTTCTCTCGGGTTGTCTACTAACCCTCCCACTACGACAAGGTATGGTAGATTGTTGATCTTGTGTTGGTACGAAACTTACAATTGGGTTTGGTTGTGAAACCTTTTGTGGAATTGTATCTCCTAAAAGCTCATTCAGGACAATTCTACTTTTAGACACAAAATTATTCATATAGTCCTCTTCCAGAAATTTAGCATTTGTCGAAACAATTACTTTAAGATCTGAAGAACTATAAAAATAATATCCTTTTGTTCCTTTTGGATACACTACAAATATGCATGTTTCTGAATGGGACTCCATCTTATCTGTCTTTCCATTTAACACGTGCGCAGGACATCCAAATATCCTTAAGTGTTGTAAACTAGGCTTTCGCTCGATCCATAACTCAGGCGGTGTTTTAGGGACCGACTTAGATGGTACATCATTTAGAATATACATGGCAGTTTGTAAAGCATATCCTCAAAAAGAATTATGAAGCGTTGAATAACTCAACATAGACCTTACCAAGTCCAAAAGAGTTCTATTTCTCCTTTCTGCCACCCCATTTTGTTGAGGTGTGCCTGGTACAAAAAACTAAGAAATTATCCCATTATCAATAAGATATTGCTGAAACTCACCATATAGATATTCTCCACCACGATCAAACCTCAAGATTTTTATGCGTTTCTCAAGCTGATTTCCAACTTCAGCTTTAAATGCTTTGAACATGTCAAACGTTTTCGACTTATGTCTCATGAGATACACATAGCCAAATCTTGAGTGATCATCCGTGAAAGTGATGAAGTACTCATATCCTCCTCTAGCTTGAATGCTCATAGGTCCATACACTTCAGTGTGTATCAGTCCTAAACATTCGATGGCTCTTATGCCTTTGGTCATAAATGACCTTTTAGTCATTTTACCTTCCAAACAAGATTCACAAGTTGGTAGATCATCAACCTTTAAGTCACTTAGAGGTCCGTCACATACCAATCTTTTAATCCTATTAAGGTTAATATGACCTAGGCGCAAATGTCATAAGTAGGTTTCATCTTTTGATAATTTTACTCTTTTATGATTCTGTTTCGTTGATTCCGTGTCAAACAAGTGAGAGATATTTCTATACAAGTAGAATAAACCGTTTTCCAATATACCTTTACAAACAAATTTGTTATTCTTACTAATAATAAAGCCTTTATTAAAAGTAACCGAATATCCAAATTTATTTAGGCAAGAGACCGAAATTAAATTCCTCTTGAATTGTGGTACATAATAAACGTTTATTAAAACTAAATGCTTATAAGAATCTAAATTGATTCTAATATCTCCCACTACACTAGTAGACATCAACGCTCCATTGCCTAAATGCAAGTTGAATTCATTCTTATTCAGTCTATTCATTTGACCCTTTTCACCACAAAGGAAACACTTTCCTTTGATCTTGGTTACTTTCTTGGTCTTCTTCTAAGAAGGCTCAATTTGCTTTTTCTTCTATTGCCTCTTGACCTTCTTACGGGTCTTTAACAGTAGCAACTTACCAAGCATATGAATCTCTTGACCCTTGCCTTACACAAGGATTTTCTTGATGCTTTGATCATCTTGCATCAGGCCTTACATGATGTTTTTCTTATTGTTCAAGGTGTAGTCCAACTTGAACTGATCAAAGGAATCTGATAGTGAGTTGACAATCATGTCATTTTTCGTATCACCATCTATCTCAGCACCATTTAGTTCAGCAATGTTGAGATATGCTATAACTTTCATAATGTGATCTTTCATAGCCTGTCCAGGTTTCATCCTGAGATTCATGAAAGCGGTCACTGTCTCTCTCTTAGTCGTCCTAGACCTCATAGCTAATATCTCCTATAGAGACATCATTATATCAGCAGCAGTCTCCATTCCTTCATGTTGCTGTTGCAACATGTCGGAGATGATGGCCATAATGTAACGTACATTTAGCCATCTCATCTAAAGACTTCTATTATTGATACTCATCTCTTTGCTCCTAAGTAGATTCATTAGTTTGGTTTAGGAATAGACAGAAAGAACTTATTGTTTTTTAACTTACAACAACATCATAATTTTCCTTTTTCCATGTGATATAATTATCATCAGTTAAAGTATTATCTTTTAGGATTTTGATTAGGGATGGGGTCATGATTTCTTTATATTAACAAAAATTATATAAGTAAATAATCATGATATAGCACTTTTAAACATTTATCTTGAATTATAAATAAAATAATTCAATCATAAAATTCAACGGTGACTTAACACCCATAAATGTCACGCCTCCTATGGGAGTTCGCACCATTTACTAGTTGGACTAGGTCCCACCTAATTGTTAACATAACAACCAATGTTTTCAATTTTAGCCTTGCAATTTTATTAACAAGAACTCTTTGGAGGATATTAATAAAATTACATGGAGTGTGTTACCAAGTTATCGACCTTCAATATAATCCCTCACGAATATCCCTCATTTGGGAGTAGATATCGTTTGGGCTAATTGTCTAGTCTATCCTTGTAAGGAAGTATCTTGCTAAATCCCATTCATGAATACCTCTTGGGAGGTTATTACATGAAACATAAAGCTCAACTAAACTTGGAGGTCGTAGGTGTTCCAAAATACCTTCTCCCACTCAATTATTTCAGGGGTGTGATCGAATTCCAAAGAATGATTTACCAAGTTATCTAGATGTCAATTTAGATACCTAAACCATTCTATGCATGTTCATACCAAAAGAGATATATGAGTGGCACTCCTATTCTATATGGCATGTTATCAAACAACGACAAAAATTGCATTATTTACAAAAAAATCCTATCTTGGCGAACAAGTCTTCACACGACCTTCGCTGTTTGGACTCCCTAGGCTGCCTCCCATGGGCATGCCTACCCTTGGCTTCCTCTCATGGGCGTGTGCACGCCACAACCCCATAAAAGGCTGCCATGCGCAGCCCATGGCTTCCATAGGGTTGCCGTGCGCAGCCCATTCCACAACAAATGTAGCCGCGTGCTCTTCGCACGCACGTTTGTTGCTACGGCTCGAACAGTCCCAAACATGTTCCTGTTGCTCCCAATTCTTCAAACCTTCGAGTCTTCGATACTTAAATGTATTACAAAAGAATTTAAAATAAAAAAATACTGCATTTTTTTATTAAAATATAGTGCAGTTTTTTTTTATTTCAACAACAAAATAAAAAAAACTTAGCAACTACCAAGAAGGAAATTATGGTGATAATAGACCACCCTTCTTGTTACAATCCCAAAACAAAATACATTGAAATTCTAGGACCAAAATTGAGCAATAACAAACCACATATAAAATATATATATATATATATATATATATATATATATATCCATATATTCCTATGTAAATATATATGTGAATACCTAGAGTGTCATCTCTTTCTAAAACAAACATATATACAATAAAAAAAAAATTCACGTACACATACATCAATTAATCAAGGGTACAACTTGGCTCTGATACCAATTGTAGGGAAAATCACGCGTAGCAGAAGCGTGAAAAATTTATAAAAATTAGGGTTTCGGTATAAATAAAAATTTTTCCTTTTTCAACAACAAGAACCTTAACCCTAGATTAATTGATATATATATATATATATATAAAGTGTTGTACCTTTTCTCGTGAAGATTGAACAAGCGCCAAATTGAATCCGCAAGATCTTTCAATCCAATCACGAACGTGAATCACCTAGGAGTGTGGGCTCCCTCTCTTTTAATTGTATACCTGAGGATGGAAACGAACAAAATCTTTTTCTTGTTAGTCATAGTAATCCTCCAAGAAGAAAAACAAAGAACGTTAGGTCACTTGTGAATTATCAATCAATTTAATTGAAACTTGCGTGAACCTTGATTCGATGTTGTACACAAAACCTCTAAACGTAAATGCTACTAGTGTACTATCTAAAACTAAACGCTCTTTATTCTTTTTCTTCTTTACCGAATCTCACACTATTTCTTAGAGTTGATCGAATTTTTTCTAGAGTAAAATCAGATTTTTTTTCCCTCAAAATTTCTATGGTAGCCGATATCTTTTCTCTAAAAGACTAGGGCTGGCCGAATTTCCAAACATACATATATATATATATATATATATATATATATGATCATAAATCCTCTCCTAAGAAGGATTTACTTGGTTGGCAAGAATACTTTCCTTATGTGGATTTATTTGGTTGTTAAGAATCCTTTTCCAAAAGGAATTATATATATATATAGGACTGGCCGAATTCTTCATAGAATATATTTGGATCACAAATCCTTTTCTACGAAGGATTTACTTGGCTGTTAAAAATCCTTTACTTAGGTGGATTTACTTGGTGGTTAAGAATCCTTTTTTAAAAGGAATTCTATCCTACACCAAGACTCCTAAACTCAACTCAATAGTGTATTTGTAACCATATTAAAGACTTCCTAATTTGATTAGATAAATAATTCGTTTTATTTATCTACTTATCAAATATAGTCTTTAATATTAATTTTACTACCAACAATAGTATAATATTAGAAGACCATCTCCTACTAGAAAAAGATTTTGACTTTTAATTAATTAATATCCATTTAATTAAATAATAAAATAAAAATAATATAATTAAGCTATTCTAAATAGTCTTGCTGCCCAACACACTTATATGGGCCAATATATTATTTTCTTATTTTATTAAATCCATTTGACCTTAATAAAAAGTCCATATGTGAACTATACTCATTCTTACAAAAAGAAACAAGTCCACATGCCTCAATACAATTCTAGATGGACCCCTATATTGGTCCGGTGGAATATATCAAGTGATCCATACAAGTTCGTGTGGATTGGGGATATTGAGGGGCTATCTAAATTTAAGCTCCAATAGACATAACCCAATTACAATCAACAAATGATTCACTTAGGTCCGATCTATTAATTTTAGTTCATTCCACTAAAGAACTAAAATTGAACTCTTAAATAAAGATAGAATAAGTTAATATTTCTCATTCATACCCTAGAAAACCTTATTGGAGAAAATGTATCCTCGTGAAGAATATCAGTAATCACCAAGAGCTCATAGACCGCCTATAGCTCTCCAAGTTACCATATTTACTCATATGACCACATTTTGAACTTGGGTATTTTGACTTGTCCAGAAGCGATGTTTCAATAGACACTACTAAAAACTGAACAATATGATTTAATATCCAATACCTCAAAACATCCATATGATGATATTCTACTCTCATTTAATAAATGGAGCCACGATGTCCATATCTATAAATGAAGTCCTCTATCGATTAACAAATGAAAACCACCGAACTAACGAGGATAGACTATGTTATATATTCGGACTCATTGATAGCTTAAATGGTAACACTTGCAACCATAAGTCCATCATTTGTCTTAGGATTGAGATAGACTCTCCGATTGTCTTCAAATAAAAAACTCTTATCCATTGACGGTTCTAGATTAAGTATTTCTTTAATGCACCCAGTGCACTAGATTCTTTTGCCTAATGACACCACACTTTGATGATTTTAGACTTATCATAATACATTTGATCCCACTCAAATGCTAGCAAAAGAATCTATAACTTTGAAAACATAAAGGCGCACAACCTTTTATCTTAAGTTGTGAATATTATTCAAGACTAACTAAAGAATTGTGTCTACCTCATGCATATCTAGATGTATGAGCAATTCTTCTTTTCTTATAGTCTTTTGACCTTATGATTATTTACTTTTGACAATTATAATAATTAAACTATAAATGTTATAAGATTTGTTAAACTAGAAATCACTTTATTAATATGAAAATATTGTCAAATACATTATTACACTTTTGCTATCGAGCATAATCCCAACAACTTCACAAGAAGGAGATCATCAACTTAGTTTACTTCCTAAACTCCCTCTTTAATCTTCTTGTTTAAGCTTGTGCCTGTATTTATTTCATGATTTGTATGGTTCATTTGTAAGATATGAACTAAAACCATTTGGTGTTAGAATGAGAAGAAACCAAGCTCTTAATCGTTATATATGACTTCATGAGTTTCTCTTTCTGTGCTTGTGAGATTATATGAATGTTATGCATACATAATGCTATTATCTTGATTGTCCATCACTATGAATGATTTCTTGATAAGCATACTTTCACTATATGGCTAGGAAGTGCTAGAACCACTAGGCTAGCATATAAGGTTCATTTGTGCGTTTCATTGATCTTAATTGTTTCATGCATATTATATATGTGTGGATATGTTTTCTAAGACATCAAGAGAGATTGGAAATCCGTTTGAGGTACACGAACCTATAGTCTAATTTCCATATTTGGGAATTCAAAATTGTTAAGTGCTTAACTAGAAGGGTGAGGTGGATTCAAATCTAGCACATTTTCTCCATATCTATACATCCAATTCTTGTTATGAATTTTGCTTTTAAATTATGTTAGGATTAAGTATTTTTAGTAAAAATCTAGACACTTCCATTTTTAATTGTTCAAATAGTATACAAACCGATAAAATCCAGTAATCAATACCTTCGTCCTAGTGGGAACGATCCCTACTTCATCATTATACTACTACTTCGACCTCGTACTAGTGCGAGAGTCAATGTGTGTAGTTTGACGTTATCAACCACCCACTCGGTAAATCTACCTAACACTTATGGCTTCTGTAAAATCTGTTTAAGTGGGCAATTGGTATAGACTTCCACTTTGTGTGCTAGGAAATATGACCTTAATTTCCATGCTGAAATGACTAGTGCGATGGCCATCTTTTCAACAGGTGAATACCTTATTTTGACTGGCGACAAAGCTTTGCTGGTATAATAGACAGGTTTCTGGTTTCCGTTCTCCACTCAAACTAGAACAGAGCTAGTCGCCACATGTATTAGAGACATGTACAGGTATAACATTTCTCCGACCACTAGTTTGGAGAGAATAGGTGCTCAGCCTAAGTATTCCTTCTACTTTTGAAAGACTTCTTCACATTCCTCATTCCATTCAAGTCATTTCCCCTTTCTTAGTGCTTTGAAGAACGACGAGCACTTGTTTGTCGACTTGGACATGAATTTGTTGAGTGAGGCGAGGTACCCAGTCAACCTCTGCAGTTTCTTCAATGTCTTTGGTGAGGCCAGCTTGGCCAAAGCCTAGATATTTCCTGGATTCACCTCGATTCCTTATTAGTGAACTTGGAGTCCAAGGAATCTTCCCGAAGGCACTTCAAACATAAATTTGTTCTGGTTAAGCTTAATTCTATATTTTCGTAGCACATTAAAGGTCTCCCTTAAATCAGACACATATCTTTTTACTGTGACACTTTTAGTCAATATGTCGTCCCCATAGACTTCAATGTTTCTTCCAATCTTCCTAGCAAAAATCCTATTGACCAGCCTCTAATCGGTGGCTCCAACGTTCTTCAATCCAAATGGCATCACAGTATAGTGGTACAACCCCTGATCAGTTATAAATATTGTCTTTTCTTCATCCGGCTTATGCATCTGGATCTGATTATTTCTTGAATATATATCCACGAAGCTGAGTAATTCATGGCCTACAGTGGCGTCAACTAACTGATCAATCCTCGAAATAGGACAATTATCCTTAAGACAAGCCTTGTTTAAGTCGGCGAAGTTCACACACATCCCCCACTGGCTATTTTTTCCTTCACCAATACCACGTTTGCTACCCATTATGGGTATTTTGAAAATACCTACAATGTTATACTAAAAAACCTAGAGGGGGTGAATAGGTTGACACTCTATTTTTAAAACTCTTTCGAGACTTTTATCAAACACTTGGTGACCATACAAATTAACCTTTAATATGACTGTTATGAGAAACAATTATCACATGTATGCTCAATTCACCACCCTTAGTCTACAAACATGTAACAAGAGACAATGTATTTCATATATGAATATGTGCAATGCAAAGCAAATTCCACAAGTTGTATACTTTGAATATTACAATGTAAATTCACTAAACATAATTTTGCAATTTGATATAGAAATTCACAAGATACAATATTCAAACACTGTAAATATACAAGATACGCATTCATTTAACAAAGTATATGTGCATCTCTTTCTCTACAAAACAACTTGTTTATAAGGGCGAGAAGAAATGAAGATCTTAAACAAGATATATTGATCACATATACAAATATAAAGAGATTGAGATTGAGGCATTTGACACATTGATTTTTACGTGGTAAAACCTTCGAAGAATAAATATCCACGGGTTTAATCCATAACCACCGGTAAACCGTAATTCACTATTGAAATTCCTTAGTCCTTATAGTGTAAAATATACCTAGAAGGAGGGTGAATAGGTACTGTCTCAAATTTTAGCACTTCTTTAAAAACACAAGTAATTTAATCACATTTAAAAAGTCTTACAAGTAGATTGCTTCACAAATCAATGTGAAATCAATTTAACAAGAGTTAAAGCAATATAAGACAAGGTATGTAAAGGAATTATATTGTTAAAAATCAACACAAGATATTTTTACGTGGTAAAACCTCAAAAGAGAAAACATCCACGAGTTGATACCACAACCACCGGTAAACTGCAATTCACTATGTCGAATATGAGCAATCAACACAAGATATACTCTCCAAGCTATCAACCCTTACTCTACCGTCGGGCCTAGTGAATCACTTTGCCTACTTCTTATCCAAGATGTGACTATTACACCTCTAGGAAGCAACTTCCTATCCAAGGCACTCTTGCCTCTAGGAAGATTCCTTGCTTGCCTATCCGGATCCTCCCGATCCCAGACAAGATTCTTTGCTTAGCTATCCAGATCCTCCCCATCCTAGCTAAGACTTCTTCCTTGGCTATCCGGAACACTATCCTAGCCAAGTCTTCTTGATCAAGTCAAAGCTTCACTGGCTTCAACAAGAGACTTTAACCTTTTGCAAGGTAATGATCTAAGTGAAGTGCAAACATACCATCATGATGCAATCACAAACAAAGAGAGCAAGTAGATCAAACACACTCTATGAAGAATTAGATTTGCAAAAATCAAGCTCACAAGCAAATATAACAAATTCTTATGAACATGAGATTATAGATCTAGATTAGGCATTCAAAATCATTCACAAAGATATCTAGAAACCTAAACATGTCAATCAAATCTAGAGTAACAAGTTTTCAATAGAAATCACAAAACTAGCTTTGAAATCAAGTGAACAAATAGTCCTAGATTGCTAGCTATCATAATACAAAACACAAGCATGTGAAAACATCGGTTTTAAGAAATCCTAACTCAACATACAAGATTCTAACAAATATTATCTAGCTAAAATAGACTCGTAATATACACATATTGAAGAAGTAAACTTAAGGTAACTGAAGGCTATGAAGAACACAAATCAAGAGATGGATCAATACCTTAAGAAAAACGTGCGATTTTGCATTTTGGTGAAAAGTCATCAAAACACTTGACCTCAATCTCTCTTGGAGAAGATAGAGAACTCTCCTATAAATATTCTTCAACTTGAATCACTCAAATCGGGCTCCAAATGAGTGAGTTATGGTTTTTGAAAGTTGGAAAAATTGAGAGAATTTCTGCACTTGTGTTTTTCAATTTTCTTCTTGAAATTAAAGAGAGAGGAAAAAAAGAGCAAATAGGGGACCAATGGAAACATGCCACCTCAGCTCCCCGAGAAGGTGTGTGGCTATCTCGGGGGCAGAAGGTCTCTCTCTCTGAGATGGCCACGTGCCTCCTCGAGGATGGGTGACAAATGTCCTTTGGTTATTTGCTTCCTCCCTCACGCTCTTTCATATCCTTCAACCGTTCACTGAACTCCGAATTCAAATCCATCTTAAAATAACAAAAAAAGACTCTCTCATGCACATGGACTATGAAGCTTTGACCAAAAGATGAGAATTCGACTCAATATATGAAGATGAAGACAATGCATGGTTAGTGACCGAAAAGTTTCGTAACTTCTTACTCAAAACTTAAAAACTAATGAATGAGTAACCCAAATGACCGGAACTCAATGAGAAATAATATAAGACAAAATTCAAGTCCAAAGTCCATAAAACACAAACAAACAAACACATAAACACACAAGAATGTCATTTCCTTGAAATAGTCCTAGAACATACAATTTACAAAATTTGTCAATTTAGGTCTAATGCATGAGCATTTAATATCAAGCGTGTGAATGTGTGATAGAAACTTAGCACAATGATACAGGGACATAAATGTATGCAATATGTGTGTGTGTGTGTGTGTATGCCTCAGCCTTGTAAGAGGAATAAGGTCTAAATATATCTTTGATGTGCAACAATACTTCCTCTTGAAGGCTTCACTTTGCTTGATGAGTTGTGTAACTTCCTTGAATCTTGATAAGGTGTGACTCCTAGAAAACTAATCAATATAAAGGAAATATCATTTTGACATAGAATAATGCCAACATAACTCAAAATTCTAACATATTTTACTTTCTTATTAGACCTTGTGATGAGTAACTTCTTCACTTCTTATTTAATCATCGCGCTTCTTACCGGATTGAACAAACGTCTCTTTCTGAACTACCGTCTTGGCCTCTTGATCCATAACCAAGTTATGTGATATTATCCTCGTGTTGATCTTTGGCACATCCTTGTGACTCCAGGCAAACACATCATTGTATTCTTTTAACAGGCAGGTCAAGTCAGCTTTAATGTCCATACGCAGGTTTGCACCTAATTTAACCACTTTGGTTGGCTCATTGGTGTCAAGGGCTACTGCCTCTATTGGCTCATCATTTTGTGTCTCGGGTCCTACCCTATGGTCGAGTTAGAACCATCTAGCACTTCCGTCTGGTCCCTCAACTCGTCGGCACCCTCAACTGCCTGAATCGAGAATACCTGATGATCATCCTTATTTTCCTTGTCTTTGTCTTACTAGAGACCTTTCTTCAGCTCCCCCAAATCTCCAAAGTGGGATGTGAAGGGGTTGTAAGTCTCTCTTGTCCAACTTCAGTCGGTCGTACACTCCCGCACTTAAAATGTCTGCTAAACTCTTATCATCAGTTAGCACCAGATAAACATCCATATGCCCGATCTGAGCACTTATGACAAGTGCGTTTTTAGGTTTGAAATCCACGTAATGTGAGTCGACTTTAGTGAAAACCATGGGGTCAAAACCTTCCATGATCCTCTTCGGGTCTGGCTCCATAAAGTTCACATTAAGGTAACCCTTTGCCTCCACTACTTCTTGGACTTCTTGTGCCCTTTCTTTGTTACTTTTTCTTGCTGAAGAACCACAAAAAATGGTTTTTATGGCCTCTTCATCTTCAGTTTTCTTAGGGCTTGATTTCTTTCCTCAGCCCCACTCCTACTGATTGTCTTAGAGAGGCTGGTTGTCCGTCTTTTTGATAACGATGTCCTTTAAGTGATCTTCCCAAATACGAGTCTCGATGTCGTCCTTGAGTTGATAACCCTTAGAGGTTTCATGTATGTTATCTTTGTGGAATCGATAATACTTTGTAGTGTCTCGACGAGAGAAGTTTGACTATCTATGTGGTTCCTTTGACAGGTTCTTCTCTTCCAAGATTGCAAGGACTTCTTCCTACTTTTTCTTCAAAGGGGTGTAATTATTGTATTTTCCCTAAAACCTGAAGCTGGTCTGATCATTCTTGGAATCATTATCTCGGGAACCGCCTTGGGTCTTACTCTTTTGCTTATCTCCCTTTTGGGTCCTACCCCCATTATCTTTAGGTGTAGCTACTTCAGGGCAATCCTCGTGCATAATACTTCCTCCTGCTACAATTTCTTCTTCCTTGGGCAAGACAATCCCACCAGCTATGTCTGTCATATTTGCGTAGCTAGTAAGGTGTGCTCTCCTTAGATCGAAAGACAACCGACCATTTTGTAGATTGTTTATATACATTGTTATTATGACTTTATCATTCGCGCTTCCGATCTCTAACACTTCTTGGCCTAATCGGCTAAAGTACTTTTTCAATGACTCATTTTTCCCTTGTTTAAGTTGAGAGAGATGCACCGCCAACTTTTTCATGTGTACATTCCTGAGAAATTGCAATAAGAACTCCTAGATGAGCTCACTGAAACTCCCTATACTGCCTGCAGAGAGCTTTTTGGACTATCTAGAGCCTATATCCCTAAGGGTCTAGGGGAAATTAAGACCATCAAGGCATCACTTATGGCGTATTGGGCCATTGCACTTTTATATCTCCTTACATGCTCTTTCGGGTCGATGTTCTTTTTGAATTGCTCAACACGGTGCATCCTGAACCTTTATAGGAACGGTGTCCGAAGGATATCATTGGTGAACTGGCTATCCGACTCATCATCTGACAACTAATTGCGCCCATACCGCCTAACCAAGGCGTCCATCCATCATATATTACTCAGAACTTCCAAGGTTAACTTCAGTATGAGTATATCATGTTCACCCACTGGTTCTCTACTCGGACTGAAATTCTATCGAATGGTTAATCCTATGACCTTTTCATCAGTATCATGCTCATCAGTTTCTCACTCTAGGTCATCCAATCTGGTTGATCCTCTCTAGTGTCTTCGATAATGATCCTGATCACTATCTTTAGAAGAGGATAAGTGATTCCTCTGGTGAGTATGCCTATTGGGTTGGTACTGATCCCACTCAAGGTTTGGTAGTTGTCACACTTGTCGCAAGGATACCCTTTTCCCTCACGTTCTCTGGTGCTCCAAGCCTGCATTTTCGATAAAGTTTCTGGTTGTTCTGTTGGGTTTCTGTCCATCGTCAGTAGTGCATCCGGTGTTAGGCCGACTATTACTGAACACATTATGCCTGGCTGATTATCTGGCATGTGAAGGTCGTAAGGCGAGGTCAGCCATGCAGTTGTCGAAAGGGCAACTCAATGTCTAGCCGTATTTGCTCCAAGTTGCTATAAGGAATCGCAAAACCGTTGGGCAATCTCCCGTTAGTCGTGGGAGTCATTGGACAACCGTTGATTGGTTGCTAGCAGTCAGTGTTGCGTCTGATGGTCTCGTGGTATCGGGAGTGGTGTTAGCTCCTCTCATATCATTTGGTAAGTTCTGGTTGTTTCTGGAACCGCTCACATCTCCATTGTCAGCAATTACTCATAAGGGTTTACAGAATTTAGATAATATGCCCCCTCCTTCTAGTGCCAATTGTTAACGGTGATTTCTTCCCTCAAAGAAAGTCAACTGGTCAACGATGTGGTCTGCAAACGATAAAGAAATAATGACATAAAAAATAATAAGGAAAACGGTTTTACGTGGTAAAACTCCAATGACGGAGAAACATCCACGGATTGTCGCTTGGCGACAGAGAAACAAATCCACTATGAAAATAATTAATTACACTCTTATCTCCCTTTTCTCTCTGATATTGATTGTCCCTCATTTTTACAACGGTTTTATGGTTATATTTATATAGTGCTCTGTAGGATTTTTGGTGTGTCAACTAAAGATTACAGAGTCATTAGGAGTCTTCATGCGTGGACTATCTTGATATCTTTTCTATTCGGAATCGTTACACAATCACGGTAGTTGAGTATATGTTTGACTTGGATTCTTTACATTCTGGAGAGTATCGCCTTGTTTTCTATTCGAAGTGTGACTCTTATATTCTATCTTGGTAAAACTTCCATCTTGGTCGCCATGTTCTGATCGATTTGTGATTGCCTGTTTTGGATGAGCAATCATCACAATGAGAAGCCCTAATGTGGACATATTGCCTGTTTTGGCCGTCTAGATATCGCTGAGCAGAGATCTCCGACTAATAGAATCCTTATTTGTTAAGACTTTTTAATCTAGCAACTCTATCGTCATGTTATGATGTGTCTTTATCCAATGATGTGTTAGTCGGTGCTCTTTTCATTGTTCAGTTAACTTTTGTCGATGTGGCCTAGTGGGTTTTCCACTTACCCTGCTCTACTTGGCTGACACATCACTTGGGCAAATTTGTCACACAACAAAAATAAATAAAATAAAATTCCTGACCCGTTTATGAAATGTTGTTATTTAATAGCTTGACCGAATCAATCAGTTTCATTTAATTTAAGTGTTTACATATTTAAATATGGGGAAATTACACTACGCCCTTAAGGTTTGGCTATGATACACCTAGAAGGAAAACTTCCATTTAGTCTACGCACAGCTCCCTACACTTAATGGTTGTTAAGTCTTCTGTTAGATTGATTTGGTTTGACATGTGAACTACCCAAAATGCTATTATAATTATATAATTACAGAACATAATAAAATATCACGATAGATAATGAAAAAAATACGTCAGAGTGATATAAAAACAAATGAAGTTGGCGGTGAGACCACTATAAGATTTTATTTATTTATTTATTTCAAACAATTGTTGCCATCACCACCATAATCACCACCATAATAAAATGAGTAGTGGTGAGGTATAGCAAAATGGAGGAGGTTGGTGTCTCCTCCGTTGAACCACAAAATAAAAATCAGACATTCCCAAACTCAAATCTACACTTAATTTGTAACCTAAATCCATGCTCATTTCAAATCATAGAGTTCAGACATATAAAACCCAACTTAAACTCACCAAAATCTAACTCAAACCTACCAAGATTCCAAGAATTGGAGGCCCTACGGTCACCTGTTTGCAGATCGGAGGTCCTATACAGTTACCTCACTGGTTCCCTATGGCCGGGCTGGGTTTGCATTAAATTAAGAGAGTTGAGAAAAATCAAAATGCAAGAATTTATAGTGGTCTGACATGCATACGTTAGGTGACTACATTGACTTCAGAACTTAATTAAAGCTGTTCACTATATACTGTACTTGGTCTATCAAGATTGAAATGTACAAATTAAATTACATTTGTTGATGATATCTCATGACTCCAAATCTATTAAATGATATATTTCAAAAAATATATATATTATTATTATTATTGACTATGCTACCAAGCAGTGGCTTGAACTTGGGCGGTAAGAAACACAAGAACTCGTGTAATCTTACGATCAAGTCCAACAGGAAGCATGGTTATATTACACATTTAATTTTAAAATAAATTGCAAGTATGTTCACTTTTTACACCTATTTCTCACACTAACTTATAAAGAAATGACTGAAATATTAAATACAGATAAAGCCTATGCAGGGGGCTGAAATTTCCTAGGTGATCGACCCCTCTATATTGCTTAATTATAATTTTTGTAAATTATTGTAAGAATTAATTTATGGTTGACTAGCATAGGTAAAGCTAGGGGCCATGGCCGAACAAACAATAAAAAATTATATATTTAATATTAAATTTTTTAAATATTATATTTTACTGTATTGTCCCCACTAAAAAAAATTCTCCAACCGATTCTTTTATGCACCCAGACTAGTATATTTTCAAATTTAAAACTTGTTAATGCATTTCAAATAGGATTGAACGTTTAATATTTCATTTTTCACTTCATTGTACACACCGAAAAGGAACACTATCTACCAACCCTACTCAAGTTCTTTAAAATTCTAAGAGTAAATTTACTATGTCCATTCAATTGCTTAGCTAAAAATCCCTATATTTATATCTCTTTAGTCAGGCTATAAGTGGATTAATTTGTGTACCTGCTCGCTTGAGAGATTACAGAGGAAAATTGTTTGGATGAAACGAACGCATAAGTATTCGGCTATTTAAAACACACTATATATCGCTTTGCGTCAATTTTTATTTTATCTAATCATATCTATGATACCCTAACATCATATGACGTTTTTTGAGTAATTAGATACATGTATGCTGGTGGGAGGAGTTTCCTCCTTGCGTTTGTAAATTTTTATTGACGGATGCTCCCGGTTGTATTTGATTTCTTATTTTAATAAAGATGTTCTTTGTAAAAAAAAAAAAAAAAAAATGTATGCTTGACTATCCCATATAAACTTCTCTCTAAAAAATGATCAAATGATCTAGCATTTCCAACAATCTCTTAACGGTGGATGTTATTGTAAGGGGTCATTAAGGCCAACTCCATTGGGTCACCCCTTTAATGGTTCTCTAATTCATGCCAGACGAAAACAATAAATTTGGAGATAAAGTTTTCATTTTCATATTTAGATATCCAAATCCCCCACCTATATTTGGAACAGGATCCACTCATTGGTCCTTGTTTTTCCTTGGTAATTTTCAAGTGTAATTAAAATATCAAATTGTATGAGAGAGAAAAAGTGATTAAATCTTGACCGTGTATTTTTATTTTGCTTAGGTGTCATTAGATTCTAAAAAGTCAAGAAAAAACAAGATATGGAGAGGATCTTGATCCTCTATATTTCACTGTTTATTTTTTACATTCCCACTTTATCCTCATATTCTATCTTAAATTTCAATTATATTCTTTTCATTTTTTTTTTAACTAAACTTAATTAATTTATTATAACTTTTTATTTATAAATCCTATTGCTATAAAAATTATCCCATTAGAAATATTTTATTGAGATTTTTCATCCGAGTATAATATTAACTATATTTTAATAATTTTTTATTTTTTTATGTATTATACCTTCTATTTTAATCAATAAAGTAAAAGTATTTTAATTCAAACAAATGTTTTCAAACCATTAATTTTAATCAATGTTTTCTAATCATCAATAACATTAATATCTTCAAATTAAAATATTACGATGGAAAAAAAAAAGTACATTGAAAAAGAAGTTATTTTTCTGATAGTGTGTTGGAAATCAAATAATTTTATGGTTGATTGATTGATTAAATTTATAATAATATTAATTAATTATAAGGTACACTAATTAAATGTATATTACATTTTTCTGATATAATATATTAATCAAAAGTACAATAAAAATATATGATCTAAAATTTAGGTTAGGTGTAGACAATTAGGTAAAAAATTAGATAAAAAAAAAATATAAATATCAAAATTTGTTTTGTACTCATCATTATATGTAAAAATAGTTATGTGTAACTATTTTATAAAAAAAATTAAAAAAATTATTAACTAAAATAATTAAGAGAAAACAATTTTATTAAAGAAAATAATAATATTTTGTTATTTGAAGATTGTAAAATGAAGAACGATTTGAGTAATAAATTTATAGAGATGAAATATTCCTAGAATATTCTATTTTTGGTCTCTAAAATGGAGAAAACAATTTAGAACAATTGGAGATGACCTAAGAGGAGTTCACTTTTGTTCACCCCCCTTCAATGGGGGTGAGCATTACCCCTCTCCCGCTTGGATGACATATGTCTAAGGAGAAGTAAATTTGTCCCAAAATATGATAATGTTAAAACAAATTCACCCCCTCCATGGACACATGCCATCCATGCAGGAGGGGGTAATGCTCACCCCCCTTGAAAGGGGGTGAGCAAAAATAGACTCACCTAAAAGAGTATTGTTTTCTAACAATACTCCCTTAAATGACTCTCTTAATAATTTTTTATTATTATCTTGATATTTTATTTTATAATGATTACAGTAACACAAATTACTTATTGGATAACATAAGAGTGAATGATATTTAAAGTTAAATATTTGGTGCTTTTCAAAAAAGTTAAATTAAATATGTGGAGCTCATTTAATAAAGGCTAAAGACACCATTTAATTAGACGAGTGAGCTCCACAAAAACACATTTAAAGGAGTCTTTAAGAAATCTGTTGGTGTTGCAAAAATACAGCTAAGGGAGGTCTCCAAGGGATCGAGACCGTTGGAGATGCTCTAAATATTGATTATGGTTTTGTGTAATTAATTACAGAAAATTGAAATTCCAAGAATTATAAGGGTATGTGGAGTATGTGTTCATGTAAATCTATAAAGTTGAAGGGTCATGGCCTACAAATTACGTAATTAAAGGTCCCTGCCGACCAAAAACTAGAAAGTATATTATCTGGCCAAGCAAGTATATACACAGGAGTAAGGGGTGACTATTGACTTGTTTTGTGATCATTAGTCAAGACTCAAGAGTACTACTGAAGACCGAAGACGATGCTGCGTTGCTGACAGCTCAAATTTCACACAGCTTAAGAATGTGCTGATTTTCTTGAATAAAAATAATAAATTGCTTATCTTATTGTTAGTTTATCGAGTTCTGTAACTACTATTTTTTTTGTAAGATTTTATTAAAAATTAAATATCAGAAAATAAGATTAAAAAGTCCAAATCAAAATTCATCAAAATTAATGGATTTCATCAATATCATTACTTTATAGTAAAAATAAAGGGTGTCTCATGAGTTTATATAATGAAATCTTGTAAATAATTAATGCAATAATTAAAAATTGAAAAAGAATTAGTAAGTAATTTTTGGAGATAATCGATCGGTGAAATAACATGCCAGTTGGGCGAGGCAACAACCACAGGTTATAGCAGCAGTTGACAAGTCTATATATAATACAGCTGTGAGATGTGTGTTCTTTTTTCCTGGATCGTGCGTGTGTCTGTCTTGGTGTACATTGTACAACGTAATGTGCGTGCCACATAAAAAAAAGGTCAAGAGCTTGCTAGCTTTGGTGGCCCATGCTGGATTATGATGTTGTGAGGATTTCTAGCTATCTACATAAATTCTTCAAATCCAATAGCTTTTCTATTTATCATATTATTATTATTTTTTGGGTTAATTGCACTAACCGACTCTTACTTAATTAAATCTAACAAGATTTCAAAAAGATATTCTAAATTAATACAAACACCTCTTACCATTAAGTTAATACGTTAACTTTAACAGTTGACTATCATTAACCTTTGGAAAACCAAATATATCTCTACCAAATCATCCCAAACATAAAATATTTGTTAATTAAAAATTGATTTTTTTTAAAAGATAATATATCGGCCACCAAAGGAAATATCCTCAATTCACGGAGAAGGTTCCTCTACGAACTGCAGGAGGTCGATCTCCGAGGTCGGTGAAGATCTCTTCTAGTAAGTGGGAGATCGTGAAAGATCTCTTATTTCTTTCGGCGGTGGAGCTCCACTGTAAGTAGATTATCTTGATTTTTTTAATATATATATTATGTTTGAGATGATGTGGTAAGGGTATATATATTGGGTTTTACAAATGTCAATGTTAGTCAACCGTTAAAGTTTGACTTGATGGCAAGGAGTGTTTGCGTTAATTTTGGATATCTTTTTTAAACCTTGCTAGATTTAACAAACTAAGGGTAAGTTAGTATAATTAACCCTTAGTATTACCATTCATCTAATTATATATAATATATGTATAGAGAGAGATCCAATAGCATCAAGTGATTCAAAAATTTAAAATAAAGAATAAAGAAAAAAAAAACTTAGAGAAAAAATTAGAATCTCATCTTCTTCTACCACACTTAGAAGGATACTTATATATTAGTAGAATCTCATCTTCTTCTACCACACTTAGAAGGATACTTATATATTAGGTGAAATTATACGTATATTTAACTTATACGAATATCCCCTACGTTGACTAACCTTTTGATTTATAGCCAACTTAACATTCCAAGAGTACTGATCTAGGGGTAAAATCATCCTCTTACTTATAAAATAATTAAAAACCAAAGAAACCCCATAGGTTTGTATAATTATATAACTACCTAGGGTAGGTACTAAGATATTCGGGGTCGAGGCGAAGTACAAAAAATGTGACC
The DNA here is from genome assembly GCA_032871835.1 of Dipteronia dyeriana. Taxonomy (NCBI): domain Eukaryota; kingdom Viridiplantae; phylum Streptophyta; class Magnoliopsida; order Sapindales; family Sapindaceae; genus Dipteronia; species Dipteronia dyeriana. Next base: position 22,210,541 of record CM065297.1, read on the forward strand.
CTCGATACTTTATGTATATTTATTAGATTTTTTTCTCTAATAAATACTTGTAAATATCAATATAATAAGAGTGTTATACAGTTTTTTTTAATATATAAAAGATAATTATTGTTGGGATTAAGATTCAAGTATTCAACAGACTATAATAATTGGGTTTTATAATTTATGGATCTCTTAAAATGAAATATGTTTGGTGGACCTATTTTGAACTCATTTTATGGGTTTATTAGTTTGAAAATAATTACATGTTCAAAAGGCTTTTTTAAACTCATTTTTATGGGTCTATTAGTTCATATAAGAGTTATCTGCAAAATCAAAAAAAAAATTGAAACTTTGAGGGCCCTTACAGATCAGGGGCCCTAGGCGGTCGCCTCACTGGGCTCCCTCTGGGGTCGGGCCTGTTACTACCCTAACGATAATAACTATAAAATAACTTCTAAAAGTTCTAAAATTTACAAAACCACCATAACAACACATCATCTTCTTCCTCCTCTCCACTACTTCGATGACAACAAAATTGGTTCATGGAAGATCGCAACCTTATCCAAGTAACAGAGGAGACGGCGTTAAGCCTCCTCTCGATCTAGAGGTACTGCAACCTCCTCCTTTCATAAAAAGGTTTTGCCACCTCTACAAGAGGAGGCAGCGGACTTTCTTTACATGGAAGAGACGTTCTGCCTCCTCTTCAAATGTTTGTGTAATAAAAGAATTTGTTGAAAATATATGCAATTACATCTAAATTCAGTGACATTTGAGCAATTAACCCAATTCCAAATGTTTATACGCATTTTACATATTTGTTAATAGTCCATAAAATTCAAAGGTTTAAAAAATAAAAATAAATAGATAACTAAAGAAAATGTTTTCTTTTGAAAACTAACCCAATAACATTGATGATACCAGCAACCTAGTCAAAACCATGCCCATATATATAAATATATAGTTATATATTCCTTTACATATCAATTTATAGATATCCATCATGCATGACAAGGAAATTATGCATGCAGATCATGCATACATATTGCTTATATATATAGTCAAAAAGTAAGTGGTATTTTTTGGTCAATAGTTGTTCCATATCAGATTTATTTCATTCATTTTACAATGACTGGGTTGTGAAGTAGAGAGAGAAATTCTCGTTGAAACCCAGACAATTACTCGAACGGTGACGGAGTGAGGCTACGCAGACGTATTCGGGGGTCTAGCTCAGAGTCTTTAGTAAAAGCCTTTTCTGGTCAGTACTTATAAGGGTCGAAATGTGATTACAAAAAGCTCAGAGTCTTTAGTGAAAGTCTTGAAACCTTTATTAAAAAGCTCATAAGCTTTATTAAAAAGCTTGAAGTCATTAGTAAAAGTTTCGGAGCCTTTATTAAAAAGCTCGGAGCCATAACAAAAAAGTTTAGAGCCACTACAAAAAAAAAAAAAACTCGGAGCCATTACAAAAAAGAAAAGTTGGGAGCCATTATAAAAAAGCTCGAAGCCATTATAAAAAAAAAAAGTTCGAAGCCATTACAAAAAAAAGCTTGAAGCCTTTACAAACTTTACAAAATAGCTCGGATTCTTTACAAAAAAGCTCTGAGATTTTACACAAAGTCTCGGATAATTTACATAAGGGCTCGGACACTATAAATAAAGTCTCAATTAACCTTCAAAAAGGCTCGGATAGAGCTTACAAAGGCTCAGAGGTTCAAACTTCACAATATCAACTTCATGTTCACACAAAGACTCGGACAACAAATCATAAGGAATTGATAAATTATTACAAGAATCAGAATACCTTGTTGTGCTAAAACAAATCGACTTCCAGACAAGTTGTAGATCGATTTCCAAACAAGTTTTAGATCGATTTCCAAACAAGTTTATTGGAGAGAGAGAGAAGTTACTGCTTTCAGTGATCAAAGTGTAGAGACGGAAGTATAAAGAAAATTAAAAGTTGATTATTTAAGGACAATATGAGTAGTTTACCATAATAGGTACCTTTTAAACTTAATTTATTAAAGCAGTGACACCATTGCAACGCACAAAAAAAAGTGTCATTTCTCACAATTTCCACTATATATATAAATTTAAATATGCTTACTTATTTAAACGTATAAACTTAATATTTGATATTAGAGTCAAGTCGAATATACGTATATATAATTATTTAATATAAGAATAATAGTAAGTAATTATTTATTATCATATAAGATTCCAAAAGTATGTATAGAGATTCATAAGATATATATTCATATCGGGGAGATTGACATTGATAATTTTAGCAATGAAATGCCTACAACAACGCTAATTCTGGGTCTTGGAAGACAATCCAGATTATTGAATCTCAGTTAGATTTAGCTTTGGAAACAGAGGAACGTTATTGGAGACAGCGGTCAAGGATATATTGGTTGAATTATGGGGACCGTAATACTCGTTTCTTCCATATGAAGGCGGCGGTTAGAAGAGATCGTAACCATATTAAAGGTCTTATAGGAGATGACGGTTTGTGGTACGATTCTACTGCCGGTATGGAACTTATTATTCTTTCTTATTTTGGTGACCTTTTTCAGTCTTGTAACCCTTCCTAGGTAGATATTGGTACAGTTTAGAGGGTTCGTCCAAAATTATCTCATACGATGATTCGCTTTCTTGAGTCTGCATTTACTGCTGAGGAGATTAAAAAATCGGTTTTTGAGATGGGAGCGACAAAAGCTCCAGGTTAGGATGGTCTTCCTACTTTGTTTTATCAGCATTTTTGGGATAAAGTGGGTTCTAGTGTGACCAAGGCCTATTTGGAGTGTTTGAATGATGGTTTCTCTCTGAGAAAATGAACGATACACTGGTGACGCTCATTCCTAAGAAGAAAGTCACAGAGCAGATAGCGGATTTTAGAGCGATCAACATATGTAACGTTCTTTACAAGATTGTGTCGAAGACTATCGCCAACCATTTCCGTCTTGTGCTGGATGAGGTTATTTCAGAAGCACAAAGTGCCTTTATTTTGGGACAGTTGATCTTTGATAACATTTTGGTTAGTTTTGAGTGTATGCATCGTATCAAAAGGTGGAAGAGGAAACATGGTTCTATGGCTATCAAATTGGATATGTCAAAGGTGTATGATAGAGTGGAATGGACTTTGGTTGAGCAAATGATGCGTCAGCTGGGTTTTTCTGAGCGATGGATCAATTTGGTTATTCACTGTATTTCTTTCGTTTCCTATTCTTTTGTTCTGAATGGTGCCATTTACGGCCTTATTAAACCTTTGTGTTGGTTGCATTAATGAGACCTCTCTCTTCCTTCTTGTTTCATCTATGTGCGGAGGGTTTTGAAAGTTCCCTAAAATGTGTGTCAATAAAATGTGTGTCAATAAACTAGAGGGGGGTGAATAGGTTTTAATCGAATCAATTACCGATTTTTCGATTAATCAATATTAACACAAATTACCCCGAGTAAACAAGCATTCAAAAAATCAATTATGCTTAAAACAATTACATCACAAAATATTTACGTAGATACCCTCCAAATGGGAAAAATTACGGACTGATATGTGCGCCACACTAGATCCTCAAATCCACTATTGAATGAAAGTTTATAACCTAGGTTGACCTCCTGTCACACCCTCCAGTTACTAACCCTTTCACTCTACCCAACGAACCTTAATAGTGATTCTTGATCTATTTGCTTGTGCACTAACCACTTAATCACAAGACTTAACCTCAATGAAGAGTCAAACACAACCTAAGTGAATATACAAGAATATTCAATATGCTAAAATGCTAGGTCAAGACATTCATGCTTATCTAGGATTAATAATGACAATTAAAACATATCCTAGATATCAATGTTCTAAATGCAAAGGCAAGAAGAATTAGCTAGAAGGGTAAAATCGTCCTAAATGCTACCTATCATGAAAGCATATATCTCAACCAACAAACAACTACTCAAGCATGTTATAAATGCAATAAAACTTAAAAGCATACAATCAATGAGTAATTAATGCTATTTCTAGGTAAACATAGCCTAGTAATGAAACAATTCATTATAGGTCATGTAGAGATTACCTAGTCAATGAAAACAAGAAGAATCCATGCTTGGAAGATGCAAGAAGATGTTAGATGCTCATGGATTGATGGTTGGATGAGCCAAGATAAGTTCTTGGAAGCTCTCTCTCTCTAGGAGTTACTTTCCCTTTCAAAGATATGGTTTTTGGCTCATAAAAACGAATGAAGAAGAAGATGATACATAAATATGAGCTCTAAATGAAACTATGTCGTTTTGACAAAAACGCCCAGAAAATTGCCTTGTGCACTGGTCGAGTAGCGCACGACATGCGACAACCCACTGGACAAGTTATGCTGGTGAGGTGCGCATGACGACCAATGCACCACCAGTGACAAGCTACTGGAAAGCTGCGCTGGTGTTGGCACGCATGACGACCAACGCACTACCAGCGACACACCACTGGAAAGTTACGCTGGTGTTGGCGCTGGTGAGGGTGCTACTCAAGTGGCGCACGACTCACTTCCTTCACACTCATACATAAATTATGCTAGAGAAAAGAGGTGAAGGGAATGCATCCTAATGTCTAACATGACATGGCATTTTAATCACAAGATGCAATCAATTTAATCAAGCAAGAAATAACAAAATTAGGCACACAACAAGACAATTAAGCACACATGCAAAGTGATCAAAAACATGCATGAGAGTAAGTGTGTGCCCTAAACCTCTTCAATGAAGGTTAAGCAAGTGAATTTACCTTTGAAGCTTGAAAGAGCACTTGAGCAATGATGACCTAACTGCCCTTATACATTAAACCCCAAATGTGGTTGTTAACAGAATGAGCCAATCAAAACTGAGGAACTTACAATCTCCCCCTTTGGTTATTTCGTGACAAAACCACCACTCACAATTCATCCTCACCAATAAACAAAACAAAACAAAACAAAAACAGAGATCAACAAATTTTTTCTACATTACAAAGAGATGTCTAATAAACTAGATCTTTAAGTCATCCATCTCTTGTAGAATCAACATCCCTACAAAATAAAATAACTACACTTTCCAAGACAAGTGTATGTGAGGTGATCAAAGACATAAAAAAAACAAGAGCAATTTGCAAACAACAGAAACAAGCAATATGCATCAACAATGCAAATGCAAATGCTCCCCCTAAATAGGTTAACTCCCCCTCAATGAATCAAACTCTTCTCATATGCAACTCTCAACTCCCCATAAATCCATAACTCCCCCTAAATCCATACTACTCCCCTTTTTTGTCATGAGATAGACAAAGAAGTATCCCCTTAAGAAGGCATCAGCAATGAGAGCTTATGGCACAAGACATATGCACAATCATATAACCAAATTTATGCAACTTAATTAAGAAGAGAGAATCAAGGATTTTTATTAAAAAAAATGTGGGAACAAATGCTTTGCATACAAGACAAGTTGTACTCAAGATCAAAACATGGTATTTGGCAAAGCAAAATAACAAGGGTTTCCAAGAGAATTCAAACCAATTTCACCCTTTGTCATGGAGTAAGCAAGATATAGACTGTAAAATAAATTCATTTTAAGAACAACTATATCAAACTTTACGAGCAAAACAAGACATGAACGACTATTGCGCCCTTTTCGATTTTTCCGGGTGGAATGCCCGTATGATAGTAGCCTTGTTTGACAAGTAAAGAGAGAGAGACTTTTGGATTGTAAAATCCTTGAAATGGATACGATATCCTTATTGATTGAAGCCTCATAATTGCTTTCACACACACATTTTTGCATTCAATTTAGAGCATTCAACAATTTCATCATGCATATTACTTTAAAGCATGTAATAAAAAGAATCAACATGTCATGTAGATCAATTCTAGGTCATTCAAAATGTATTTCCCAATCAATTCTCCTATTCCAAAAATGCATGTTTGGTCATAAATAAGACATGGATTGCATGTAAAGCAAAGTTGCACACTTATTAAAAAATATGTACAACCAATCATCTCAAGCAATTAATAAAGAAGCATAAATATTATCAATGAGCATAATGCAATGCCAATTTGCTCTCTTTGCTTGAGCTCCTCATATGGGGTCAATCAAAAACTAGTCAAGAGGCGATATGAGTCCCTATAGACTTACCAAGTCCATTTGACCTAGTTGAGCCTATGGGTGAAGCCTTAGCACAATGGCATGTGAGTTCATCTTTTCTAATCCACTTAGGTGACACATTGTCATTCCTAGTGATCAAGATCATCATATTACTCCTAGGGTCATTAACACTAGCTTTCCTAGACACATGCATATTGACTCTACCCCTTTTTCTTTCAATCATGCTCTTAGTTTTACACATGTTAATGTACTTGAAGCAATTTGGTCTAACATGACCATCAACACCACAAAAATGACATGAAGGAATAAAATGAGGGGTCATACCATTCCTTTGTGAGGACAAAGGTGCTTTCCCTTGTCTTTAAGCTTTCCTTTGGTGTGGTATAGATTATCTTCTCCCTTGTTGTTGAGTTAGAGAAGATTGTTTCCTTTGTTGAGCATGCAGGAAATGCTTCTTGGCTTGATGGCTTTTAGTTTTAAGGATAGTTGCTTGAGGTGCTCTCCTTGGTTGAGCTTGAACTTGACTTCTTGGTGCCATCTTGACTTGAACATTTCTTGAACACTCTCCTAGTTCAATTTTCTTCTTAGGATGAAGTGGAGGAAGAGGTTCTTTAAAGTCTAAGCTCTTAACAAATATCGTCTTGCTAGAAGTTGATGTCTCCTTGTCATTTTCAAACCCTAGACCTCTTTTTTCACTTTGCTTCTTGCCAACTCCCGACATATGTTCAAGCTTCTCCGTACTCGAATTCATCTTAACAATCAACTCTCTAGCTTCTCTAAGCTCATTCTTCAAGCTTTCTTCCATTTTTCTTCCATTCTTCACTTTCTCACTTAAGTGAGTCACTTCGGTTGATAGCTTGAGGTTCTCTTCCTTTATCTTTCGAACCTTTTTCTTCATATTCAACCTTGAACTTTGAAAATGCTCAATGAACTCTTCAAGGTTTATACTCTCTACATTTCCATTTATAGAGTGAGATGAAGAACTCTTATCACTAGAGTCATTACTAGTGTCACTTGTTGCCATGATGGCATCATCAACATAAGTAGCTTCACTTATCACTCTCTTGGCTACTTTTTCATCTACTCCTTTTTCAAGGTCACTACTTAAGGCTTTGTTGCCTTTTTCAACATCTTCCACAAATGAGGCTCTAAAAGCCGTGTAGTTAAGAATAACCTCTTCATCACTTGAGGAATCTTCTTCACTTCCACTCTCACTTGATGAGGTAGCCACCACTTTTCCTTTCTTCTTCTTTTTCGAATTAGTACACTCGGTGGCTATATGACCAAACCCACTACATTCATAACATTGAATGTCTTTTCTTGTAGGCTTCTCTTGCCTTGGCTCAATCTTCTTCTTTGAGTCATTCTTGTGAAGTTTCATAAACTTCTTGAATTTCTTCACCATAAGAGCCATCCCCTCATCTGAGTCATCTTCCTCCATCTTTACTTTGGATGTCTTCAACGCTATGTTCTTTTTCATCTTAGGAGATGTAGGTGTAGAAGTCCACCTAGACTCATAGGCTAGAAGCCTTACAATCACTTCACTCGGCTTCATAGTCTTGAGTTAATATTTTCTTCCAGTGCTGTCACCTTGGACTCAAATCTCTTGGGAAGTGACCTCATGATCTTTTGCTTGATCCTTCTATCCGAATATGGGTCACCTAGTTGACGGCATTGATTTACGATGTCCATCAACTTCACTTGGAAGTCATTAAAGCACTCGTCCTCTTCCATCCAAATTGTCTCAAATTGCATTTGAAGGACTTGAAGCTTGGATTCCTTGACCATTTTGGTTCCTTCATGAGCCATTTGTAGAATCTCCCAAGCCTTCTTTGCATTCCTAGTGTTTTGAACCAACTTGTATTGATTGTTATCCATGGCACATAAGATGGCATGCATTGCCTTGTTGTTCCACTTGGAAGCTTCAAATTCTTGTGTGCTCCAATGAGACTTAGGCTTTGGAACGTCATCTTCTTCTTCGGTTGTCATTGTTGGAGAAGTGTATCCATCTTCAATTGCCATCCATGCAAGGTCATCTATTTGACAAATATAAGCATCCATCTTGCCTTTCCATGAAATGTAATTATCACCCTTAAGCAAAGGTGGTCTTAAGCTTGACAGAGCACGGATCACCTAAGTATATCTAGGCACCAGCTCTGATACCAATTGAAAGTTCCTTAAAACGTGTGTGTCAATAACCTAGAGGGGGGGGGGGGGGTGAATAGGTTTTAATCGATTCAATTACCGATTTTTCGATTAATCAATATTAACACAAATTACCCCGAGTAAACAAGCATTCAAAAAATCAATTATGCTTAAAACAATAACAACACAAAATATTTACGTGGAAACCCTCCAAATGGGAAAAATCATGGGCTGATATGTGCGCCACACTATATCCTCAAATCCACTATTGAATTAAAGTTTACAACCTAGGTTGACCTCCTGTCACACCCTTCAGTTACTAACCCTTTCACTCTACCCAACAGGCCTTAATAGTGATTCTTGATCTATTTGCTTGTGCACTAACCACTTAGTCACAAGACTTAACCTCAATAAAGAGTCAAATACAACCTAAGTGAATATGCAAGAATATTCAATATGTAAAAATGCTAGGTCAAGACATTCATGCTTATCTAGGATTAATAATGACAATTAAAACAAATCCTAGATATCAATGTTCTAAATGCAAAGGCAAGAAGAATTAGCTAGAAGGATAAAATCATCCTAAATGCTAGCTATCATGAAAGCATACATCTCAACCAACAAACAACTACTCAAGCATGTTATAAATGCAATAAAACTTAAAAGCATACAATCAATGAGTAATTAATGCTATTTCTAGGTAAACATAGCCTAGTAATGAAATAATTAATTCTAGGTCATGTAGAGATTACATAGTCAATGAAAACAAGAAGAATCAATGCTTGGAAGATGCAAGAAGATGTTAGATGCTCATGGATTGATGGTTGGATGAGACAAGATGAGTTCTTGGAAGCTCTCTCCCTCTCTCTAGGAGTTACTTTCCCTCTCAAAGATATGATTTTTGGCTCATAAAAATGAATAAAGGAGAAGACGATACATAAATATGAGCCCTAAATGAAACTATGTCGTTTTGATAAAAATGCCCAGAAAATTGCCTTGTGCGCTGGTCGAGTAGGGCACGAACAACGACAACCCACTGGAAAAATTACACTGGTGAGTTGCGCATGACGACCAGCGCACCTCCAGCGACAAGCTACTGGAAAGTTACACTGGTGTTAGCGTGCATGACGACCAGCGCACCACCAGCGACACACCACTGGAAAGTTACGCTGGTGTTGGCGCTGGTTAAGGCGCTACTCGAGTGGCGTACGACTCACTTCCTTCACACTCATACACAAATTATGCTAGAGAAAAGAGGTGAAGGGAATGCATCCTAATGCCTAACATGACATGGCATTTTAATCACAAGATGCAATCAATTTAATCAAGCAAGAAATAACAAAATCAGGCACACAACAAGACAATTAAGCATATATGCAAAGTGATCAAAAACATGCATGAGAGTGAGTGTGTGCGCTAAACCTCTTCAATGAAGGTTAACAAGTGAATTTACCTTTGAAGCTTGAAAGAGCACTTGAGCAATGATGACCTAACTGCCCTTACACATTAAACCCCAAATGTGGTTGTCAACGAAATGAGCCAATCAAAACCGAGGAACTTATAGGTTTCTCAAGTTGGGTTACTCATACGGTCAGTATTAGGGAATTACAGGGCTTTCATTGTAGCCATAGTGGTCTAACTATTTCCCATCTCTTCTTTACAGACTATAGTCTTTTGTTCTCTTAGGCTACGGTTTCTAACTGTGTTTCGATTTAGAGACGTTTAGATATTTATGCTCGGGCTTCAGGCCAGCTTATAAAATTTGAAAAATCTGCGATGTGTGTGATTCCTTCTTTCCCTCCCTTAGAGTGTTTCAGCTCGCTGTGATTATTGGTATTGGGGTTGTTGAGTGCCATGAAAAGGACTTAGGGTTACCTTGTTTTACAGGGAGGAAGAAAAAAGTTTTTTTTTTTAGTTATCACTAGTCTGATTTGGGATAAGATCAAAGGTTGGGGTGGCAAGTTTCTATCAATAAGAGGGAAAGAATTTTTAATTAAAGTTGTTATCCAGTCCATTCCCATGTACATAATGAATCCTTTTCAACTGCCAAAGTGTCTTTTGAATGAGATTTACCGGCTTTGTGCACACTTTTGGTGGGGGAGTAATGGGAATTCCAGGAAGATTCATTGGTGTACTTGGTCCAAATTATGTGAGGCCAAGGAGAAATGTGGCTTAGACTTTAGAGATTTGGAGATTTTTACCAATGCCCTTCTTGCTAATCAGTGTTGGTGTTTAATGAATAATGGTAACTCCCTGGCTGCTCGTGTGTTAAAAGCTTGTTATTTCCCTGATCATAATTTTATCGATGCCAAAGTTAAGGCTACAACCTCATTCATTTGGAAAAGCTTGATGTAGGGTAAGATTATTATTGTTGTAGGCTCTCGGTGGAAAGTGGGGGATGGCTTCACGATTCACATCTATAAGGATCAGTGGATCCCAAGACCATCTAAGTTCACTCATGTTTCCCCTCTCTCTTCTTTATCAGGTGAGAATGCTACTGTAGATTTTCTTATAACTCTTTCTAGTGTTTGGGATATGGATTTATTGAAAAGTGTTTTTAGAGAAGATGATGTTTCATCCGTTTTGAGAATTCTTATTGGGCGTTACTGTGTGCTTGATTCTCTTCAACGACACTTCGATCAGAAGGGTATTTATATTGCCAATAGTGGTTATTGGTGGATCGTTCTTTTTGTTATGCTTCGGGATCATCTAATTCAAGCTTCTTCTCCAACATTTCTATTTCTTGGTGGAAGTCACTTTGGAAACTTCAGATCCTCTCCAAGATTAAGATTTTTGTTTGGAAGGCTTGCAACAACATGATTCCTTGCTTTGAGGTTTTGGCTTATCGTAAGCTTCCAGTTGACTGGATTTGTCCTCTTTGTAAATGTAAGGTTGAATCTGTTCTCTACGGCCTTTGGAGTTGTAGCAGTCTGAAGTTGATGTGTGCCTTTTGGATTCCACAGCTGGCTGGTAATCACAAGCTTAAGTCCTGTTTATTTTATATATTTCATTTTGGACTGTTTTACTCATTTATCATTGGAGGAGTTGGAGCTGTTGTGTGTGTTTGTGGAAAGTTTGGTCCGTCTGTAATGCCTTTGCTCACGATTATGTTATTGTTAAGGAGATGGATGTGGTAGATTGGCCTCGTGGTTATGTTACTGATTTTCACAATGGTATAGTGGCGAAAAATGGGATTCTTGCTTCCAATTCCTTCAGGAATCCGGTTTGGATTCCCCCTGATCCAAATTTATATAAAATTAATTGTGACACTGCTTTTATGTGGTTGGTCGTTTGGTGGGTTTTGGGATTGTAATTCGTGATTCGAAAGGCTTTGTTATGGCCTCTAGCTCTTAAAAAATCGAAGCTACTTTCTCCCGTCAAGTAGCAGAAGCAATAACAATTTCTTGCAGTCTTCAGTTGGCTATCGATACTGGTTTATACCTATGCAGGATAGAGTCCTCTGCTGATGTCGTGGTGGATTGGATCAATAGTGGTGTGATTATTTTTTCTGAGGTTGGAAGTGTTATTGTCGAGATTCATATTTTGTTGGAGCAGACGTGATGTGTCACCTTTAATTTCGTTCCGAGAAAGGCTAATCAGGTAGCCAATGTGTTAGTTAAAAACGGTATTGCTTGTGTTGAAGACATGTTTTGGCTAGAGGAGTTTCCTCTCTGTGTAGGTTCTCTTGTTTCGGCTGAATGCCGTGTTTGTTTGTAATCCTTTCTTCTTAAAAAAAATAAAAATTGGTTCCTAGCTTTATAGCCTTCACCTTAACATTTTGTAGTTGCTGATTGATCAAATTAAGCTTATGGAAATCGATTCCTATCTTTCTCTCTACTTCCTTTAAAGCAAATTCAGTGACAATAATATAAGGGAAATGCTACTCTTCCCGAAAACTTATCCTAAAAATATGTATAATCTAATGTGGCAGTCCAGATCATTCAACGAATTGCCATGTTTTTTCTCTCATTATTTCTTTTGCTGGATTGCTACATTGGATTATACATATTTTTTTCGACAATTTGTTGAAAAATGTATCATTACCCATAATATAATGAACCTAATTTATCCATGTATACATATTTAATGGTTTGATCTTCCTAGCATCGATTTCCACAATTGAGAGAGCTCGCATTGTGATTATTTCCATTGCAACTTCTTATATATATTTTTTCGGCTTGCTAGAGTATCTCGGTGTTTCGCCTGTTTATGTTGGTTCCTTGAAGTTGAGTTCTAGAGCCCCTCCTTCTAGCACTAGTTGTTGACGGTGATTTTTGGATCGTATAGGATTAATCAAGTGTCTAACATGTTTTTGTAGATTGTTGAAGATGTTATGAGAAAATAGAAAAGTGAGAAGAAAACATGCACACAGAAGCTTATGTGGTAAAACCCCAAGGTGTGGAAATATTCACTGTTACCGGTGACGGCGAGAAGAAATCATTATAGTATAATGATTACACACTCAATCTCTCCTTTTTGGTGAGCCTCTCTCTTTCTTGTATATTTTCTATGTGTTGTTGTATATGTCTCTATGTCTCTATGTCGTTGTGAGTATCTTTTCTACAGGTGGTTATCTATATTTTACAATGAGATTATGAGCCTATTTATATATGTATAGAACCTTAATCATTGTTATACAAATAAGGAAATGTGATAGTGTTTAATTAGGATTGGTAACTTATTGAAGTCGTCTTTGTCTTCTTTCTTGTTTTGGAGTTTATCCTTCTGGAAGTTTTGAGTTCTTTTCTGAATAGAAATCTCTATCACTAAAGAGGAAATAAGGACATTTCCTTATTGAAGTGTAATTCTAGATTCCTTGTTTAAGTAAGATAATTCGTCTTCGTATTTGAGTCATAGTTGCCCTTAATATCTCCCACGCGTTATCCAACTGACCAATTGTCTAATCTCGACCAAACTTCTTTTATCTCGATCGGATGGTCCCGACCAAGTCATCTTTACCCGATCGACTAGTTTCCTCAACCAGGTTATTTGTGCTCGATCGGTTAGCTTCCCCGACCATCTTGGGTAATCTCGACTAGGCTTTGAGATCATTTATTAATTGTCTTGAGTTGATCTTTCCTGGCTATTGTGACGTGGTATATCTAATCATGCTAGCTTGTCATGCTATCAAAAAATCCCTATAACAGAAGATATTATGTATATTAATATATATATATATATATATATATATATATAATGAAGTATTACAAAATGAAATATACTTACAAACAGTTTTTGAAAATTTCTAAGCACTTATGATCAAGTTTTTTTTTTTTAATATGAAACCTTACAAAAGAAAAGGGGAGGAAAACATAGTTTAATCGAAGTAGTCATGATTCAGGAGTAACCACATAGGACATACCATGAATGAATCTAAATAGGTTTCATTATTTTGTCATTCTCTTTTCAAAGAGCATCTCAATTCTCAACCAACATATATTAGCTATATATACCCCATCTCATGTAGACATGACCACGGTTCGGTTCGAACCGTCAAACCGAACCGTAACCGTATGAAATGAACCGTAACCGTAACCGGAATCGGAACCGTGAAACCGGTTTCGTAACCGGAACCGTAACCGGAACCGTGGGGGAGGCGGTTGGGTTCCGGTTCCTCCTCTAAAAAAACCGCCCTGGAACCGGCGGTTCGGAACAGCCGGTTCCAGAAAATATATATATTTTTATTTTATTTTTATTTTTCTTATACTAAATTGTAAAAAAAAAAAAAAAAAAAAAAAAAAAAGGAACTGAACCGGCGGAACCGTGGACATGCCTAATCTCATGTGGCTAAAAGTTGGAAAACTTGTCATCTTTTTACCCTTTTTACCACATATGAGCGTGTTGATAATTGTATTTGATGTATGTCCAACTAATAGACAAATAAAGTGTTCAATCTCAACCATTTAATTCATTCTTCACTTATCAAAAAAAAAAAAAAATCATTCTTCAGTTCTGGTAAACCATTAATTCAAGACATGCATCTCATGATACCTTCAATATCTTTTCGAGGAAATAGCTAGAAATAGTTTTTTTTATCAAACTTCAAAATCTTTTCAATTGTTTTGAAACTTTAGCCCTTGAAATAACAAAAATATCCTCTATTTTTTTTTTTAAGTATTTCACTTTATTTTTTTTTAACTTTATTTTTTTTTAATAAAAAATAAAAATTTGATCGTTACTGACCTCCACCAATGAAGGTTTCACAGACCTCCATTTGGAGTTTTCTGTTGTAACATTTTTTTTACTTTTATTTTTAAATTTAAAATTTATTAAGTGTATTTTTACCCAAAAAGTTAAAACTTTTTTTTTTGTTGGGAGGGGGTTTAAATTTAGTATACTTGTTGAAAAGAGGCTTGCTTTTTTCAACAATAGTTACAAACAAATTATAAATTATAAACTTCTTTATTATGTAAACATGGGTCTTATATTTATTTATTTTAAGTTGTTAACATTATGGGTCAAGGGTTTATTAGAATCCGACGAAATTATTAAACTATACAAACACAGAAATATTAGACTATACAGACATGACCCAGGTTGCAACTCTCACGAAAGGTTAGGGTTGTCGTTTTGTCACCAGGGACGTAATCAAGATTAAATACTAGGGTGGGCTAGAATAATTTTTTTTTCGATCATTAACATTATGATAAAATTGTATAAATTAAAAATAAAGGTACATCCAATTAAGAGTTTGAGTATCATCATTTTGAGTTTTGTATCTTTTAGTCTTGGAAGAAGATCTCGAATTTAAAATGTGAACATCATATGTGGTATTTGACCTACTTGATGACTCACCGTATTTATTTTTATCGAAATAATGGAATAAGTTTCTTTTTTACATTACGACATATATATATATATATATATATATATATATATATATATATATATATATATATATATATATATATATATATACAAAATAAGTCATTAAATAGATAATTTACTCCAATATAATTGAACTAACCAAATTAAAAGAAGAACCATTAAATGGTTACATATTTTAGTAAAAATTTTAAGCTTATTATGTGACTATAAATTATGACATTGAGACATACATAAACCCAAAACACTAAAAAGTGGTACAAAGCTCGCCCCATCACTACTCGGGTTCAAAAAATAAATAGCACTTTTTGGACGTAACATTTCAATATTGTCACTGCTTTAATAACTTATGTTTAAAATGAACTTATTATGGTGAACGGACAAAAATACCCTCAATAGTTGTTCCACATCAGATTTCTTTCATTCATTTTATAGTGATAGTTTTGAAGTAAAGAGAGAAAATCTCGTTGAAACTCAGACAATCACTCGAACGTCGACAGAGTGACGCTACGCAGATGCATTCGGGGTCCAGCTCCCCGCCAAGCTCGCGGTGGTCGAGCTGCCAGGTTAGCTGGAGGGGCAGAGGCCAGCGCCCCGAGAGCTTTTTTTTCTGGTCAGTACTTAATATACTCGAAATATAATTACAAAAGGCTCAGAGCCTTTAGTAAAAGTCTCGAACCTAGTAAAAAAAAAGCCCGGATACTTGATAAAAATACTCGAACCCATTAAAAAAAAGCTCAGGCACTTGGCAAAAAAGCTCGAACCCTTACAAAAAAAGGTCGAGCTTTTTTTTAATGGGTTCGAGTTTTTTGCTAATTGCCTGAGCTTTTTTTTTTACTAAGTGCTTGAACTTTTATTTTAACTTGACAAAAAGGCTCGAACACAGTAAAAAAAGCTCGGGAACTTAACAAAAAAGATCGAACACATAAAAAAAAAAAAGCTCGGACACGTGACAAAAAAGCTCGAACTCTTACCAAAAAAGCTCGAGCTTTTTTTTAATGGGTTCGAGTTTTTGTGTCAAGTGCCCGAGCTTTTTTTTACTGGATTCGAGTTTTTTTACCTAGTGCCCGATTTTTTTTTTTAACTTGGCAAAAAGGCTCGAACCAAGTAAAAAAAAGCTCGGGCACTTGGTAAAAAAACTAGAACCTATTAAAAAAAAAGCTCGAAAACTTGGTAAAAAAGCTCAGACACTTGGTAAAAAAGCTCGAATCCATTAAAAATAAAAGCTCCACCTTTTTTGCCAAGTGACCAAGTTTTTTTTACTGGGTTCGAGCTTTTTTATCAAGTGTCCGAGCTTTTTTTTAACTTGACAAAAAGATTCGAACCAAGTAAAAAAAAGCTCGGGCACTTGGTAAAAAAGCTCGAACCCTTTTAAAAAAAGCTCGGGCACTTGGTAAAAAAGCTCGAACCCATTAAAAATAAAAAGCTCGAACCCATTTAAAAAAAGCTCGGACACTTGGTAAAAAAGTTCGAATCCATTAAAACTAAAAGCTCGAGCTTTTTTGCCAAGTGCTTGAGCTTTTCTTTACTGGGTTCGAGCTTTTTTACCAGGTGCCCGAGCTTTTTTTTAACTTGGCAAAAAGGCTTGAACCAAGTAAAAAAAGCTCGGGCACTTGGCAAAAATGTTCGAACTCTTTTAAAAAAAGCTCGGGCACTTGGTAAAAAAGCTTGAGCCCATTAAAAAAAAGCTCGAGCTTTTTTGGTAAGGGTTCGAGCTTTTTTGTCAAGTGCCCAAGTTTTTTTTATTGGGTTCAAGCTTTTTTACCAAGGGTTAGAAATTTATTTGGGCCATATCAAAAAAGCTCGGAGACAAATCTCAGACATTAACTTAACAAAAAAGCTCAAAGACAAATAAAAAAAGCTCGGAGGTGTATAAAAAAATCTCGAAATCATATCAAAATAGCTCGGACACTAATCAAAAAATCTCGGAGTAATTTAAAAAAGTCTCGAACAGAATCTGGAGACTAAATGTTCATATATGTTCATACAAAGATTGAGACAACAAATCATAACGAATGAATATATTGTTAAACCACACAGAAATATATGATAATATATAAACGAAGTTCACAAATATATGTTATTTTTTGTGCGCAGAATCTAGAGAGAGACAAGTTTTTTGGAGAGAGAGATGAGTTGTAGATCGATTTTCAGATAAATATTTTGAAGAGAGAGAAAGATGGGAGTTATCGTTTTCAAAGCGTAGATAGAAGCACAATGAGAATAAAAAATAGATTATTTAAGGGCAATTTGGGTAGTTCACCATAATAGGTGTCTTTTAAACTTAAGTTATTAAAACGGTGACATTATTACAACACAAAAAAAAAGGTGACATATCTCATCATTTCCACATCACCACTCCATGGTAATTTTCATTTATGCTTATACGTATACACAAATATCCCTCCAATTTTAGTAAACAAAAGCTTCAAAACAGGGAGATAATTGTAAATTAATAATAATAAAGAGCATACTATATAATAGGGTAAATATCATTTTAATCCCTGTGATTTACCCTATTATCCATTTCGATCCTTGTAGTTTCAGTATTAGCCCGTTTAATCCTTCTGTGACGGTTTCTGTTAAAATCAGACCATCTGACATAATCAGATGGTCAAATGACTGTTATACCCCTACTAAATGAGTTGTCTGTTGGAAAGACAATTAAAGCCTCAAAAGTAACCGTTGTAAACAACAACTACTTTTTTTCTTTCTCTTATAAAAAGGCATGCACCCTGCTACACTACAACCTCATCTTACATTTTCTTCCACACGCAGCACAAACCCTTCATACAAAAGCCTTCATACATTTGCAACCTATTCAACACACAGCACATGCTCCAACACTCATATTATACAAACACATAAACCCTTTTTACATTTTCTTCCACAACACACATCACACTCATATTTTATGCCACAACACCTGCTCCAACACTCATATTTTATGCCACAGCACACATATACAAACTCAACAAAGAAAAACAATATCAACAAATATATATGTCAACCAACCACAACAACCACATCTACCACAGAAATATCAAGCAAACACAGACAACATAAATCAATAGCAGCAGCCATGGAGACATCATCAAGCTCAACAATGGCTATCAATGGCGGGATAATCAAATTCAAAAACCAAAAATGCTTATGTGGGATTAAAGCCGCTGTGAAGATATCTGAATCTCAAAAAAATCCATAGAAATTGTATTTTTTCTGCGAGAGAGGAAAATCTAATTTCTTTAGATTTTGGGATCCTGACATTGAAGAATTTAACCAAACTGAATTCGTAGGAAGCAATTCACAAAGGTATGATGATAGAGAACATTTTCAGCTTCAACAAGAAATGACAAGTGTAATGCAGAAGTTGGAACTATTATGGCAAAGGGTGCAGCACCTAGAAAGCTTACATTTAAGGACGCATAATTTGGAAAATAACATTCATGGGAGAATGCAAAACCTAGAGTCTAGACAAGGGGGGCAAAGGCTAACGTGGGTAGTTAACATAGTGTTGTTTGGTGTAACAATGACAGTGTTTGTACTTAGTCTAACAAACAATCATGGAATGTAATAATTAGTAAAGCATAAGCATAAAGAAAAAGTAGATAGAGTTCATAATACCCTTAGATTGCATAACAAAAGTGCAGCCAATTACTGTCAAATTTCTACATGGTCTGTGTGCTAGCACAAACAAAAAACAAATTTCAGCATATATAATGGTTTACTAACCATAATTAAAAAATGCTAGCAAGAAGACCACACATTTAAACAAAAAAAAACATGTGAAGATGAACAAAATAAAGTAGAGTTCATAATTACGAATTCAAAATAAAACTAAATTTTGTTAACCAAGAACTGCCAGTGTTGCACTTTCAACTGCCAGTCTTCCATCAGTCCAAGTCCTTTTGTGTTTGAGTCTGGGTTGGTGGTGGCTGTGAAGATGAACCTTCAAGTGCTGATTGTTGTTGGATTGGGTGATGTGAAGATGAGGTTGTAGTGGAGGTTTCATTAGTCTGTAAAAAGAATTTGCAAAGGAAAAAGAAAAAAATTAATTAGATAAAGAAGTTTGAAAAATGAATGTAGAAGAAATATATTCAGTTTTGTTGTTTTGACATACCTTGTTTTTGCATGTTCTTTTGTTGTGTCTAACTTGGCTGCAAAGTTTGCATGTCACAGTTCCAAACTTTCCTCCTTTAGGGCCCTCGTCTGGTTCCCTCTTCCTTTGAGTCTTCGGCCTTCCAGGTTGCACAGTGCGAGGTGGTGGATCTATGAGTTCTGTTTGACCTTCAATTAGTACAGAAGCAGGGACTTCTGGCCACCTCTTTTGATCGGGAATTGGGTGGATCATTCCACCATAAGTTTGCATGTAGGCACTCTTGGTCAAACATTGATGGACATATTCACTCACCTTATCCTTCACTGCAGCCTTACCACAATGGTGGCTTATGGAGGCCATTGCATGCCTACAAGGGATCCCGCTCACTTGCCAACTGCCACACTGACAACTATACTCACCAAGTTTAACAGCATATCCCTTATTTGGACCTAAAAGCTCATACTCCATGTTCCCAGCAGCTATAATTGTTAACACCCTGCTCTGTTTACTATTCTTTAATATCTTTGCATTAACTTTAGGTGGCAAAACTGAATTCTATTGTTGACACTCTACCTTTCTCTCTTGGAATTTTCTCATAACCATCCTCCTAATAAACTCAAGCAACTCTAAGTAAGAAGAAGCTCTATGAGTCCCTATCATGCTATTAAAGGCTTCAGTCATATAGTTGGTAACATGGTCACACCTAATTACGTGATCATAAGCATACCTAAACCAATGCTTTGGTTCAATTTCTTGCAACCAACTCTTCGCAGCAGGGTTTATGGCACCAATCTCGTCCATTGTTTCTTTAAAGTCACTAAACATTAGAGCTTCAGCTAGCTCTCCAAAACAGTTTATTGAAATGATCACCCTTGTAGGTTAGTCTAAAGTTGGCATATATATGCCTTGCACAATACCTTTCCAAAGGAAAAAAAAAACATAAATATTTTGTACACAAGGTTTTACATTTCAAAACTAGAAGTCTATGTATGATTTGCTCATAAATGTAAAAAAAATAAATACTAGAATAAAATCTGTTGTCAATTATTAGAAACTACATGTATTAGATTTAAGCTGTCAAAACTTCAGTAAAAAATTATGTATGTATGCTAACCAGACAACAGTATCACAAGGTAACAAAATTAAAATTAAATGCACAAATGAGCCACAACTCAACTTAGCAAGACTAATATATATATATATATGCAATCAGATCATAAAAGAAATTACCTTCTATTTGGAAAATGCTAATGCAATGCGTGAATGACTCTTTTTTGTCTATCAGACATGAAAGTCAAGTTTCGGTCTGATGGGTACTTGAGATGAATCTTCAGGTTGTTTAAGAACCATTCCCAACTGGACTGTGTCTCCTTCTTACAAATGCAAACAGCTAGTGGGAATAATCCACTGTTTGCATCCAATGCCACAGCAGAAAGTAGCACTCCTCCATATGGCCCTTTTAAGTGGCATCCATCCATTCCAATAAAGCCCTGCAGCCTTCCAGGAAACCTAATTTTTGAGCTTTAAAGCTTAGAAACATCCTATGAAAGGTAGGGTGTGGTTGTTGGGTGGAAATATGAACTGTTGATCCAGGGTTACTTTGGTTCACCATGTAAGCATATCTCCTTAATTTAGCAAAAGCTTTAGCATGATCTTTTGCTAACCCCTCTAAAGCTCGTTTCTTGGAATTATACAACCTTTAAATGTCAACCGAGACCTTATATTTCTCCCTCAACAGATCACTTATCACCTTAATAGAAATACTATGATTGCCCTTCACAAGGTTCTCAAATTTAGAGGCAATCCACTTGACCTTAGCCTCTTTATTGTTGTAAATCCTATGACATTCATGTATGTAAACTAAAGTTTTTATCTTCAATGTCATTCTATCAAGGAGGCATGAACCGTGTGCTCTCCAAGGACAACCAGCTTCTTTGCACTTGTAGGCCTGTCTTTGAAGGTCATTTTTAACTCTAATTAAAGTTACCCCTCTTGGATTGCATACTCCCTGAATAATTCTTTCATTTGCTCAATATTGTCAAACGTTTGACCTACTTCAAACTTATTATCACCATCCATCATTTTCTTGAATGGTATACCTTTCACCAACTTGGCGATCCTAACCTGTGCAGGTTCAAGCTCCGAGTCACTAAAATACTCATCTTTAGACTTCGATTGGTAACCCTCAAATAAATCCATGCACTCCTTCATTATGCCATCATCCCCATCAACAGATTCTTCCTCAAATACTAGGACCTTGTCATACTGCCTATTTTATCCCTCATTAGCCTGTCTACCCTCTCCCTCTCCCTCACCATCCTCACCATCCTTATCATCATCTTTCTCACTATCACCATCATAATTCAACTTATCGGCCTCAAAGTCACACCAACCTAACGTTTGGCAACCACCCTGTTGATCCAACACTTCATGTTCTTAATTAGGCCTAGAAGATGACCCTTCTGGAGGACTTGGAACATAACATCTATTTTCTAACTCAAAAACTATTTTTCATAACCTACGGTCCTCAAACTCCTTAAAAAACTCAATTAACTCACTATCTTTATTCACCTCAACTCTCTCATCACACCAAGGTAAGTGTATCCAAACAAGGCAATCTTCGTTAGGCACTACATCTTGTCCACTAAGCTCCTCAATTGTTGCACGAATCAAACTAATGAGGCTTATGTGATCAGAATCACACTGACCTACATCATCCACCTCATTCCTAAACATCACAGTTATTGTGAAAATATCCATTTCACCTATGTATAAAAAAAATATGCAATCTAAATTAACATATATATTTATAACATATCAAATATATCTGTTAACAGTTTTGTCAAGCCATCAACAAACAATCTCCAAAAGCAGAAAAATCCCAGTTCACAAATACAAAAATCGAATTACTTGTAGTAAACTCATTTATCAACCACAAACAAAAACAAAAGACACTGACATAATATATCTTTCAAACATTAGAACCATTTATTATTCTTGTTCTTATATTCTTCTATATACAAGATAATAATAATAATAAAAAACCAAACAAAGCAAACAACATAATAAATTATGTTTTAATTATATTCAAAATTTAGTTACTCAAGTGATATCAAAACCATAAAAACTTGTTTTGCAAACTTAATAATAATCAACCCAACATAAAATCATATGAAACACTTATAGACAAAAGAAATACAAACAAATTCACATCATAAACAGAAAAGAGCATAAATCAACCCTAGATGATTTGAACCCGATAGTTTAAAAAAAAAAGACAATCATTTATTTTTAAAATTTTGTTTACTTTCGGTACTAACACACGTAAAACTACTGCAACAACCAAGAATTACACTTCATCGGCTTTCAATAGCAAAACCCCCAATTTCTCATACATTGTAACCATAGATAGATGAAATCTTTAAAGAATCTAGACACAAACATATTGCATGCAACAAATATCAATCAAAACACACTAAATCATCCTTCATTCTTTCAATAACCTAATGCTCAGCAAGCTTCAAATCCTCCTCGCAACAGGTGTTCTTCTACAAGTATTCCTAAAAATGAACGTCTAGTACAAACGAGGTTTCACAACATTTCAAGAAGAACGTGGAAATGACGTGAAAACAGTCAAAGAAGTTGGGTTCTGTAGGGTTTTTGGCGCGAAGCTTCAGACTGTTGTTGTGGTTTCTAAAGAAAAACGAAACCAAATGAAAATGACAGTGGAAGTGGAACCACACTAGTCAGTGTTTTTATTTTAAAGTTTTATGTGACATGTCAGGGAGATGGATTACATCTCAACCTTTCAATTTCTTATTTGTTTTTTATTACCAATTTTTTTAATTTTTTAATTTACAGTTTTGCCATTCAGATAAGAAATTCTAGAAGAATGCATGATGCTTTTACAAATTTACCCTCACTTTGTTAACGGAAATTTTTAAAACTCTAGCGAAATTAGACGGCAGGGACTAAAATAAGAATTAATTGAAACCATAAGGACCTGTATGGCCAATACTGAAACTACGAGGATCGAAATGGATAATAGGGTAAACCACATGCACTAAAATGATATTTACCCTATTTAATATAATACAACAACCATTTGAGCTGTCACATTGATGCCAACTGTGGGCATTTTTGTTTTGTTTTTGTTTTCTTATCTTTTCTTCTTGTAATTGTAAATCCATGTATTTGGATTTCTGACGTACTTTAAAGTATATTCAGTTCAATTCTTATGATTGTGTTGTCAAACGAATTAAAATGCGTAATAATAGAAAATTGTGTCAAACATGTAATTTTTGTAAGTATTATATCAAATATTACATGGCACAAGTGCGATACATATAGCATATAACAAATAAATTATAACTATTCTTTCCAAAACACATGAAATTTTATATTTATGTATTAAAATAATTAATTAAAATAAAAATGTACTTTTTAAATTAAATTTTGGGTTTTTAATAAAAGGACGCAATTATAATTTATAAATACCAACATTCGAACCCAAAATGGAAACAAAAGAACAAAAAAAGACGTATAAAAATAACACCGGAGCCTGGCCACCGGCAGTTTGACTGATTTTTACTTGTTTTATATAAGCCGCATATTTTGTTGTTGTGGTAGTTAGAGCCTTGAGGTTTCGAAAAACAAAATAAAACCATTATAGAAAAAAAAGAAATAACAAAATAATTTAAAAAAAATCAACAGAAATAACATTCAGAGAAAGGAGAAAGTTTATATAAAGACATTGTTCTTTTTATTTCTCCTTGCTCTTCTTGTTTTTTTTTCCATTTCTCATCTCTGTTTTGAACTTTTATATATACATTGTTCTGCTTCTGTTTTCCTCTGTTTACAGAAGCAGAAAAAAAAAAAAAGAAGAGGTTTTTTATTTGGTAAGAGAAATTATTTCGATAGACCTTTCCTTTCAAGTGTTGGTTGTTGTTGTTGGTGTAATGTATTAGTTTTCTGGGTTTGATAGATTGTGATTTGTAGCTGTTTAGTTTAAGTTTTTTTTGAAAAAATTAGTTGGGTTATGAGTCGGTGACTGACATTCCAGCTCTGCAACTTCCATTGTTTTGACTTTTGCGTACCTCAGAAGCAAAATCACATAACAAAAGAAGAAATATTCGTGCTCTTTTGGAAAAGGAGGCTCTTTAAATCCATGCAGATCTAGTGCGCTTCCTTCAAAAACCGTTTTCAATCATCTTTTAACATTGTTTCTAGCTTCCCATTTGCCTCTCCTCTGTTTTTGCTCTGTTTTCACAACACAAGAAAATCATAAATGGAGCAATTATCTACAACCAACCTTCTTCCTGATGCATTTCAAGGGGCTAGAGGGGACATATCAATGCAATTTCAATTGCTTTGGGATCAAATCAAAGCACCATTGATTGTACCATTATTGAGAGTTGCAGTCCTTGTTTGCTTGATCATGTCTTTAATGCTATTCATTGAGAGAGTTTATATGGGCATTGTCATTGTGTTGGTGAAGCTTTTTGGTCGAAAACCAGAGAAGAGATACAAATGGGAGCCAATTAAAGACGATGTTGAGTTGGGTAATTCATCATATCCCCTGGTTCTCGTTCAAATCCCTATGTACAACGAAAGAGAGGTCCTTTTCTTCTAAAAAAAAATAATTCCTTTTTGTTCTTATTTTATGACTTGATTTCATGTTCTAATGCACATTTGTAATGCAGGTTTATCAACTTTCAATTGGAGC
This sequence comes from Dipteronia dyeriana, assembly GCA_032871835.1. Classification (NCBI taxonomy): domain Eukaryota; kingdom Viridiplantae; phylum Streptophyta; class Magnoliopsida; order Sapindales; family Sapindaceae; genus Dipteronia; species Dipteronia dyeriana. Next base: position 22,235,425 of record CM065297.1, read on the forward strand.
TGCCTGTGGACTTTCTTGGCCGTCTGATCGTATCATCATTCAAGTCCTTGACGATTCAACTGACCCAACAATCAAGGTATAACCTATCGGTCAACATTTTCATTTTTTTTTTCTTTTTGTTTGTACTAATAGCTATTTCCCCTTTAAAAACCCTATCAAGTTTTATTCTTTTCTTGGAAATCGAAATCGACCATTAATTTGTGATGTTGAAAATGCTGCAGGATTTGGTGGAGCTAGAGTGCCAACGATGGGCAAGCAAAGGAATAAACATCAAATATGAGATAAGAGACAACAGAAATGGGTACAAAGCAGGGGCTTTAAAGGAAGGCATGAAACGCAGCTACGTGAAACACTGCGATTACGTTGTCATTTTCGACGCCGATTTTCAACCAGAGCCTGATTTTCTCTGGCGCTCCATTCCCTTCCTTGTCCACAACCCTGAAGTGGCTCTGGTTCAGGCTCGCTGGAAATTCGGTAACTCGAAAAAAAAAAAAAACTCACTTTTGATCAATTAATTAATCAATCGCACATTTGACATTCTGTTTTCCTCACTAAAATTAAATCATTGGGTTTACACACTTGCCCTAGTTTGGATAGATTTTGTTATTTTTATTTTCTTTTATTTTTCTGGTTTTGGTTAGTGTAGTAAACAGGAACTGTTTTCAATATTGTCGGTGGGTATGTTGAGGAAAGGCTGAGGTGGGTCCCATTTCATGGGTCTATCCTCGCTGGACATCTGTATAGTTTGACACGTTAGCATATTATTTATTGGTTCATAGTTCATGGGACCCCCACGAGACGAACCAAATTGCAAATGTGTAAAAGATGAAAACGTAATGTTCAGGTGTCGTTTTGTTCTCTTTGTTTTTAATCGAATTTGTCTGAAACAATTGGAAGTGTTGAACTTGCACTGTTGCACATGGAAATGGGCAATTATTAATTCACTTTATTTGACGTGGCATTATCAGCTTTAGGTTTTCTGGAAGTAAAAGTTTGGTATCAAATTTTAGGCCATCTTTTGTACGTGTTTTTGGTTATTATATATGAAGTAACTTTTGATGATCTCTTATTATAATCAACTTTTTACAGGAAAATTATTTCTTAAAATTATCAAGTTCCTGTGTATTTAAACTTGGAAAGTTATAAATATCCATCAAATTAAAGAGAAATATAAAGCGTCATTAAAAACATTGTCATTTCACATGCCATTACATTAAAGACATTTTGTAAAAGCATATTGTTAGTGGGTTGACAATTTGACATAACCCATGAATTAGAGCTACCCAGAAGAGAAACCATTAATTTGGTAGGGAAACCGAAAGCACTTTTGGCTGCAAAAGCTGCAAAGCCTCTCGAATTTATTTGCTTTGGAAGTGCTAGATTTTGGCCGGGTCTAGCAAAATTCTATCTCATAAATGTAGAGAAACAGCACAGAACAGAAAGTCCAATTGGGCATGCTTGGACTTTCGAACATATTTGAGGGGTACAATTGTCTTATTTTTTGAAACATTTTCTTATAGTATGCCCGGCAGCTGCATGTGCAATCTTAATGGTGGACCTCGTGCTCCTGCAGTCACTTTCTAAGTGTTTTTTTTTAAAAAAAAAAAAATCTCCATTCTCTACTATACTGACCGACATTTATTCATTTATTTCCTTGATATCATTGTTTACATGTAATGATAATAATTTAGTCCAGTAAATTGTAAAATCAATGCCAGCTAATTAAGGTAGTGACTAGTGACATGGCAGTGTTGAATTTATTTTTCCGGGGCTGTTTTTGCATGCAGTGAACTCCGATGAGTGTTTGATGACAAGAATGCAAGAAATGTCTTTGGATTACCATTTTACAGTGGAACAAGCAGTGGGGTCCTCCACCTATGCCTTCTTTGGCTTCAATGGTAAAAGCTATTACAACATTGATTTCTTACTTAGAAACCATATCAAAATTACCAAACCAATAATAATAACAAATGACCATAATGGATGGATTTGGATGGATGTGTGATGTTTGATGGATGGATGCTGATTCAGGGACGGCAGGTGTGTGGAGAATTACTGCTCTCAATGAAGCTGGAGGATGGAAAGATAGGACCACAGTGGAAGATATGGATTTGGCTGTCAGGGCTAGTCTTAAAGGCTGGAAATTTGTGTATCTTGGTGATCTAAAGGTACCTAATTTTGCAGTCTCATTTAAGAATCTCAAACCTTTCATTTTCATACATAATTCATTCAATTGATCTGATAATAGTAATTGAACAGAAGGGTTATGACAATTTGATTGATTTTCAAACCACTTAGTGATTTGTTATTGTTTACTACAGGTGAAAAATGAATTGCCTAGTACTTTTAAGGCCTACCGCTACCAACAGCACAGATGGTCTTGTGGTCCTGCTAATCTTTTCAGGAAAATGGCCATGGAGATTATTACAAACAAGGTTTGTAAATTTAAATGACAAAAATCAGAAAGTGAAATGAAAATCAATTTAGTAAGTAGCTCTAACACTTGGTTTGATTTGATATGTTTAAACAGAGAGTAACTTTGTGGAAGAAGGTCCATGTGATCTATAGCTTCTTCATGGTCAGGAAGATCGTAGCACACCTTGTTACATTTATCTTTTACTGTGTTGTGTTACCGGCAACTGTTCTGGTTCCTGAAGTTGAGGTCCCCAAGTGGGCCGCCGTTTATATTCCTTCTGTCATCACCATCCTCAATGCAGTTGGAACCCCAAGGTCTGTTTAATTTGTCTCCTTTCCTATAATTGTTTGATCCTATCGATTGTCATCGTCTATTTAGATAATAGTTTATAGGCATATACGTCCAACACACTTATATTATAAGTGTATCATGTGATATGTATTTCTCGTGTTTTTGGTTATTCATATCGCATGACTTGATTTGATTGGACATCATATCATATGATTTGATTTGATTGGACACATAAACCAGACGTAACGGATCATTTCTCCAAATTTAGAACAACAATCAACTCTAATAGAACCTTTTATTTTGGTACTCAACTAGCTTCTTTGAATCTCTTATGTTATTGGTTATTTATATCACATGACTTGTTTTGATTGGGCGCATAAACCAGACGCAATGAATCATTTCTCTAAATTTAGAACAGCAATCCACTGTAATAGAACCTTTTATTTTGGTACTCTATTTAATTATTTTTGTGTGACAATTGACAACGCCAACACTTCTGCTCAGTTGATTCATTTGCAAAACAGCTGCCCTGCTTCAAAGAAGAAATCTAAACAATAGTTTAAAGATTTGAGTCAACTTAAATGATTTGGAATGGTTGTTCATGCAGATCACTTCACCTAATGATTTTCTGGATCTTGTTTGAGAATGTAATGTCACTGCACCGGACAAAGGCTACCTTCATTGGCCTGCTAGAGGCCAGTCGTGTAAATGAATGGATTGTCACAGAGAAACTAGGAGATGCTCTCAAGGCTAAAACGGCCACAAAAGCCCCCAAGAAACGCCGATTCAGGATCGGAGACAGGTATATACATACGGAATATGTTCTTGTATCCTAATTTGCCATTACCCTTGCATGTTACACTTCCCTAACCTGCCTTTGCCATTTTGCATTTATATGTAAACAGAGTCCATACGTTAGAACTTGGTGTTGGTGCTTACCTCTTCTTCTGCGGCAGCTATGACCTTGCCTTTGGAAAAAACCACTTCTTCATTTACCTTTATGTGCAAGCAATTGCATTCTTCATCATGGGGTTCAGTTTCGTTGGCACATTCATCCCCCACTCGTAGTTGAGTGAACAATCGATGCAATTTGATCTTTTGGCTATCCGATCGCCCTGTGCGTTATATGTGGTGTTCATAGTAGTGGGATTTTCTTCTTTTTGTGGTCATTCTTTTAGGGTTGATCTTAAGAATTCGAGGAGGGCATGACTCGAAACAACTTAGTTTCTCTTGTGAATATCCAAGGAAGTTACAAATCATGGGAATGCATTATATAAACAAGATAAGGATCAAGTGAAAGGCAGAGTTCAATATGGGTTCAGAGCCCAAGTAGATAGATGAACATCTTTGAATGGAGTGCTTGAGATTGTGAGAACTAGATTTTTTTCTTCTTCCTTTTTTGGTCCTTTTTACCGTTGTGGTATTTTTTTTTTCTTTTTGCCTGGAAGGGAATAAATTGATAGAAAATGCAATAAAATTCACATACATGAATTAGAAATATAACAATAGAAGCCAAAAACAATACACTGCAATCTGGTCGGGGATTAAATAATGTTGGAACTATTTTCAAAATAAAGTACGTGAAAGTTGTAAATGTGATCAAATGAAATGATCAAGAGATGTGACTCTTGACAAAATATGTGACTTTTAATTCAAAATGAAAAGTCACAATGAAAGATTGTATTGTTTCAAAATTACAATCATTTATGAAATGTTGTATTTGTTTATGAAATAATAAAATTATTGATGAAAGGTTGCAAGCATTATGAAAGAGTGCAAAACATATTATAAATTGTCACTCGTTTCATTCATTTTGATACACAACTAAATACAGAACATTACATTTCTGTTACTACTCTTTCCTCCCTCAATTTCTCATTTTCCTACACAACAAATTTCTCATTTCTTTCTTGTATAAATACTAATATTCTGTTAAACTGCAGTAACATAATATTGTTTCTTGACTGGTTTGACATCAAAGGTGTTCGTGGTTTATGTTGTTTGTGCACAACGATATTAAACAAATATGCTTCATTGTATCCTAAAGGCATATTTTCTCAACTATGTACATCATTCAATTGGTGGGGGTAAATAGTGTCTTAAGATTAGCGACATTTGTAACGTGCCTTGAAGCCCACTATTTACTACAGTATTTTTCTATTGTCAACGAGTTTGGTTCTACATAAGTTTACAGTCACAGCGAACCTTGATACAAAGGTACACAATTTTCTTTTTCTTAGACACTTTTCTAACAATCTTAAGACAATATTCTTGCTACTACAATAACACCTACAAATTCTCTGCAAGAGTTCGTTGTGGACTCTGTGAAATTGGACAATTTTGATGGTGGTAGTTTTATTTGTTGGCAAAAGAAGTTGTATTTTCTCCTGTCAACATTGAATGTGGTGTACGTATTGACAACACCGAAATCGGTCGAGCATGATGATGAAACCATGGCACAGATCTGTCAGCGTCATAAGTGGGAGTAAGATGATCATATCTGCAAAGGTCACATTTGCCATGCAATGTTCGTTGCTATTTTCGATCAATATCACATAGTGGCAACTGCAAAAGAAATTTGGGACTCTCTCAAGGTAAAATATATGGTAGAAGATGCTACAAGTAAGAAATTCTTGGCCTCTATGTTTTTTATTATAAAATGGTAGATAGCAGACGTGTGGTTGAACAATTTCATGAAATTAGACACATTTTAAATCATTTTAGCCAACACAAAATGAATATGGATGAATCTGTTATTGTTTCTACCATTATTGATAAACTTCCTCCCTCTTGGAAAGACTACAAAAGGAGTCTTAAACACAAAAAAGAGGATGTTACTTTGAAAGAGTTGGGCCAACACCTCCACATAGAGGAGGAGTATAGAATTACCTCTATTGATGAGCAGGTCAATTCATCCTCTAAGGTTCATATGGTGGAGGAAGGGAAAGAAGCTATACAGGTCTTTCAACACACCAAGGACTAGAAGCGAAAATTTGATTCAATGAAGAATCAAAGTTCTAAAAAGAAGGGTTCATGCCATCATTGCGGCAAGCCTGGCCACTTCAAGAGAGAATGACGTTTTTTGAAGAAGAAAAATGTGTAAAATACCTTAAATTTTATGGCCATGATATCTGAGATCAATGCTCTTGACGATGATACCTCATGGTGGATAGATTCAGGCTCTACAAGACATGTTTGCAAGAATCAAAGTCTTTTCTCTACTTATGAAAAAGTTGATGATGAAAATATACTCTACATGTGTAATTCCTCCACTGCTACTATTAAAAGAAAAGGCAATGCGTAGATAAAGTTTACTTCTGGGAAGATCTTGACTCTCATTGATGTATGCCATGTTCTTGAAGTTAGAAAAAATCTTGTGTTTAGAAGCCTTCTGAACAACCATGGATTCAAACTTGTATTTGTATTGACCAAAAGATGAGTGTTTGTAGGGAAAGGGTACTTGTGTGAGGGAATGTTCAAGTTGAATGTTATTAATCAAATAAATTCTTCTGCTTATACACTTAGACTCCTGCATTTTATCTTCGTGGCATAATCGTTTAGGTCATGTTAATACTAAAACGATTACAAGATATGTCTCATTTAGATTTGATTCCAAAGTTTAGTAATGATATGCATAAAAGATGTAAAGTTTGTGCAAAAACCAAAATCACAAAAAACCATATTTCCCACAATTGATAGAAAATCAACTTTATTGCAATTAATACACACTGATGTATGTGATATGCATAATATTTCTACTAGAGGAGGAAAAAAGTACTTTGTAACTTTTATTGATGATTTCTCTTAGTATTGCTATGCATATTTATTGCATTCTAAAGATGAAGTTTTAAATAAATTTAAAATTTATAAAACTAAAGTAGAGAATGCATGTGATGCTAAGATTAAAACTCTTAGAAGTGATAAAGAAGGTTCATATATGTAGGGAAAAACCCGCGTAACGGAAGTGTGAAAAATAAAAAAAATTAAGGTTTCGATATAAATTAAAATGTTCCCTTTTTCAATAACAAAAACCTTAACCCTAGATTAATTGATGTATATAAAAGTTGCGTACCTTTTTCTCGTGACGATTGAACAAGCACCGAATTAATTTCGCAAGATCTTCCAATCCAATCATGAACGCGAATCACATAGGAGTGTGGACTCTCTTTCTTTAAATTGTATACCTGAGGATGGAAACAAACAAAATCTTTCTCTTTGTTAGTTATAATAATCCTCCAAGAAGAAAACAAAGAACGTTAGGTCACTTGTGAATTATCAATCAATTTGATTGAAACTCGCGTGAATCCTGGTTCGATGTTGTACACAAAACCTTTTAATGTAAATGCTACTAGTGTACTATCGAAAACTAAAAGTTTTTTCTTCATTTTCTTCATTGTCGAATCTCACACTATTTCTTAGAGTTGATAGAATTTTGTCTAGAACAAAAACAAAATTTTCACCCTCAAAATTCTATGGTGGCCGAATTCTTCTCTTGGAAAAACTAGGGCTGCCCGAATTCTTCATAGAATATATTAGGAATTTAAATCCTTTCCTATGAAGGATTTACTTGGTTGTTAAGAATCCTTTCCTTAGGTGGATTTACTTGGTGGTTAAGAATCCTTTTCTAAAAGGAATTCTATCATATACCAAGACTCCTAATCCTACTCAATAGTGTATTTGTAACCATATTAAAGACTTCCTAATTTGATTAGATAAATAATTCCTTTTATTTATCTACTTATCAAATATAGTCTTTAATATTAATTATACTACCAACAATAGTATAACTTTAGGAGATCATCTCCTACTAGAAAAAAGATTTTGACTTTTAAATAAATAATTAATTAATCAACAAATTAATTAATTTTTATTTAATTAAATAATAAAATAAAAATAATATAATGAAGCTATTTTAAATAGCCTTGCCGCCCAACACATATATATGGGCCAATATATTATTTTTCTTATTTTATTAAATTCATTGGACCTTAATAAAAAGTCCACATGTGAACTAGATCCATTCTTGCAAAAAGAAACAAGTCCACATGCCTCAATACAATTTTAGATGGACCCCTAAATTGGTCTGGTAGAATACATCAAGTGATCCATAAAAGTTCGTGTGGATTGAGGATCTTGGCGGGCTATCTAAATTTAAGCTCCAATAGACACAACCCAATCACAATCAACAAATGATTCACTTAGGTCCTATCTATTAATTTTAGTTCATTCCACTAAAGAACTAAAATTGAACTCTTAAATAAAGATAGAATAAGTTGATGTTACTCATTCATACCCTAGACAACCTTATTGGGAAAAGTGAATCCTCGTAAAGAATATCAGTAATCGCCAAGAGCTCATAAACCGCATATAGCTCTCCAAGTTAGCATATTTACTTATATGACCACATTTTGAACTTGGATATTATGACTTGTCCAGAAGCCATGTTTCAATAGATACTATTGAAAATTTAACGTTAAGATTTAATATCTAATACCTCAAAACATCCTATGATGATATTCTACTCACATTTAACAAATGGAGCCACGATGTCCATATCTATAAATGAAGTCCTCTATCGATTAACAAATGAATACCACCAAACTATCGAGGATAGACTATCTCAAATGATAACACTTGCAACCATAAGTCCATCATTTATCTCAAGATTGAGATAGACTCTCCGATTGTCTTCAAATGAAAACTTTTATCCATTGACGGTTCTAGATAAAGTATGTCATTATGATCCAATTCAATGCATCCAGTGCACTATATTCTTTTGCTCAAAGACACCACAGTTTGATGATTTTAGACTCATCATAACACATTTGATCCCACTCAAATGCTAGCAAAAGAATCTACAACTTTAACAAGATAAAGGCGCCCAACCTTTATCTTAAGTTGTGAATATTATTCAAGACTAACTAAAGAATTGTGTCTACCTCATACATATCTAGATGTATGAACAATTCTTCTTTTCTTATAGTCTTTTGAACTTATGATTATTTACTTTTGACAATTATAATAATTAAACTATAAATGCTATAAGATTTGTTAAACTAGAAATCACTTTATTAATATGAAAAGATTGTCAAATACATTATTATACTCTTGCTATCGAGTATAATCCCAACAATATCAATTTGCTAACTTTTATGAAAATCTTGGTATTGTCCATGAAACATCTACTACATCGGGAAGAAAGACTAGGACATTAACCGAAATGGTTAATGCAAATGCAATGCTTTCTAACTTAGGTTTAAGTAGAGGTTTTTGGGGTGAAGCCTTATTGACTGCATGTTACATTTTAAATAGAGTACCTAATAAGAAAATGAAAACTACCCCATATGAACTTTGAAAGAAAAGAAAACCAAACCTTTCTTATCATAGAGTTTGGGGTTGTCGAGCTATAGTTAGATTACCATAACCTAAGTTAAAGAAATTAGGTGAAAAAGGTGTAAAATGCATATTCATAGGTTATGCAGAACATAATAAATCATACATATTTTTAGTAATTGAACCTAATAATTCTATTAAAATAAATACTGTAATAGAATCTAGAGATGCTATATTTTATGAAAATAGATTTACTGTTATACCTAAGAATACAGATTCGGGTACACTTATGTAGACTTTGGCAATACCAAAAAGAACTGTCACAGATGATCCTCCTGAAATACGGAGAAGCAAAAGGGTAAGGAAAGAAAAATCCTTCGGCCCTGATTTCATTGTTTATCTAGTTGAAGGAACTAGAAACACTCATGTGAGGCAATCTACGGTTTCACAAGCAATTGAATCAGACCCCCTCACTTTTGAGGAAGCAATGAAGTCACAAGAGGTTACCTTTTGGAAAGAGGCAATTAATGATGAAATGGAATCCATTATGGTAAATAAAACTTAGAAATTGGTTGACCTACCACTTGGGTCTAAACCAATTGGTTGCAAATGAATCTTTAAAAAGAAAATGAAGGTTGATGGAACTATTGACAAGATCAAGGCAAGATAAGTAGCAAAGGGCTTTACTAAAAAAGAAGGCCTTGATTATTTTGATACTTATGCATCAGTTGTAAGGATTGCTACTATCAAAACTTTGATTGCATTAGCATCAATTTATCATCTTGAAATATATCAGATGGATGTAAAGACGGTTTTCCTCAACGGAGAATTAGATTAGAAAATTTACATGGAGCAGCCTGCAAGGTTTGTAATACCTGGACAAGAACATAAAGTTTGCAAACTTGTCAAATTTTTATATGGCCTTAAATAGGCTCTGAAGAAATGGCATAAAAAAATTGATAAAGTTACTGTCTCAAACGTTTTTCAAATTCATGAATCTGATAAATGTGTGTACAGTAGATTCAATGGAAACAAAGGTGTAATTATATGTCTTTATGTGTGTTGACGTCGATTTCTGGATGTATAAGAAAAGCCAACAAGATTTGAATTTTAGTTGTGATCTCAAATAGAAAGAGAAGGATAAAGTAATCGGACGCAAGTTTTTACGTGGTAAAACTCTGATGACCAGAGAAACGTCCACAGGTAGTTGAATAATCAACCGAGCCAAAATCCAGTATGAATAGAATAATTACAATTCTCGATCTCTTTTTTTTCTCTCTGTATTTTTCTATACGATTTCTGTCTATTTTTTGTGACGAGATTATGGGTCTATTTATATGTCCATAGAACCTTAATATTCTTTGTACAAGTAATAAAAGATCTTTGTATTTAATTATGATTGTTTACTTGTTCGAAGTAGTTTGTCTTCTTTCCTGTTTCGGAGACTTGTATTGAGATTGAATGGGATTCTAGTGGTATAATCCAGTTAGGACTTATTTCCTTATAAAGGCGTAGTTTTTTTGAATAAATAAAATTGTTGCCTGATTAGGAACCCTTTTTGCTTGATATTCTGTTCTTCATGGAATTCCTCTTTGATATGGATATCTTCACGTATTTTATTGACTATATTCGTGTGAGCTACACACTGGGCTTTTTATTCGGTTTTCTACATGTTTGTCCCGAGTAGAACACGATATCAGCTGGTCCTGAGTGACGTCATCTGATCCCGAGTAGAAAATATCATCAACTAGCCCTGAGTATCATTAACTGACCCCGAGTAGTATATGACGTCAGTTGACCCCTAGTAGGTTTTGTTCAATACTTGTTTACTCAGGCTTCTCTTCTTTGGTGATGTCTTGCAGGATATTTCATGAATGCCTATTTGGACGTCCACCTGGCAATTTTATCCTCTTTGTCAATGATTTGTACGTCTGATAAAATTTACATGCAACAATACTCCCTTAAAATATTTTTGCTGAACAGGGTTTCGTTTCGGGCAAAAGTATTTTAATCAATTCTTCAATTTTTATATCTCTTTAATGTCAGGGTAAATGTCTTGACATAATGGCGTGTCTTAATGGTGACCCTGCAAATTCGATTTGCCCCCTCACGTGAGATCTCAATGATGGCGACGTTTTAGAGTTCTGACGGCGAAAGCCAGTTCTTTTCTTAACACATGTCTTTTTTCGCTTCATTTTTCGATACCATTTATAAGAAACGACTTACGCGTCTCCCAGTGTGCTGCCTACGTCATCAAATCTTGTCATTGATTTTTCCCGCCTTGTGACCCTAGGGTTTCGTGTTAATACCCCTTTAAATTATTCCTTGAGGGGTTGCGCTGGTTCATTCTCAAAAATTCATACCAGAAAATTTTCCTAGCCCAGAGTTCTTTGCGCAGAAAATCACCGTTCTCCGTTGAAGATTTTGCATCAGTTTTCTTGGTTCAAGGTTAGTTTTAATGGAACCAACTTCCCATCTTCGACTCTATACTATAGCTCTTGAAGCGCTTGATCGTGGGGATTTTCAACTGGTTTCCTACATTCGAAGATTATTGGGGGAAAATCCTCACTAATGAACCTCTTTTTTTAGAAGTCGACGTTTCTGAGCTTCACCCTGACGTCCGTTTTAGTTCTGTCTCCAGTTTTGATTCTGATTCTGATTCATCTAGTTCTGAATCTGTCGTTTCTAATCATAGGGTACCACTTCGATCAAGGATAGGAAAGCACCAAAACAAAAGCGAAGTCCATAAGCACAACTCGGGCAGCATTCGGATCAGGGAACAGACTGTTGACGAGAATGATGTCGAAGAGGTGTCCAGAGTATCTCGTCTCTCATTCTCTGCTGATCGCCCGAGTGGGTTTGATACAGAACCGAACATGGTCGGGACAGATGAGATCGGGAAATATCATGCCCGATTCGACCTGGATAATTCGGTTACTTTGATTCCAGCGGGTGATAGAGCTGCATGGAATCCTCCCCAGGCATGGTGGCAATATATGGATCAATGCTCTGTTGTGGCGTCACTCTTCCTCTTCAGCTGTTCATGCCTGGTTTCTGGTTGATGCAGGGATGGCTCCAGCTCAACTGGCCCCGAACAACTACAAGATCTTGATGTGCATATGGCACATGTGGAGCCGAATGAACTTTTCACCGCCTTCCTCGAGTGAAATCATGAACTTCTTCACGCTGAGGCAGTCTGGTAAGACAGAGACTTATTTCCTCATGTCTAATCTGTCAAATTGCTGGGTCCCCGAGAGGACAAAGGTGAATTGGGGATTTGATACCTCTGATGACCCCAAAAAGAGAGGTTTTGTATAGGGATTCCCTTCATCCAACAAGTTCTGGAAGAACAGTTTGTTTTTCACCGGAGGGAATCTCGGTCTTGAAGTCGCTCTCTTTACTAGGAAAACCTGGATAGTGTTGAAAGTTCCCCACTTTTTCTGTTCTCCCGAGGTATGAAACAAGAAAAAGCTTAAATTCAGCAATACTGAGCTGACCAGACTTGCTCGGGTAACAGTTCACACCCTGGAGAAAAGGAGCATAACTTATCTTTTTAATGAGAAAAAGATGATAGAGCTCGGTTTCTTTAGCCAGATTTCGGGCTACAGCAGGCGATGTAAGTGGTCTTTGTAACTTTATTTTTTATTTTTTTATTATATATAATTTTTTTTATATTCTGACGTGATTCCTCTTTTTCTTCTAAGTGTATGATATGGACATCGTCTGCGACCTTCAGGCTCGCCAAGTGAAGTCGATTCTTCAAGCGAGCCGAAAAGAAGTTTCTCGTTAGAGCGAAGATGGTATTGCCCCACCTGAGTCTAACGAGGAACCTGACATGGCAGAGGAGCAGGTCCCCGAATATGTCCCCGAGGAAGTCGTTTGGCCGACCGTAGGAAAGTCTAGTGGTCCGAGTGGCCCACCAGATCATACTTAAGAGTTGTCTGATGACGAGGAGAGGCAAAGTGAGGGTCTTGGTGAAAGGCCTAGTGGATCGAGCTCTTCGATTGTGGTCGTGGACGCCGGTGATAGAGGAAACAACCCTGAGGGACATGGAAATACAGATCCCAATTTTTTTGAATCTTTTCGGGAGGATGTTCAGGAAGCTCCCTCAGCTGATCTCTGCTTTCATCTCTCTCGGGTCGAGAAAAAGGAAAGGGATTGTTTCTTTCACTCTCCCTCATAAAGTTCCTCGGGTGATTTCCTTTATCGAATCCAGTGATGAAGAAACCGGAGCTGAAATTCCCCCGAGCGTTGATGTTGAAGCATCGGCGGGTGTAGAGACTTCAGACCCGATCATGGGATTCCCCCCCACCCCTGAGGTTGAAGTTGCCAGAGCTGAACCCTCGGGGGCCCTTTCTATCCTTCCCCTCAGGATCTGTTGCAGGCGATGTCATCTGGTCGGGCTTTCATTGGGGATGACTGCTGAAGCTATTTTTGGGATGGCTCTTTAACGGAGCGTCTTCAGAATGTTTTCAACGACGTATCTTATGTAAGTTATTCCTAACTCTTCAATTGTCTTGTTGGCTCGCCATATTTTTAATTAAACTTCTTTGTAGATGGTGGCCGATTTCGCTGAGTTGGTTCAGACGCAACAACATCAAACTGATCGAATAAAGCGTCTGGAAGGTCAGCTGAAAGAGAGTGAGGATAGCCTTGCTCGGGTCGAATTGGATTATCAGAAAGAAGTTGGCAGTGCCCAAGTATTTGCCGACCACTGTTTTGTGAAGCAGGTGGAGACCGAGAAGAAAGCTTCTTTGGTAGAGCAGAAGGCAACATCACTTCAAAACTTGTTATCCTCTGCCCAAAAATCAATGCTTAAAGCCGAACAGGAAGCGGAGCAATCTAAGTCGGCATATGAATAGAAGATCGAAGATTTGGAACACCGGGCTTTGACGGTCGAATCCTTATCCAAAGAGGCCAGGGTAGAACTTGAAGTCCAAGGGGTATACCGTTTCAAAAGATCCCCTGCCTACGATGCCTTTCTCCTTCAGGAGTTTCAACGAGGGCTAGTTTCAGCTGGCGAGTTCTTTAAGGTTAAGAATCGGGCAACTGAGAAAGCCCAAATCAACTAGGAGTTGTCGATCAAGAATCACATGGATCAGTCCTTGGAATCTTTTCAGACTCAGATGAAGGAGTGGAGAGCTTACTGCCGTAGCCGAGGCAAAGAGCCCCATCCCATGTATTTTGAGGTTCCATCCGAGCATTTCCTCTCGACCTTTTACGCCAGTCAAGAATCGGTCGTGGAAGGTGTGGTGCCTGATGTCAGACTGATCCCAGGAGATGATTACAGCCAATGGATGGATGATTCAGTTAATACGATCGCTTGGCCTTCCAATGAAAGTCTGCTCCACGAGTATGAAATGGTTCCCGACCCGAGTATCGGCAAGAGTTCCAAATCCTCACAACCTTGATTTTTGTTGAATTTTCATAAATTTTTGTAAAGATTCTTTTTGTTTGTGTAACAATTCTTTGTAATAATTCTTTGTAAAGATTAATGAAATCCCGAGTTTAACTAATTCTGAGAACCGAGTGGTTTTGATCTGCTTTATTGCTCAAGTAATTTCACCATCTTCTTTAACTTGATTATTGTTGCCGAGTATCTTATTAAACTGGCTATTGCAATCTTTATGTCAAGTATCTTATTAAACTGGCTAATTCTGATGTTCGGGTAACCTCACCGAGTATCTTATTAAACCGGTTGTCACCCGAATATTTTTTAGCGCAAAGTATCTTATTAAACTGGCTAGTATTATTAACCGAGTCATTTTAAAACAGACAAGTAGATTTATACTTGGGTTTCATACTTGGTTGCTACCCAAACATTACATCAAGGTTCACCATGATCATATGTTTTGAGTCCTTACAAATTACCGAGGACGTCTCCCCAGTTTTTCTGTGCAAAGGTTTGCCGAATCGTTAAGCTTTTCGAACCGCTTAACACAGCTATGCATTTCACCGAAACTTTTTCCGATAGCGTCCCGAGCTTTTCCAGAATCTGGTGCATCGGGTTTGCCTTTTTGCTAAGGTCAATTGACCTTGCTCGGTTGGCATGCTCCTTAGAGCTTTCCCGCCCATACGGGAATCAATGGTCCCAAGTATTCTATTTGCATGTTCTCATTATCATGCTTGTCTTCCATATGTTCTTATTATCATATGCTTTATTTTTCGGAAATCCCGGGTTTGATTTTATTTATAACTGTAAAATCAACAAAGATTTATGTTCTAAAAATATTTGAACTAACTAAAATTGTCCTGACTAGAAAAGAGAAACAAAAAATAATTTAAGGATAGAAAATATTCAGATATTGGGCATTGCATGGTCGAGGTAAAACCCTTCCATTGGGTCGTGCAATCCAATATGCTCTATGGCCAGCTATTCCTTCGACTTTGTACGGGTCTTCCCACTTATCAACCAGAGAACCTGCAGCTTTATTTTTTATGTTCAATGACACCTTCCTGAGTACCAGGTCTCCTAGTTGGAATTTCCTAACCCGAACATGAGAGTTATAGTGGCGAGCTACTCTTTACTGATATGCCATATTTCGTATTCGGGATCTCTCCCTTTTCTCTTCTAGCTTATCTAGACTTTGTAACAGCATATAGACATTCTAATCTTCATCATATAGCCTGACCTGGGGAGATGCTGTTGGAACCCCGTTCACCGGTTACGCAGCGGAATTAGGTTTTAAATTTTTTTATGCAGATCATAATATGTATTTGGGACCAGTGAACTTGGATCGTAATTATTTTTCAGAACTAATACATACAATATGTATATACAGGAAATTGTAATCAACAAAAATCAGAAGAACATACCAACGTTTGGAGACTCCTTCACTTTACGTTATGCTCCTGTCTGAACCACTCGATCTTCCTCTCTATCTCCCGGGATTGGTAACTACGTGTGGGCGCATCACGATCTCAGAAACTTGAATGGAGGATGTAGAGAAATACTTGAAGAAACTCTTTCTTCTCAATTTGATGTATTGATTTCATGCACACATAAATTGCATCTCATGCAAAATTTATATCAACTGATGTGGTTCAATTCTTAAAATCATAATATATATCTAATATATATATTTTTATTTCTCACGCAATTTTTGCTTTGATAACAGATCAAGCATGAAGCACCTGATTAAAAATATGCCTTCACATTTTTTTTCCCTTTCTTTTTGCATGTGTATCAGGTAAAAAAAAACAATTTTTTTTTTCAAAAAAACCAAAATCACGCCTCTGCTCACTTTTATATCACGCCACTACTCCCTTTTATATCAATATATATATATATATATATATATCACTTGTGTGTATCAAGTATCTGCATCCTATGCAAATTCTTCTTTTGATTAATGTTTTATGTGCACACACCAATTTGCATCCAACACAATCTCTTGTGTTATTGATATATATATCTTTTAATTATATTTTTTAAATATATATAATATATTAAAAGTGATAATAATAAGTATTTTAAATTGAAACTTAAATTCAAATACATAGATAAATGATTTAGTAAAAATAAAATAATCTTATTATTTATCTTCCTCTAAATTCATATATCAACTAACACCCTCCAATTAATAGTTAATTAATAATTCATAATTATCGATATAATTAAATAATCTAATTATTTAATTAATTTAACTATTAACATTCATTAATTAAATAATCTCATTATTCAATTAATTCCCGAATAAACACATGTCACTTTCGTAACACAACTAATTAGACAATCCAATTAATTTACCGTGACCCTTGTTACCTTAATCGATCGGGCTAGCAAGGGGACCTAATGGACCCACAGATTTTGAGCTCCAATAATCCTCGGAATAATTAATTAAACTCTTTAATTAATATTCTTTGATTATTAACTCCGGTGTTATTCCACTAAAAACCCGAAGCTGCACTCTCTCAACTGTAGACGCTTTTACACAGACCGATACAACTCGGTGTCCATTGGTATAGCTATTACATATGGTGTGATCCTCCACAGTAGTTCATAATTAGAGCTGGGTCATAATATCCGTTATACCCCTCTAATTACATATATCCTTTAAGTACCGTTGATTCTATAATGAACAATAAATCTTATTTCCTTACGGAACTAGGAGAGCGCTCATATTGTCCAAGCCCCGAATCAACCCTTAAGGGAACTACCATCTACTACTCATAAGAAGGAGTGGATTCCACTATTGTGTACAAACCTTCCCAGCCACAAGTCAAACCGTAATCCCAACATACAGAGCATATTGATCGGGAACTGCATCCGACCTCACCCATGGTATATCAAAGACCACGATCTAACCTGAAGGAGTCGATAAGACACTTAGGATTAAGATCAACCACATATAGCCATCATTAGTTAATATATATGAATCTCATCTGTAAACGGATATTGTTGAGAGATTCATATAGATCATGGCCCAGTCCTATATGATCACATCATACAAGGTGCCTCCATTCTCATATCTCCATATGAATGGTTCAGAATAGAATCACCGTACATTACGGGATAGACCGCAGCTATAGATTAACCACAAATAAAGTACCCAGCTTTATTTTCTATCTATGGATTCTTTAGATTGCACGTCTCTTACTGTATCCATCTATATATGACACTCACATACACAGTTCGAGATTACATCTGACAATCTTGGATGTTAAATATATGCACAAGTTATAAAATAAACAACACAGCATGAATGAATTGAACTTTTTCTTTTATTTATTTCATAAATCCATTTACAAATTATATCTTTAGGGCATAAATCCTACCAATCTCCCACTTGCGCTAAAGCATGTGAGGCATGTCTCGTAACCCTAGACCATCTAGGTGACACGAAAACACTTTAGCCGGTAAGATTTTTGTTAATGGATCAACATGATTGTCTTGTGAGGCTATCTTGGTGACAATCACATCTCCTCTTTGCACTGTCTCTCTAATGAGATGATACTTTCTCTCTATATGCTTCCCTCCTTTGTGACTTCTTGGTTCTTTAGAATTAGCCACAACACCACTGTTATCACAATATAGTGTGATGAGCCTATCCAGATCTGGAATAATTTCCATATCACTCAAGAACTTACGGAGTCAAACAGCCTTTTTAGCAGCTTCACAAGCGGCTATATATTTCGCTTCCATGTTGGAGTCAGAAATGCAAAATTGCTTGATACTTCTCCACACAATGGCTCCACCACCCAGGGTGAATACTGATCCAGACGTGAATTTCCTAG
The DNA here is from genome assembly GCA_032871835.1 of Dipteronia dyeriana. Classification (NCBI taxonomy): domain Eukaryota; kingdom Viridiplantae; phylum Streptophyta; class Magnoliopsida; order Sapindales; family Sapindaceae; genus Dipteronia; species Dipteronia dyeriana. The sequence continues at coordinate 22,253,702 of CM065297.1, forward strand.
AATCCCTGTCTGACTAAAAATCAGAATCCGTGTATCCTAACGGGATCAAATCCTATCCAGAATACACTAGCATATAGTCTCCCGTTCTCTGAAGATACTTGAGAATTATCTTGACAGCAACCCAATGATCCAATCCTGGGTTGGACTGCTATCTATTGACTACTCCCACTGCATAGCAGATGTCCAGTCTCGTGTATAACATAGCATACATGAGACTACCTACTGCCGATGCATAGGGTACACATCTCATATCCTCAACTTCTTGAGGTGTCTTAGGACACTAATCCTTAGAAAAATTAACTCCATGCCTAGAAGGTAAATTACCTTTCTTGGAGTTTTGCATCGAAAATCGCATAAGAATCTTATCGATATATGATACCTGAGATAGTGCTATGTGTTTGTTCTTACGATTTCTTATAAGCTGGATCCCAAGACCATAACTCGCCTCTCCTAAATCTTTCATTTGGAATTGGCTAGCCAGCCAGCCCTTTACATCAGACAACACTCCCACATCATTTCCAATTAGTAGGATATATCATCTACGTATAGGACCAAGAAAACTACTTTTTTATCAATGATGCGCTTGTAGACACAAGGCTCATCGACATTATAGGTTTTGATCACATCATCAAACTTGATGTTCCAAGATCTAGATGCTTGCTTAAGCCCATAAATGGACCTTTGCAGCTTGCAAACCTTTTGCTCTTGATCTGGACACACGAATCCCTCTGGTTGCATCATATAGATGCTCTCATCAAGATTGCCATTCAAGAATGCAGTCTTGACGTCCATTTGCCAAATTTCGTAATCGAAATAAGCAGCAATGGATAAGAGAATCTTAATAGACTTAAACATGGCTACTGGCGAGAATGTCTCTTCATAATCGACCCCCTCTTTCTGGGTATAACCCTTGGCCACTAGCCTTGCCTTGAAGGTCTTTACCTTCCCGTCTACTCCTCTCTTTCTCTTGTAGATCCATTTACACCCTATGGGTTTTACCCTATCCGGTAAGTTTCCACTTAGTGTAGTTATCACCAGTTAATATGTCATTTGCGAGAATATGAAGTAAAGCAGAAGACATTATTGCTGAAATATATAAAACATTCATTCAGTTATTTATTTAAAACAAGTGTGAGTGCTTTGGCATAAATTTAAACATGATGCATGAACATGTTTAATTAACTAGAACTACCCTAAAACTAGTTGCTATACCACGACAATCCAACATACCACAAAGAAGTGCCGCCTTAGGGTCGGTCAAGTCTTTGCATGTTGGACCGAGACATTCTCAATCAAATGATATTCTAGAATAACTCTTATTCTATATCATTCAACCATCGTTTATTTAGTCAGGTTTTTAATTAACAAACTTAATCAAAACCTTCGTGAATGTAACCCACCATTTCAGATCTCACGAGTTTAACTCGAGAATTGCCGCCTTAGGGTCGGTCAATCCCGAAATACCTTCAGAAATCCTATCTGTTAAGAAGTCAACATTGGTATTGACCTTTGTGGAAACCCTTCTTTGGGAGGACGAAAACAAAGCCGTCACGAGGCCCCACTCGGATCCCACGGTGTTGAACTAATGATGGAGACCGCGAGATATATATGTTATATATCCCACTCCCACTCACTTTTTTAAAATTAGGGTTTTCTATTAACCGTTAATGCATCTAGATTCTACATGATTAAAAGACTAACTTTAATCAAGTTATCTAACGCATTAACTAATTAGAAACAAATTCTAATTTAACTAATAAATTATTAATGATTTTTAACAATTAAAAATCTAATCTATTAGTGAATAATCTAAGTTTTTGTAAACTATTTACTAAGGTCAGATTATTATGTTAGTGTTTACCAAGTTTTAACTATTAAAACTCTAACACTTTATTCGGTTTATTTATTATTAGGTAATTAATCATATTAATCCTAATTAAAAAAATGACTCTATTAATCTAACTTATTAAAATCTTTAATAACTAGATTAATATTAATGAGAATTACCAAGTTTTCTAACCATTAAAAACTAATCTCATTATTCATAGCCATTTATGTATTTACCCATTTTAATCACATTAAAATAAATACATAAAATATCAAGCTATGATGCATATATGACATATCAAATATATTTGTGTAGGCACATCTAATTTAAATGACATACGTATGCATGACAATGCTTTTATCATCACATAATATAAAGCATACATGAATTGACCGAGTACTGTGGATTATTTAACTTAAAAAATTGGAATCTAAAATTACAAAAAATTTACCAAGGAATTCCCTGGTCTTCAAGTAATTTCAAATATCTTCCAGTTTCTTAGGGTCACTCCGATTCATCTTATGAATCTGAAAAGGGAAATCTGCACGGAACGCACTAGGCAACACTTACCAACGGAACCGTGCGTGAACAGTACCGCATGAACAGTACCCGGTGAACAGTACGGTGACCAGTATGTGAACAGTGCCGATGAACAGTACCTGTGAACAGTGTGGGGTGACCAGTACGGTCGTGAACAGTAACCGGTGACCAGTGCCGGTCGTGAACAGTACCCCGAAACAGTATCGCTGCCGTGAATAGTACCGTCGTCGCGCGCGTTTCCAGTTCTTCGTTTACAAGTTACAATTTTTTTAATTCATTTACAATATAATAACAGTAAAATAAATATAATAATAATAATAATAAAATTATAGAACCCATAAACCCTAAATCCACAGTACCATAAAAATTTACGATCAACAATGTTTAAATTAAACAATTTAATTATAAAAATTCATACAATCATAAAGATGGTGCCTACGCAATTCATACATACAGGAGCATCGAAAACAATTTCCTGTTCCGAAAAATAAATTGGCTGTGATACAAATTGTTGGAACCCCGTTCACCGGTTACGTAACGGAATTAGGTTTTAAATTTTTTATACAGATCATAATCTGTATTTGGGACCAGTGAACTTGGATCGTAATTATTTTTCGGAACTAATACATACAATATGTATTTATAGGAAATTGTAATCAACAAAAATCAGAAGAACATACCAACGTTTGGAGACTCTTTCATTTTACGTTATGCTCATGTCTGAACCACTGGATCTTTCTCGCTATCTCCCGAGATTGGTAACTACGTGTGGGCGCGTCACGATCTCAGGAACTTGAATGGAGGATGTAGAGAAATACTTAAAGAAACTTTTTCTTCTCAATTTGGTGTATTGATTTCATGCACACATATATTGCATCTCATGCAAAATTTACATCGACTGATGTGATTCAATTCTTAAAATCAAAATATATATCTAATATATATACTTTTATTTCTCAGGCAATTTTTGTTTTGATAAAAGATCAAGCATGAAGCACCTGATTAAAAATATGCCTTCACATTTTTTTTTCTTTTCTTTTTGCATGTGTATTAGGTAAAAAAAAAAACAATTTTTTTAAAAAAAAAAAACAAAATCACGCATCTGCTCACTTTTATATCAAATAAAATCTATATCATGCACTGCTCACTTATATATATATATATATATATGTATCTAGTATCTGCATCCTATGTAAATTCTTCTTTTGATTAATGTTTTATGTGCACACACCAATTTGCATCAAATACAATCTCTTATGTTATTAATTGATATATATATCTTTTAATTATTTTTTTAAAATATATCTAATATAATAAAAGTGATAATAATAAGTACTTTAAATTAAAACTTAAATTCAAATACTTAAATAAATGATTTAGTAAAAATAAAATAATCTTATTATTTTATCTTCCCCTAAATCCATATATCAACTAACACCCTCCAATTAATAGTTAATTAATAATTCATAATTATCAATATAATTAAATAATCTAATTATTTAATTAATTTAACTATTAACCTTCATTAATTAAATAATCTCATTATTCAATTAATTCCCGAATAAACACGTGTCACTTTCGTAACACAACTAATTAGACAATCCAATTAATTTACCGTGACCCTTGTTACCTTAATCGATCGGGCTAGTAAGGGGACCTAATGGACCCACAGATTTTGAGCTCCAATAATCCTCAGAATCATTAATTAAACTCTTTAATTAATATTCTTTGATTATTAACTCCGGTGTTATTCCACTAAAAACCCGAAGCTGCACTCTCTCAACTGTAGACGCTTTTACACAGACCGATACAACTCGGTGTCCATTGATATAACTATTACATATGGTGTGATCCTCCACAGTAGTTCATAATTAGAGCTGGGTCATAATATCCGTTATACCCCTCTAATTACATATATCTTTTAAGTACCGTTGATTCTATAATGAACAATAAATCTTATTTCCTTACGGAACTATGAGAGCGCTCATATTGTCCAAGCCCCGAATCAACCCTTAAGGGAACTACCATCTACTTCTCATAAGAAGGAGTGGATTCCACTACTGTGTACAAACCTTCCCTGCCACAAGTCAAACCGTAATCCCAACATACGGAGCATATTGATCGGGAACTGCATCCGACCTCACCCATGGTATATCAAAGACCACGATCTAACTTGAAGGAGTCAATAAGACACTCAGGATTAAGATCACCCACATATAGCCATCATTAGTTGATATATATGAATCTCATCGGTAAACGGATCTTGTTGAGAGATTCATATAGATCATGGCACAGTCCTATATGATCACATCATACAAGGTGCCTCCATTCTCATATCTCCATATGAATGATTCAGGATAGAATCACCGTACATTACGGAATGAACCGCAGCTATAGATTAACCACAAATAAACTACCCTGCTTTATTTGCTATCTATGGACTCTTTAGATTGCACTTCTCTTACTGTATCCATCCGTATATGACACTTATATACACAGTTCGAGATTACATCTGGTAATCTTGGATGTTAAATATATGCACAAGTTATAAAATAAACAACACAACATGAATGAATTGAACTTTTTCTTTTATTTATTTCATAAATCCATTTACAAATTACATCTTTAGGGCATAAACCCCAACAGATGCATATGACATTTCTATGGGGATAACAACTTCTGTTCCAAATGCTAAGGTGAATGGAGTCTCTCTTATTAACGTTCTTGTTGTTGTCCGATACGCCCATAATACTTCGGGAAGCTTTTCAACACAACTTCCTTTCTTGGAATCCAGCTTTACTTTGAGTGTATGCTTGATTATTTTGTTTACTGATTCAGGCTGTCCGTTTGTTTGAGGATGGGCAGGTGTGACATAGTTATTGGCAATTTGGTACTCCTTGCACAGCTGTCTGAATTTCTGGTTATCGAACTGGGTGCCGTTATCAGTGATAATAGTGTTTGGGACTCCAAACCTGTAGAGTATATTCTTTTTCATGAAATTTGTGGTATTTGCTTCTGTGATATGCACTAATGCTTTAGCTTCTGCCCACTTGTGAAATAGTCAACGACTACTATGGCATACTTTGCTCCACCCCCTGTCTCGGCTGGCATTGGGCCGATTAAATCCAAACCCCACATGGAAAATGGCCATGGGGATGTGAGATTTCTGAGTTGTTCAGGAGGTTATCGGATATCATTAGCGATCCTTTGGTAAGTATTGCAACTCTCCGAACATCGATGTGAATATGAGAATAAAGTAGGCCAATAATAACCTTGCCTGAGTACCTTGTGTGCTAAACTTTGACCCCCAGTATGGTTTCCTCAAACTCCTCCATGGATTTCCTATAATATCTGATATACATCCTCTTCTGACACACATCTTTGAAGTGTTCGGAAAAACCCCCTTCTGTATAGTTCTCCTCCAACCACCGTGTACATTGTTGATCGATACCTGATATGTTTTGCTTGTAAGAGATCTTCCGGGAGCACACCTTCTTCCAGGAATCTTTTCAGCTGAGTTATCCAACCATCTTAAGGTGTTTGGATTTCTAAAATTTCTAAGTTTTTCGGTTTAGTTGTGCTCGGTTTGAGGAGATGTGCAACCGAGATAGTTTTTGGCCTAATTGTGGTTGTTGCTGATTCTAGTTTGGACAAAGCGTCTGCCTTTTCACTCTTCTCCCTGGGGATCTGGGCAATCCTATATTCTTTGAATTTTTGGAGGAGCTGTTTTGTAATGTCACGGTAGGCTATCATGCCTTCATACTTGGCTTGATATTCATCCAGGACTTGGTTGACAACTACCTGTGAATCACTAAATATCTCAACTTCATGGTCACGAGAGCTATGCAGACTCTGAGTTCAGCTAGTAGCGCCTCGTACTCGGCTTGATTGTTGGTTGCTTTGAAGTCAAACCTCATGGCACATTCGACATCATCTCCTTCTGGAGTGCATACTACGATCCCTGCCCCGCTGCCATGAGTGTTTGAAGAGCCATCAACATATAATTTCCATAGGAAATTTTTTCCTAACATCTTTTTTGTTTTCAGGTTTGGCTCTGTGAACTCTGCTATAAAATTTGCCATTGATTTCCCTTTGAGGGATGTCTTAGGGAAGTAGTGGATATCGAATTAACTTAGCTCGATTGCCCATTTGGTTAGTCTTCCTAAAATCTCTGACTTCTGTAAAATTTGTCTCAATGGGCAGTCGGTGAGAACCTGGATTGTATGAGCCTGAAAGTATGGCCTTAGCTTCCTTGCTGCAGAAACCAATGCTAGGGCCATTTTTTCTGCCTGTGAATACCTTATCTCGGTTGGTAAGAGTGCATTGTTGGTATAATACACTGGCTTCTCTGTTTCATCTTCTGTTCTGACTGGGACTGAACTTGCTGCTAGTTTTGTAATTGATAAGTATAAATGGAGTATCTCTCCCATCTGTGGTTTTGAAAGGATGGGAGCCTGCCCCATGTACTCTTTGATTTTTAAGAAAGCCAGCTCACACTCTTCATTCCATTCGAGTCCTTTTCCTTTTTTGATTACCCTAAAAAAGGGTGCCCATCTGTCCGTGGCGTTTGAGATGAATCTTCCCAAGGAAGCTAAACATCCTGTTAAGCATTGTACTTTTTTTTAATGTCCTTGGTGAGGTCATTCTCTGCAGGGCTTGGATCTTTTCAGGATTGACTTCGATTTCCCTTTGGTGAACTTAAGAACCCAGGAACCTTCTTGAAGGAACTCCGAATAAACACTTGTTCGGATTCAGCTTCATTTGGTATCTCCTCAAAATATCAAATGTCTCTCGCAGGTCTGAGGTATGCTTGTCTGGCGAGATGCTCTTGGTCAGCATGTCATCAATGTACACTTCCATGTTCCTTTCTATTTGCCGTGTGAAGATTTTGTTGACCAGCCTTTGATATGTTGCCCCTGCATTTTTTAATCCGAAGGGCATCACTGTGTAATAGTACAAGCCCTGATCGGTTGTGAAAGCTATTTTTTCTTCGTTAGCCTTGTTCATTCGGATTTGGTTATATCCCGAGTAGACATCCATGAAGTTGAGCAATTCGTGGCCTGATGTAGCGTCCACCAACTGATCTATCCTTAGGAGTGGGAAACTGTCTTTTGGGCATGCCTTGTTCAAACCTGTGAAATCTACGCACATTTTTCATTGTCCATTTTTCTTTTGGACGAGGACTACATTAACTACCCATTGAGGGTTGTTGATCTCTCTAATCGATCCTATGGCAAGTAGCTTTTCTACTTCCTGTTTGATTGCCTGACTTCTCTCAAGATTGAATGACCTTTTCTTTTGTATCACTGGTTTTGCATTCAAGTCTACTGCGAGATGATGAGATATTATTTGGGCGTCTATCCCGACCATGTCTTCATGACTCTAAGCGAACACATCATTGTATTCTTTAAGCAGATCAGTAAGGATTTGTTTGACTTTTCCTTTCAGGTTGACCCTGATCTTGATCTTCTTATCTGGTTCATCTTCTTTCAAGATTATTTCTTTGACCGGTTCATTTTTGGATTCATTTGACTCTTCCCTTGGATCAAATTCGAATGACAGTGACTCTTTGTTCTGACCCAGCTACGTTATAGTGCATACCTGTTCACCATCATTTTTATCTTTGTATACTGACAGGTTAGCTCTTCGGGCCATCACTTGGGATCCTTTAACTACACCGACCCCATGTTCGGTCGGGAACTTGATCATCAATGCATAAGTGGCTGTTACGGCCTTAGTTTTATTTAAGAATGGCCGACCCAATAACGCATTATACGACCAATTGTCTAAGTTTACCACTACCAAGTCGAGCATTACTGTTCTCTGACAAGGTGCCACTCCAATCTTTACGGGTAGCTTTACCGTCCTGAGTGACCTGACCTCAATTCCTCTAAATCCTCTGAGTGGAGTATGGAAAGGTTGTAGATCCTTTCGGTCCAACCTGAGTTGATCGTAGACGGATACATTGAGAATGTCTGCCGAACTTCCATTATCTATCAGGATTCTCCTGACTTCCAGGTGACCAATCCGGGCACTTATAACCAGGGCGTCATTTGGTCGAACATCGACCCCATGTGAGTCTGTTTCTGTGAATATTATTGGGTCTCATCCTTCCTTTACCCTTTTTGGGTTTGACTCGATCGAGTTCACGTCAAAGTTATGTCTTGCCTCCACTGCTTCTCTGATTTCTTGTGTTCACTCTCGGTTACTTCTCCTAGTTGATGGTCCTCTAAAGATTGTTTGTATTACTTCATTGGCCTCTGGGCTGGCCCTTTGATTTTGACTAGAGCTGTGGTCGGCCTTGATCTCTTTCTTTGTTTCTAATCTCTCGTCCCTTTTCAAGATTACATCCTGTAGATGTCCTTCCCGGATGAGGGTTTCTAAGTAATCTCTGAGATGGTAACAATTGGAAGTCTCATGACCGGTTTTCTTATAGAACCTGCAGTATTTGGCTGTATCCCACCGGGGGAACTAAGACCGTCGCCGTGGCTCTTGTACCAGATTCTTTGCTTCCAGTATGGCCAGGATTTCCTCCTACTTTTTTCGAAGAGGGGTGTAGTTGGTGTATCTACCTCGGAATTTCTATTTGGTCTGTTCATCATTACACTCGTTTCCCCCGTCCTTGCTTTTTTCTTTGTTGTTTCCTTTCTGTTTTCTCTTTTGGTTTTGCACCTTGGATTCGGCATCCCTCTGTTCGGGTTTTCCTCCATGCACGTAGCATCCTCCCAAGGCTAATTCTTCTTCTTCGGCTAGTGCATATCCTCCCACCATGTCCATCATATCTGAATATCTGGTTAGATGGGCTCTTCTCAGGTCAAAAGATAACCGTCCATTCTATAGGTTGTTAATGAATGCAGCGATTATCGCTTCATCGTTTACACTGCCGATTTCTGATACCACTTGACCGAACCTCCCCAGGTATTTCTTCAATGACTCATCTTTTCCTTGTTTTATCAAAGAAAGGTAAAACACTGATTTTTTCCTGTGAACGTTGCTCAGAAAGTTTTTTGAGAAACTCCTGCTTAGTTCACTGAAGCTTCTGATGCTCGCTGGGCGCAATCTCCCGAACCATCTTGAGCCAGTGTCTCCTAGAGTTTGTGGAAAGTTGAGGCATAGCAAGGGATCGTTGTGGGCATACTGGGCCATAACACTTTTATAGAGTCTGATGTGTTCTTAAGGGTTTCTTGAACTGCTCCACGTGCGGCATCCTGAACCTTTCTGGGAATGAGGTCCGTAAGATTTCCCCAGTGAATGGGCTGTCGGAATCGTCGTCAGATAAACCGTTGTACCCATAACGTCTGGCCAGTGCATCAATTTGACGCCTATTGTTTTCGACTTCTCGAGTTAGGCTCTGAATTATGACATCTCTGTCTCCCACCGGACTTCCATGATGGTTAAACCTCTGGGTGATTGTCATTCCTCTCTCTAGCTCTTCACTCTGACATCGAGTTTCACGGGTTGATTCTTACAGTGGTTCCGTGATGACTTTTACGATAGTGCCGATCGCTATCTTCTGATGACGATCGATCCCTGTACAGGTCATGTCTACGGTGTCTGGCACGGGCTGTCTGATCATAGTTCTGCTTATGGCGTGGTCATTCCTCTTCGGGTGTTTCACGTCCAGCCTGATTAATTGGAGCAGAGTTCCTTCCGACTTCCGGTGTATTTAGTTCTGGCCTCACTACAACCGAACAAAGCCTTACAAGTGGGAGGTTAAGAGGTTGCGTTTCTTCTGTAATAAGTAGGTCAACTCCTTCCTTTGTTGCGTCTGCTACCAACTGTTGCAGCGCCTCTCGAAAGCGTTGTGTCAGGTCTTTGTTGATCGGAGGAACTTGCTGGATCCCCGCCAGGGATGTTGGTTGATTCTCTGTGGTTGCAGTGAGATCTCGCAAGCTACTGCCAACATGGAAGTTATCTGGAGATTTTTAGATATCCCCAGAACTGCTTCTGCTTCCTACTATTACCTTTAACTAAATCGGAGGTTCGAGACCCTCCTTCTAGCACCAATTGTTGACGTCGATTTCTGGATGTATAAGAAAAGCCAACAAGATTTGGATTTTAGCAATGATCTCAAAAAGAAAAAGAAGGAGAAAGTAATCAAACGTAAGTTTTTACGTGGTAAAACTCCGATGACTGGAGAAACGTCCACGGGTGGTTGAATAATCAACCGAGCCAAAATCCATAATGAATAGAATAATTAAAATTATCGATCTCTTTTTTTTCTCTCTGTATTTTTCTAAATGATTTCTGCCTATTTTTTGTGACGAGATTATGGGTCTATTTATATGTCCATAGAACACGAATCTTCTTTGTACAAGTAATAAAAGATCTTTGTATGTAATTATGATTGTTTACTTGTTCGAAGTAGTTTGTCTTCTTTCCTGTTTCAGAGACTTGTATTGAGATTGAATGGGATTCTAGTGGTATAATCCAGTTAGGACTTATTTCCTTATAAAGGCGTGGTCTTTTTGAATAAATAAAATTATTGCCTTATTAGGAACCCTTTCTGCTTGATATTCTGTTCTTCATGGAATTCCTCTTTGATATGGATATCTTCACGTATTTTAATGACTCGATTCGTGTGAGATACGCGTTGGGCTTTTTATTCGGTTTTCTACATGTTTGTCCCGAGTAGAACACGATATCAGCTGGTCCTGAGTGACGTCATCTTATCCCTAGTAGAAAATGTCATAAACCAGTCCCGAGTATCATTAATTGACCCCGAGTAGTATATGACGTCAGTTGACCCCTAGTAGGTTTTGTTCAATACTTGTTTACTCGAGCTTCTCTTCTTTGGTGATGTCTTGCAGGATATTTCCTGAATGCCTATTTGGACGTCCACCTGGAAATTTTATCCTCTTTATCGATGACGTGTACGTCTGAAAAATTTACATACAACAATGTGGATGGCATGTTAATATTCGAAACTAACAGTGAGAGTATTGAACTCACTAAATCATTATTGTCATCAAATTTTGACATGAAAGACATAAGGCTTGGTGATGTAATTTTGGGTATAAAACTTGTTTGTATAGGATAATGGTAGGGATGGCAGCGGGTCGGGTTCGGGTGGGTTTTGTAAAATCCAAACCCTCACCCGCAAAAATTTTCCTTACCCATGCCCGCCCTCGAACCCGCTTAGGTAAGCGGGTTCGCGGGCGGGTTTTAACCAGCGGGTTATGGTTGCACCCATACCCTCACCCGTGAACCCGCGAAACAATATTGGTTCATGGGTGGATGGTTCACCCACGGGATACCCACAAACCCGTAACCTACGAACCAGGGAACCCGCGAACCCGCTATTTGTCATTTGTAATTTTCCACATGTAATCACCTATTGAATACTTAATTGAATTAAATTTTCATTTCTAATTCCCTACTTGATACATTACAAAACAATAATAACTATAAAAATAAAACGACTAAAAATAATTCAAATGTCTATGTATATTTATATACAAGTATTTTATTTATGCGGGTTCGCGGGTCCAACCCGCGGGTTCATTTTTTCAACCCGCACCCGCCCTCGAACCCATTGGGTTTTTCATTAAAAGGGTTCGCGGGTTCGCAGGTTTGCGCGTCCGAGGGTCGTAAATTCACCATCTACACCTGACCCTACAGGGTCGAGTTCGGGCGGGTGCCCGCGGGTGCAGGTCAAGTTGCCATCCCTAGATAATGGCCTAGTATTGACCCAATCATATTACATTGAAAAAATATTGAAGAAATTCAATCATTTTGATTGCAAGCCAGTTTCTACACCATTTGATTCAACTGTGATGTTATATATCCGAACACTAGGAGAGCTGTATCTCAATTAGGGTACACTCGTGTCATAGGTTGTTTTATGTATATCATGACATGTACTAGGCCTGATATTACGTTTGATGTAGGAAGATTAAGTAGATATACTAGTAATCCTAGTCAATTACATTAATAGTACAGAGGATATTGAAATATCTATAATACATAATGGATTATGGTATATATTATTCTAGTTATCCTTCTAAAATTCAGTTTTAGAAAGATTCATTGATGCCAGTTGGGTCATTTATAAAAATGACCATGTATCCATAAGTGGGTGGATTTTTTCACTTGGTGGAGGAGCCATTTCTTGGGGTTTCAAAAAGAAAACTTGTATAGTTGATTAAACCATGGGTACTGAATTTATTGGCACCATGTAACAAAGAAGCAAAGTGGTTAAGGAATTTATTGATGGTATGATCACCATTGATTTTGTCCGAGCATATCAAAATCTGGCAGACCCCCTTACAAAAGGCCTTACGGAAAAATGATTGGTATCTGTATGCACTAGGAAGGATACGTCTTTTAAGCATTAAATAGACTTATAACAGAGTTTCTGTAGGATTGCTTTTACGAGGGCATTTATGATAACATTTACCTATACAAGTGTCGAGGATGGTGCCGTCCTCTATGTAACTTGGCTGGTTACCAAAGTGCTCATGAAAATCTAGGATTTAGATGCAAGACTTATCCACGCGTTAACATTTTTGAACACTTGATATATTAAAAGATTATGTGTGAGATATGTCCGGTTAGTCGAATAAGGTTGCTGGTTCAAAGCTGGCTTACCATGCCACATTGACTAACTTTAATGTGTTTTCACTATGTAAAGGTTCAAGTCCAAAAGACACATTCATTTATGCGTAAGATTTTTGAACCAGTGCAAGGCATTTTTAAATTGCATTGATTTTAAAAATGATGGAGGATTGTTGGAATTATTTTCAAAATAAAGCATGTGAAAGTTGTAAATGTGATCAAATGAAATGATCAAGAGGTGTGACTCTTGACAAAGGATGTGATATTTAATTCAAAATGAAAAGTCACAATGAAAGGTTGTATTGTTTCAAGATTGCAACCATTTATGAAATGTTGCATTTGTTCATGAAATAATGAAACTATTGATGAAAGGATGTAACCATTATGAAAGGGTGTAAATCATATTATAAATTGCCATATCTTTAATTCATTTTGACACACAACTGAATACAAAACATTACATTTCTATTACTACTCTCTCTTCCCTCATTTTCTCATTTTCCTACACAACAAATTTCTCATTTCTTTCTTACATAAATACCAATATTTTATTAAATTGCAGTAACATAATATTGTTTATTGGCTGGTTTGATATCAAAGGTGTTCGTGGTTTAAGTCGTTTGTGCACAACGATATTAAACAAATAGACTTTATTGTATCCTAGAGGTATATTTGTTCAACCTTGTACATCACTCAATTAGTGGGGGCAGATAATGTCTCATGGTTAGCGATATTTGTAACGTGCCTTGGAACCCACCATTTACTATAGTATTTTTCGATTTGTCAACGAGTTTGGTATATATTTGTGCTTTTCTTACACATTTTTTCTAACAGGCGACTGCCCCGAAAGTTGGCCGGTGGGAGATCAGAATTTTTTTTATATATATATTTTATAATTAAGTAAATATTCATTATATTTTATATATTCAATCTCAAATTGAAAATAAAATTTAAAAAAACTCAATATTAAGGATCATAATTTATAAACAATTAAGTAAAATCTAATAAATTCAATCAAATTTCAACCAAAATTAGTCTAATCGGTGAATGACGATTAATCACCGATTTTAATCAACTAAACTGATTTGACGGTTTCAACTGCAACCGTCGACTAGAGGCTAGGTGGTGCCTAAAAGGTCCTAGTCGGGTACATTTGCAACACCGCTATTTATTAATACAAAATAGTAAACATAAAATCACAAAGCTGAAAATGACATGTCAGATTGTTCAGATTTACATGATATGATATCTGACTTCTGAAATTCTGAACAAAGACAGCCGTTTGATTTATGGAGCTGAAAAACCAGTCAAACTGAAAAATGTTTGGACAATGCAAGTGCAAAGAAGGAAAAATTATAATGACTAATAAATATTTTGATCAGGATTTGAATCATCTTCAATGTTATTCGTTTACAGATACACGGCACAACTGACCCCAAAACGGATTGAAGTTTCTCACTGTTTCTTCAATTTCGATGGAAAGAAAAATGATTATCGAATCATGCTGGAAACTAAAAAATAATATTTGCATACGAGATTACGAGTCATATGACTACGACAAATAAATATTTTTAATTGGACATCTCAAGTAGAGATGTCAATGAATTCAGGACCGGTTTTGACATCACATGAGTTCAGGATAAAAATATATATTTTATTATTATCAGACCTAATTTTAAGAAGATAACTGATTTCTAGGTACCTTTTAAATTAAAATTCAATAACACTTTTATCTCATTTTTAATAGGCCTGGACGGGTGCACGTCTTGCACCAGCCCAGGCGGCTTTGAATGGATCAAACGGGATCCCCTGCCCCAATACTTTGACCCCACTTTTGTTCGTGGGAAATGGGATAGAAGTCTAGGGATGCATGTTTGGGGATTGAGAATGGATATAGATCATCTCATCCCCCTATTTTCCCATTCGAAGAAAATGGGGATGGGGGTGTTTAGGAGGGGGTATATCCATCCCCATCCCAAAATCTCTATTTTCCCCGTATTTTTCCATTTTCCCGTATTCTCCGGTCCCCCATTCCCCCATTTCCCTATTTAATCAAAAATTATAAATTACACTAAAAAAAAAAAAATTCATTACAAATAAAAAATAAGAATGCATTACAAATTCAACATAAATTTTTTAAATAATTCAAAGTTTCGAATCAAGACAACTTCATAAAATGAAAAATCTCCGTTCTCCAATCTCCACGCAATTCACTTAAGCCTTTGTTGCGCCATTACAATCCGCAGCCTACAAACAACAGTACAAATGTACAATATAAGAAGATGATTAAATGAAGTGAACACATGATGACATGAATTTCTAAACAAGAATCTATTATCTACCTCATTCACTTCATTATCATTGTCATCATCAACATCAATGTCACCAACACCATCAATAGTATTACCTAAATAACAAAATAAAAGATGAAACAATTAAAAGTAATACACTAATACAGTTATACAATTACAAAATTAAATTAAATGCAATGTTTGATGTTTACCATACCTTTTTTCCCGGCCCATAGCCAATTTTGGGTATACATAATTGCCTCCAAAGTTGATGGTAGAAGTCTGTTACGTTGTACACTTACAATCCTACTACTAGTACTGAATGAGGACTCTGAAGCAACAGTCGAAATTGGAATAGCTAATATGTCTCTAGCAATCTCAGACATTATAGGATATTTAATCCCATTAAGCTTCCACCAACTCAAAACATCAAATTCACGACTCCCAGGTAAAGTTTTTTCTTCCAAGTAACAATCGAGTTCAGATTTTTCAATAGCATCAGTACTTTTAGAGTTCCAAGAAAAGAAACTATCCAATGAATCCACCTCACCAACATGGTTAAATTCTGAATTACAAATATCCTTAATCTCTTTAGAACGTTTTTCACCAACCTTTACTTGATACTCTAGAAATATTTCTTTACAAAGATTGCGCACTTTTTTAACCTCGACTAAACCTTTATCTTCTCCATAAATGAGAGGAAAGAAATATTGAGGTAGTTTTAATTTAAATCTAGGATCCAAAAGGCTTGCCATAGCTAGCACCCCATGTACATCATTCCAATATCTATTAAACTTTTCCACCATATTTGATGCCATGCTACTTATCTCAACACAACTAGAAGTTTCCCACTTTCTCAATGATATTTTGATCTCACAAATTTTATGAAAGAAGACATTGCTTGTGGGATATTTTGTTCCGGAAAACATTTCCGTAACACTATAAAATATTTTCAATTTATCACACATTTCTTTAGCCAACTCCCAATCACTCTCTTCAATCCTAGTTTTATATTGAGACTCACGTTGGTTTAAACGATAAAACACTTCTTTATAATTCAAAGCAACACTAAGCATCAAATAAGTTGAGTTCCAACGGGTTTTACAATCAAGCATTAACCTTTTCTCACAACCAATATTCAAAAAATTTGCTACCTCCTCAAATTTCTCCAACCTTTTTGGGGTTGCCGTCCAAAAAGCAACACTATCACGAATCCTTTCAATCCCAAATTCAATAACATCCAACCCACATTTCACAATCAAATTTAAAATATGTACAACACATCGCATGTGAAACAAACGTCCATTCATGATCAATGAACTAGAAGACAATCTACCTAACAATATATCAATCATGCTATTATTTGTGGAACAGTTGTCTAGAGTCAATGTAGATAACTTTCTATCAACATTCCATTCCAATCCAACAAACTATTCATTAATGCAGTGGAAAGGTTTTCAGCATTGTGAGGGCATGGCACATACATAAACCTAACAAAGTAGATTTTAAATAAATGAAGATCTAAAAAACAAACACATCAAACAATTATAACATATAAAATAACCACAAATTTTATTACCTCAAAAGTCGACTCTGTAGTTGCCATGAACTGTCAATAAAGTGTGACGTGACAGTCATATAACCCCTCTTTTGATTGCTAGCTGTCCACATATCTGAAGTAATGGCAATCCTACCCGGAATCTTCCCTAACATAGTCAATAAACTTGCCCTCTCTATCTCATACATACTCATAATATCCCTTCTAGCCGTAGTTCTACTTATGGGCTTAAATAATGGTTGCAGTGATCTAGTATAGTCTCTAAACCCCTCATGCTCAACCATTTTAAGAGGATAGTCATGCATCAAGATCATCCTAGCAGCTCAATCCTAGATACTTCATAATCAAAGTGTTGAGCTGCTAAGGTAAGACAAGAACTCCCACTATTCCCTATTGCCCTTTTTCCTGACAAAAGACTTTGGTTCTGATATACCTCTATCATTCTTTGCCCAAACCTCATCATACAAGTTTTTTGATGATCAATTAAACCCTTTGTTCCTGACCAAACAACATATGCATGTTTGCAATACTTGCAAATAGCTTTTTCCTTACCATTTACACTACCAAAATCATAATGTTCCCAAACAGTAGACCTAAACTTTCGTTTTCGTTCAGTTACCTGGTCAGCAGAGCGAATTTGACTGCTGCTTTCTTCAATATTAACCACATTGTCCACGTTAATTGAGTTCACTTCTGGCTGAGAAGAAACTGAAGAAAAAAAAACACATAAACAAAAACAAATAAGGCAACAAACAATAGAGAACAATAGATAATGTAAGAATATTGTCAAGTTTGAATTCAGATGTTGGATTTTATATTTAAGATTAATTTATATAACCCCACTAAATTAAAATTAAAAATTCATGACTGAACTAGTTGATAGTTTTGCAAAATCAGACCCTGAAATGAAATCAAACGAGCAAAATTAAAAATTAAAAATTAAAAATGAAATCTCTACCTTGTTTTTGTTTTTGTTTGCTTTGAGACATGATGTGGAGATCGGAGAAGAGTAGCAGTTGGTGTCATAGGAGAAGAAATGGTCGTCGAATAGAGCAGAAATTGGTGAAGATCTGAACTGAAACTGATCTGGAAGGAAGCGGTAGCTGGTCTCGTCGGAAAAGAAGTGGTCGTCGAACGGAGCAACAGTTGGTGAAGATCTGACTGAAACTGATGTAGCGAGAAGCAGCAACTGGTTTTGTCGGAGAAGAAATGGTCGTCGAACGGAGCAGCAGTTGGGGAAGATCTGAACTGAAACTGATCTAGAGGGAACCGACAGCTGGTCTCGTCGGAAAAGAAGTGGTTGTCGAACAGAGCAACAGTTGGTGAAGATCTGACTGAAACTTATGTAGCGAGAAGCAGCAGCTGGTGTTGTCGGAGAAAATATAGTCGTCGAACGGAGCAGCAGTTGGGGAAGATCTGAACTTAAACTGATCTGGAGGGAAGCGGCAGCTGGTCTCGTCGGAAAAGAAGTGGTCGTCGATCGGAGCAACAATAGGTGAAGATCTGAACTGAAAATGATGTAGAGAGAAGCAACATCTGGTGTCGTCGGAGAAGGAGTGGTCGAAAAGGAGAAGCAACTGGTCTCGTCGGACGGAGAAGCAGCCGGTGAAGGAGTGGTCGACTGGTCTTAGTCTGGTCCACTACTTGTCTTTGGTCGATGGTTTTAGACAGTCTTTGGTCTTAGGTTTTTAGATTTTAAAGGTTAAAAATTCTTTATATATGTAGGGTTTGAAAGAATAAATAAATAAATAATATATATATATATATATTTTAATTATATTTATATAATTTTGGGGGAAATGGGGAAATGGGGATGGGGGGACCCCTCCTCATCCCCATCTCCATTTTAATTTGGGGATGATTTTCGTCCCCATCCCCCCCCCCCCCCCCCCATTTTCCCATTTTCCCCAAAAAAAAATCCCCAAATGGGGATGGGGGTGCGGGGATTTGGGGCCCCGGGGATTTTTGTGCATCTATAGATAGAACGGTTTAGAGTAAGTAGCAGTCCTCAATCCCTCGTTTGATTTCGTTTTACCATGTTTTTCTAATTCCAATTTACTTAAAATTTAAAAATAATAAAATATAAGTAAATTAAATTTTAATTAAATTTCTTCCGATACTTCAAATTGAAATTTTGACACAGTAAAAACGTAAAAGAATATAGACCGACGTCTATATTATGTGAGAACTGAAATCCACCAGAAATAAAAGAGAAATCTCTTAAAATTTTATTCAATAAAAGCTAATGAGCCTTTCGGCTTACAAGACTATTTACAATAGAAAAACCCTAACCTGGATTCTTATTGGACAAGAAACGGGATTACATATCAAAAACTGCTAAAAATAGAGAAATTATGAAAGTTGTGGAAATAAAATAAACTAACGATCATAAATAAGCCGGAATTAACGGTAGACGATTCTGACTTGTCAAAGTCAACTTATGACTAAAAAATGAAATTTCCCAAAAAGGAAAGAACTGTGATTTCAGGGTCTAAATGATAGAATTTAACTGAAAAGGGTCGTGCCTCAACACCGAAGGTTTTGACTTCAGAAGATCTCGTCGATTCCTTTCAATTAAAGTCATTTATTCTTGGATTTATGATGGTCTCACAAAGCTATGTAGGACTCAGCCACTTGTTCTACATCAAATTTGGAGGATGTTAGATGTTAGATGTTAGATGTTAGATGTCCCATTTTTTGTTTGGTATGGACTTAATTTTGCTACCCAACTTGGACATTGAGATTTTAAACCCACTTCAATCTTCATCTGCTAATCAATTATTTATAACTTTTTTTTTGTGTGAAACTAACGATTGTTTACAAGTTTGTCACAGTATATTCTAACATTACTTTCAAAAGAAAACAAAATTTTTAAATATAAACTTCTTAACAAGTTCACTGTTCATCATAATTGTACCTGTTGTTTGCATTTCAAGGCTTAAACATTATAACTATATCATCGTCGTTCTTTTTTTCTTTTATTTGATTTATTTTTTGTTTTAATATGCTTCAAGTTTTTCGCTTATGCATTTCACCCTCAATATGATTAAAAAAAATTATAGGAATAACCGAATAAATTTGTCAAGAGCTCTTTATCGAGTCCAACAGAAGAGAAGGAAAGAAGTGGTCTGGCCCATAATTAAATGTCATTACCAGACTTGTTGTGCGGGCTTGGATTGCACTAGTTTTCAATGTAACGAAGCCTCAAAAGAACTGTAAAGAGATGTCATAATTTTATAGGACATTTATAAAAGTAGTCAAATAAGGAAATGGATTATTGATTTTAATTAAAAGAATAAGTTACTGTTTTTAACAAAGTGTAAGTTGTATCGTCTAAAATACCACTATTTAAAAAACTTCAATTTGTTTATAATAAAACCAAAATTGTTGACAACCATGGATAGAGGAAATGATTTGGTGGTGTAGATAGATAGATAGATAGATAGATAGAGGTGTGATAGAGAAGAAACGATTTGAGACATGTAGTAACCAAAGTTTTGGTGACGAGATCAGGGTGATGCCGACGACCGAATGATCTGGTCAAACACATTGCTTTACTATGGTTGATTTGACTTTTTTCTTCAAAGATCCATCTGATGATTTTTATTCTTTGATTGTTTTAATTGATGATGATTACTGATAAAGAAGATAAAAATCTGAGTTTCTAGATCTTCTAAAAGAACTTATTTTTTTCCAGTTAGTGTTGCTATTGATTATCTAAAAAGAAATTATTATTTCATTTTTTATTTAATTTTTTCATTTGAGGAAGAATAATTGGGAGATCTAGTTCTCAGATCTTCCAATTTTCTTTTTCTTCATCAATTTTCTATTTTTTTTTTATAATTTTTTAAAATATTGTGAGATATTTGTTCTCAGATCTTTCAAACAATTGGCCGTTTAATTTTTTTAAAAGAAAATATTTTTATTAATTAGTAATTACTTCAATGAATTCTCAGATATTTTGGGTTCCCAGATCTTCCAAACAAAGAATTTCAACTATTTTTGTTGATTCGTTATTGCTTCAAATCCAAAGCGAACTCCACAACGTGCCAATTCATGTAAATTATATTACTAACATACCTGTCTAATAATCAGGCAAATCTGAAAAGAAAAATAGAAATCCTAGTCAACAAAGAATTTGGAGATCTGGGTTCCTAGATCTTTCAAAAAAGAATATTATTTATTTAGTTCTCATTTTCTTCATTATTTTTTTATATTTTTATTGATAAAAAATGGCGGAGTTTTGGTGGTGTTTTTGATGAGAAATTGAATGTAATTTTGTTTGGTCTTGTGAAGGAATATGTTTTGGAGATGGGTTTGTGATGATAAGAGCTGGGTTTCTGGCTTTTGAAGGATTGTTCAAGCTTATAGTAGCCATTGAATAGCTCTGTGAAAGTGAAGCACTCAAGATGTTTGATAAAATGACTCAATGAAAAACAATAGACAAATCGGCCCTTTTTTTGGCTCACGACACTGTTCACCCGATGACATTGTTCATTACACTGTACGCACTATTCACCACACTGTTCCGAGATGACACTGTTCATTTAAATATATTTATTTCTAATTCGAACTAATTAGAAATGGCTCTCTTGTCGGCAGTGTGATATATAGTTTCGTAATACAATGGTGTGTTGTGTTGTGTTGTGTTACATATTTATTTACAATATATATTTTACGGGAACATTGACTATGTTCTCATAGCTAGTTGATGTCAAATTTTTAGTAAAAAAGAAAAAACAATTCTAGCCTACCCCGATCTTCAATCCTGGTTACGCCCTTACTTGTACTGATAACCGTTGGACAGGACATGGATGGAAAAAAACCAAGCTGAAGAACGGAAAGATATATTTTCAATTTTAAGGACGTTAACTCATGAATTTCCAGGTATGGAGAATCATGTGTACTTTCTTCTTAAATTCAGTTATAATTGTACCATTTCTATACCTACAATAGACCCTTATATCCTATTTCTTGTACTTTTTACTCTAGCATTTTTGTGGTTTTAATGAGTTTTCTGAGCTTTGTGCAGGTGATTATCCCTAAATAATAAACTTATTTGGAGAGTTTGGAGGCCAAATTGTGGAAAAATGGGCAGAAATTGTAAGGGTTTGTGAAGAACGACCAACTTGCAGAGGCCAAAGCTCTTTCCACAAATTGAATTGGATTTCGTGCTACATATATTCGAAAAGTCCCAGATGTCTAGTTTTTGATTAAATTCATGGTTCGTAATTCTGAAGTTTCTAGAGAGACTTATGCACATTTTAGTGACTAATGGTCAGTGTTGAAAAATCAACCTCAATTTTGACAGGCCAATTTCGTTATTTCACTATTTTGAAATCCTGATTTCGTGCCTAGCCTATTTATATCCCATTTCGATTCCTAGAAGCAGCCACCATCTAATCCTCCAGCATTCTATGAAGATTCAACATAAATTGAGAGAGAGAGCTTCAAAGGCATCAATGGAGGTTCCACCACACCATATACACATCATCCACCCATCTTAGAGTAGATTGCAAGGGGAAAATAGGGTCTTTTGACCAATTTTGAGAGAGCAAGCACGGAGCTCTTAGAAGGGATTTCTTTAAGGGTTTCCCTACAACTCATGTCTTCTTGTATTTTTTTATTTTCTAGATGTGTAACCCTATTAGGGAATATTTGTAAAACCTGCATTTGTGTTCATTTATGTAATGATTGTTCTTATTTTGATTTGTATCTTGTTTCATTCTTTCTATAAACATGATTAAATCTCTTATTGTGACATGCATGTGTATGAGGGTTAGAAATTGATGTGTATTCATGAATGAGATTATGAGTTGTTTAACTTAATTTAGAAGTAGTGTAATGGAATATCCTACTTGTGTATATATGCTGATGGACAATTCAAAATGCCTTATGAGGAATGATTTGAGATAATGAGAGTTAGGGTTATACCATTGGATGGCCTTCCGAGTACGACCTTGACTATTTAGCTCTAAAGGAATGGATGAAACTTATTACATAGCCTTGCTAGAATTGGTTTTGGTTTGGATCTATGTTCCGGTGCTTAATGGGTCTTTTGCCTTAAGACACAATTGATCATTCCATGGCCTTGGTTGAGTGATGAGTTGATTTCAATAAATTCCTTAATCAAGAGAACGAGCCCCTTAACTTGATTTGGATGTACTTAATATTTAACAATCAATTAGATGTGTACTTGTGTTTGGTGAACCCATATCTCTTGTGTGTCCACTATCTTTTATCTCTCTCAGCCACATTTATTTTTGTAACTTAGGGTGTCTTGCCTCTAGAAGTAGATTAATTTAGCTTAGGAGTAGTGTAATTTAGAAAGGCAAGCACCTGGCTACTTTTCCATCTTTAGTTTTAGGTTATAT
Organism: Dipteronia dyeriana; assembly: GCA_032871835.1. Lineage (NCBI taxonomy): Eukaryota > Viridiplantae > Streptophyta > Magnoliopsida > Sapindales > Sapindaceae > Dipteronia > Dipteronia dyeriana. Next base: position 22,276,850 of record CM065297.1, read on the forward strand.
TCATTTCCATTTTCTCACACACAACCGCAATATGATTACTCTTCACACACACACACACACACACACACACACACACCATTATCACCATTTTCATGTTCCATTTGTATTGCTTTAAATAAACTCTAAAACTTGAGATGGTTGACGTATGACACCTTCCTGCGGAACAATACTCTTTCTTGCCGCTATACTTGTCTTTTGCACTTGTAAGGTAGAAAAATACAAGGAACAATCTTTATACTTTAAAACGACGTTGTCACATCACTTTAAAGAATTATGGCACCCTCCAAAGATATTTGAGCTACCATAAGTTATAGAATTGTCTAGCCGGCGGTTCAAGGTCTCTCATTGTTTTATCAATAAGGGTTCTGAAAGATCTCCATACACTAAATATTAAGAGTGAAGATTTGGTAGAGTTAGTGAATGATCGCAAAATGGGTAATGTACCTAAATTCCACAGCCTTCACATAGCTTACTTGGACTTCATCACCAAATTAGCTTAGTTTTGCCCAAAACCTCAAGATTATAAAGATATTAGGCTATATTGAAATGAAAAAAATAATCAGTGCTAAAGATGAAGTTGGGGAGATGATTGAAATCGACTGCCATTCGAAACACTCGAAATACTTTTATTACTAACTCTAAAAGAGTTGGAAAGCATCAATTGTAATCCATTGCCCTTTCCACATCCGTAGGAAATTCACATAATCCATTGTCCAAAGCTTAAGAAACTACCATTTGGTTCAAACACCTTAACAAGTAGAGCCCTAAAAACTATTTTTGGAGAACAAGAATGGTTGAATGAATGGGAGGATCAACCCACTCTAGGTCATTTTCTTACCTTTTTCAAAGCTTATCCATTCCTAATAAAGTGAATCATGGCCAAATTGGATATATTGTGGAAATGGTGAGATATGTCACCTTTTTTTGTTACAATTGTTGGGATTATGCTCGATAGCAAGAGTGGAATAATGTATTTGACAATCTTTTCATATTAATAAAAGTGATTTCTAGTTTAACAAATCTTATAGCTTTTATAATTTAATTATTATAATTGTTAAAAGCAAATAATCATAAGGTCAAAAGACTATGAGAAAAGAAGAATTGTTCGTATATCTGGATATGTATGAGGTACACATAATTCTTTAGTTAGTCTTGAATAATATTCACAACTTAATATAAAGGTTAGGCACTTTTATCTTGTCAAAGTTGTAGATTCTTTTGCTAGCATTTGAGTGGGATCATATGTGTTATGATGAGTCTAAAATCATCAAAATGTGGTGTCTTTGGGCAAAAGAATCTAGTTCACTGGGTACATTGAATAGGATCACAGTGAAATACTTTAACTAGAACCGTCAGAGGATTAAAGTTTTCACTTGAAGATAATCCGAGAGTCTATCTCAATCCTGAGATAAATGATGGACTTATGGTTGCAAGTGTTATCATTTGAGATATCAATGAATACGATTATATAGCATAGTCTATCCTCGATAGTTTGGTGATATTCATTTGTTAATCGATAGAGGACTTCATTTATAGATATGGACATCGTGGTTCCATTTATTAAATGAGAGTAGAATATCATCATATGGATGTTTTGAGGTATTGGATATTAAATCTTAATGTTAAGTTTTCAATAGTGTCTATTGAAATATGGCTTCTGGACAAGTCAAAATATCCAAGTTCAAAATGTGGTCAAATGAGTAAATATGGCAACTTGGAGAGCTATAGACGGTCTATGAGCTCTTGACGATTACTGATATTTTTCACGAGGATACACTTTCTCTATTAAGATTGTCTAGGGTATGAATGAGCAATATTAACTTATTCTATCTTTATTTAAGAGTTCAATTTTAGCTCTTTAGTGGAATGAACTAAAATTAATAGATCGGACCTTAGTGAATCATTTGTTGATTGTGATTAGGTTATGTCTATTGGAGCTTAAATTTATATAGCCCGCCAAGATCTCCAATTCACACGAACTTACATGGATCACTTGATATATTTTACCGGACCAATTTATGGGTCTATCTAGAATTGTATTAAGGCATGTGGACTTGTTTATTTTAGTAAGAATGAGTCTAGTTCACATGTGGACTTTTTATTTAAGTCTAATGGATTTAATAAAATAGAAAAAACAATATTTGGCCCATATATATAGGCTTGGGTGGCAAGGGGCTATTTATTAGTTTTATATATTGTTTTTTATTTTATTATTTAATTAAATAGAAATTAATTAATTAATTAATTATGTAATTAAAAGTCAAAATCTTTTTCCTAGTAGGAGATGGTCTGCTAGAGTCATATTATTGTTGGTAATATGATAAGTATCAAATACTATATTTGATAAGTAGATAAATCAAATGAATTTATTTATCTAGTCAAATTAGGAAGTATTTGATTTCTATTAAAACTTTAGTTGACAATTGGTCGAATTAGGAAGTTTTAATTTAGTCGCTATTTAATTATATTCAATAAATTGGTTATTGAATAAATACAGTATTTGAGTTGGATTAGGAGTTTTGGTGTAGAAAAGAATTCTTTTTTGAAAAGGATTCTTTTTTGAAAAGGATTCCTAGTTACCAAGTAAATCCACCTAAGGAAAGGATTCTTGTCCACCAAGTAAATCCTTCTTAGGAGAGGATTAGATCTCTTAAACTAAAGACAAGAGGAATTCGGCAAACCCTAAATAAATTAGGGCAAAGAACTCGGCCACTACATATATGGGATGTAGAATTTGGCCAAGCCTAATTTTTAAAGAGAAAAATTTCGACCACTTCCTTTTCTTAGAGAGAATTTTGGCCAAACATAATTTACAGGAAGAAAATTTTGACCAAGGCAAATTTTCTAAGAGTAAATTTCTCCCAAAGGGGAATTTTGAGTGTAGAGAATTTGGTTATTGCTACAGATAAATTTATCCAACTCTAAAGATTGGTGTGTGAAAATTTGGCAAAGAGGAAAAGGAAGAAAAACCGTTTTGTTTTCGATAGTGCACTAGTAGCCTTTATGTTAAAAGGTTTTGTGTACAACATCGAATCAAGGTTCACGTGAGTTTCAATCAAATTGATTGATAATTCACAAGTGACCTACCGTTCTTTGTTTTTCTTCTTGGAGGATTATTGTGACTAACAAAGAAATAGATTTTATTTGTTTCCATCCCTAGGTATACAATTTAAAGAAAGGGAGCTCACACTCCTAGGTGATTCATGTTCGTGATTGGATTGGAAGATCTAAGGATTCAATTCGACGCTAGTTCAATCGTCACGATATAAAAGGTATGATACTTTTAATATATATCAATTAATCTAGGGTTAAGTTTCTTTCTATTAAAGGAATTTTTTTTAAAATATATCAAACCCTAATTTTACGCTTTCGTCTCGTTTTGAACCGATTTTTCCCTACAATTGGTATCAGAGCTTGGTTGTACCATTGATTAGTTGATGTATATATACGTGAATCTTTTTCTTTTTATTGTATATATGCATGTTTTAGAAAGAGATGACACTCTAGGTATTCTCATATATATATATATGTGTGTGTGTGTGTGTGTGTGTGTGTGTGTGTGTGTGTGTGTTTATGTGATTTGTTATTACTCAATTTTGGTCATAGAATTTCAATGTGATTTTTTTTTTCGGATTGTAACAAGAAGGGTGACTTATCATCGCTATAGTTTCCTTCTTGGTAGTTGCTAAGTTTTATTTATTTATTTTGCTACTGTAATAAAAATACTGCAAAAAAATATTGTATTAAAAAAAATACAGTATTTTTTTATTTAAAATTCTTATATAATACATTCAAGTATCGAAGACTCGAAGGTTTGAAGAATTGGGAGCAACCGGAACAAGTTTGGGACCGTGCACGCCATAGCAACAATCGTGTGTGTGACTGAGCACGAGCCACGATTGTTGTGGCATGGGCTGTGCACGGCAGCTCCATGGATGCCAATGGCTATGCATGGCAACTCTATGGATCCCATGGGCTATGCAAGCCAGCCTCATGGATGCCAAGGGCTACACATGGCAGCTCTATGGATCCCATGGGCTGCGTACGGCAACCCATTATAGAGCCAAGGGGTGCGCATGCCCATGGGAGGCAGCCGAGGGTGTCCAAACGGATGATGGTTGTATGAAAGTTTGTTCACCAAGAAAGGTGTTTTTTGTATTCCAGGTCATATGTAATTTACTTGCTTTTCTAGGATTGACCAAAATTGTAGCAATTTATATTTTTATAAATATTGCAATGTTTGTCATTGTTTGATAACATGTCATATAGAATATGAGTGCCACTCATATATCTCTTTTGGTATGAACATGCATTGAATGGTTTAGGTATCTAATTGACATCTAGATAACTTGGTAAATCATTCTATGGAATTCAATCACACACCTTAAACAATTGAGTGGGAGAAGGTGTTTTGGAACACCTGCGGCCTCCAAGTTTAGTTGAGCTTTATGTTTCGTGTAATAACCCCCAAGGGATATTCATGATGGAATTTAGCAAGATACTTCTTTACAAGGATAGACTAGACAATTAACCCAAACGATATCTACTCCCAAAAGAGGGATATTCGTGAGGGAATATATTGAAGGTCGATAACTTGGTAACACACTCAATGTGATTTTATTAATATCCTCCCAAGAGTTCTTGTTAATAAAATCGCAAGGCTAAAATTGAAAACACTGGTTGTTATGTTAACAATTAGGTGGGACCTAGTCCAACTAGTAAATGGTGTGAACTCCTAAAGGAGGCATTACATTTATGGGTGTTAGATCACCGTAGAATTTTACGACTGAATTATTTAATTCAAGATAAATATTCGAAAGTGCTTTATCATGATTATTTACTTATATAATTTTTGTGAAATAAAAAGAAATCATGACCTCATCCCTAATCAACATCCTAAAAATAATACTTTAATTGATGATAATTATGTCGCATGGAAAAGGTAAATTGGTTTGTTATTGCAAGCTGAAAAACATAAGTTCTTTCTGTCTATTCTTAAACCACCAACTCCTGCTAATGAATCAAATGAGGAGCAAAGAGACGAGTATCAGTAGTGGAAGTCTTCAAATGAGATGGTTAAATGTTACATTATAGCTACCATCTCCGACGTGTTGCAATAGTAGCATGAAAGAATGGAGACTGCTGTCAATATAATGATGTCTCTGGAAGAGATGTTTGCTATGAAGTTCAGGACAACTAAGAGAGAGGCAGTGACTACTTTCATGAATCTTAGGATGAAACCTGGGCAGGATGTGAAAGATCACATGATGAAAGTCATAACACATCTCAACAATGCTAAACTCAATGGTGTTGAGATAGATGATAAGATGAACATTGACATGATCTTCAACTCACTATCGGATTCCTTTGATCAGTTCAAGTTGGACTGCACCTTGAATAACAAGGAATACAACTTGCATGGCCTGATACAAGATGTTCAAAGCACCGAGAAAACCCTTGTGAAGGGCAAGGGTCAAGAGATTCATACGATAGGTAGAGTTGAGATTGTTAAGACCCGTAAGAAGGTCAAGAAACAACAGAATAAAAAGCAACGTGGGCCTAACTAGAAGAGGTTCCGGGAAAGGAAGAGACTGAATGAGAATGAATTCAACTTGTGTTTAGGAAATGGAGCGTTGGTGTCTACTAGTGTAGTGGAAGATATTAGAATCAATTTAGATTCTTATAGGCATTTATATTTAATAAACGTTTATTATGTACCACAATTCAAGAGGAATTTAATTTCGGTTTCTTGTCTAAATAAATTTGGATATTCGGTTACTTTTAATAAAGGTTTTATTATTAGTAAGAATAACAAATTTGTTTGCAAAGGTACATTGAAAAACGGTTTATTCTACTTTCATATAAATATCTCTCACTTGTTAGACACGGAATCAACGCAAACTAATCATAAAAGAGTAAAATTATCAAAAGATGAAACCTACCTATGGCATTTGCGCCTAGGTCATATTAACCTTAATAGGATCAAAAGATTGGTTACTGATGGACCTTTAAGTGACATAAAGGTTAATGATCTACCAACTTGTGAATCTTGTTTGGAAGATAAGATGACCAACAGGTCGTTCACGACCAAAGGCACAAGAGCCACTGAATGTTTATGATTGATACACACTGATGTGTGTGATCCTATGAGCATTCAAGCTAGAGATAGATATGAGTACTTCATCACTTTCACGGATGATTACTCAAGATTTGGCTATGTGTATATCATGAGACATAAGTCAGATACTTTTGATATGTTCAAAGCATTTAAAGCTAAAGTAGAAAATCAGCTTGAGAAACGCATAAAAATATTGAGGTCTGGTCGTGGTGGAGAATATCTATCATGTGAGTTTCAGTAATATCTTATTGATAATAGGATAATTTATCAGTTTTCTGCACCAGGTGCACCTCAACAAAATGGAGTGGCAGAAAGGGGAAATATAACTCTTTTGGACATGGATAGATCTATATTGAGTTATTCAACGCTTCCTAATTCATTTTGAGGACATGCTTTACAAACTTCTATGTACATTCTAAACGATGTACCATCTAAGTCGGTTTCTAAAACACCGCATGAGTTGCGAACTGGGCAAAAGCCTAGTTTACAACATTTAAGGATATTTGGATGTCCTACGCACATGTTAAAAGAAAAGACAGAGAAGATGGAGTCCCGTTCAGAAACATGCATATTTGTAGGGTATCCAAAAGGAATCAAAGGATATTATTTCTGTAGTCCATCAGATCTTAAAGTATTTGTTTCGACAAATGCTATATTTCTGGAAGATGACTATATGAATAATTTTGTACCAAAAAATAGAATTGTCTTGAATGAGCTTTCAGGAGATACAATTCCACAAGAGGTTTCACAACCTAGCCCAATTGTAAGTTCCGTACCAACACAAGCTCAACAACCTACCATACCTCATTGTAGTGGGAGGGTTAGTAGACAACCCGAGAGATACATCGGTCTAGAAGAATCTGTAGAGAATCTCTTGGACGACGATGATCCCTACACGTACAAGGAAGCCATGGAAGATGTTGATTGTCGCCATTGGCAAAAGACAATGCAATCCGAAATTGAATTTATGTTTAGAAACAAATTCTGGTCTCTTGTGGACTTGCCTAAAGGGATAAAGCCCATTGGGTGCAAGTGGGTATACAGGAGAAAAAGAGGAATTGATGGAAATGTGAAAACTTTTAAAGCTAGATTGGTAGCTAAAGATTACACACAAAATGAAGGTATCGATTATGAGGAAACCTTCTCTCCTGTGGCCATGCTTAAATCCATTAGGATACTCTTATCCATTGCGGCATCTCTAGACCTAGAGATTTGACAAATGGACGTCAAGACAACTTTCCTTAATGGAAGTCTTAACGAAAGCATCTATATGATGCAACCAAAAGGATTCATTGAAAAAAGCCAAGTGGAAAAAGTATGCAAGTTGCAAAGATCCATATATGGATTGAATCAAGCATCCAGATTCTGGAACATAAGGTTCGATCAAGCCTTGAAAAGTTTTAGATTTATTCAAAACCTTGACGAACCCTGTGTATACAAAAGGATTAAAGATGACAAGTTGGTTTTCCTATTTTTTTACGTTGTTGATATACTACTCATCGGAAACGATGTAGGTGTATTGACATCATTAAAAGAATGGTTGACAAAAAAATTTGATATGAAGGATTTAGGAGAAGCAAGTTATAATCTTTGTATCCAAGTCATAAAGGATAGAAAGAATAGAACGATTGCATTATCCCAAGATTCATACATAAATAAAATCTTGTCTAGATTTTCCATTCAAGATTCTAAGAAAGGTATGTTACCTTTCAGACATAGAATCAAACTTTTTAAGGAACAAGTTCCTAAGAATGAGTATGAAGAGCAATTCATGAGTAAGATTCCATATGCCTCGGCAGTTGGGAGTCTCATGTATACAATGCTCTATACTAGACCAGATATTTGTTTTGCTATTGGCATAGTTAGCAGGTTTTAATCGAAACCTGGTCTTGATCACTGGATGTCAGTCAAGCATATTTTTAAGTATCTCAAGAGAATGAGAGATTATATGCTTGTATACTCCGGAGGGGATTTAATTCCCATTAGGTATACAGATTTTGATTTCCCGATTGGATTTTGACTCTAAAAGATTAATATCAGGATTTGTGTTTACACTTAAAGAATGGGCAGTCATGTGGAGGAGTATCAACCAATCTTGTATTACTGACTCCACCATGGAAGCTGAGTGTGTTGCCGCATGCGAGGCTGCCAAAAAGGTTGTCTGGCTCTGCCAATTCTTGATTGACTTGGAAGTGGTTCCAGATGCGAATAAGCAGATCACTATCTATTGTGACAATGGTGGAGCAGTGGCTAATTCAAGAGAACCAAGAAGTCATAAGAGAGGGAAACACATCGAAAGAAAGTATCACCTTTAAAGGAAAATTGTGCATAGGAGAGGCGTGACGATAACCAAGATCACGTCAGCAGAAAATCTAGCGGATCCCTTCAAAAAGGCTCTTCAACAAAAGATTTTTGATGGGCACCTGGAGAATATAAGGATAAAAGATATGACACATTTGCTAAAGAGCAAGTGAGAGATTGTTGGGATTATGCTCGATAGCAAGAGTGTAATATTGTATTTGACAATCTTTTCATAATAATAAAAGTGATTGCTAGATTTTATAGTTTAATTATTATAATTGTCAAAAGTAAATAATTATAAGGTCAAAAGCCTATAAGAAAAGAAGAATTGTACATCTGGATATGTGTGAGGTAGACACAATTCTTTACGTAGTCTTGAATAATATTCATAACTTAAGATAAAGGTTGGACGCCTTTATCTTGTCAAAGTTGTAGATTCTTTCGCTAGCATATGAGTGGAATCAAATGTGTTATGATGAGTCTAAAATCATCAAAGTATTGTGTCTTTGGGTAAAAGAATCTAGTGCATTGGGTGCATTGAATAGGATCACAGTGAAATACTTTATCTAGAACCGTCAGTGGATAAAAGTTTTCACTTGAAGATAATCGGAGAGTCTATCTCAATCCTGAGATAAATGATGGACTTATGGTTGTAAGTGTTATCATTTGAGCTATCAATGAGTACGATTATATAAACTAGTCTATCATCGATAGTTTGGTGGTATTCATTTGTTAATCGATAGAGGACTTCGTTTATAAATATTGACATCGTGGATCCATTTATTATATGAGAGTAGAATATCATCATATGGATGTTTTGAGGTATTGGATATTAAATCATAACGTTAAGTTTTCAATAGTGTCTAATGAAATATGGCTTATGGACAAATCAAAGTATCCAAGTTCAAAATGTGGTCATATGAGTAATATAGACGGTCTATGAGCTCTTGACGATTAATGATATTCTTCACGGGGATACACTTTCTCCATTAAGATTGTCTAGGGTATGAATGAGCAATATTAACTTATTCTATATTTATTTAAGAGTTCAATTTTAGTTCTTTAGTGGAATAAACTAAAATTAATAAATTGGACCTAAGTGAATCATTTGTTGATTGTGATTAGGTTATGTCTATTGGAGCTTAAATTTAGATTGTCCGCCAAGATCCCCAATCCACACAAACTTGCATGGATCACTTGATATATTCTACCAGACCAATTTATGGGTCCATCTAGAATTGTATTAAGGCATGTGGACTTGTTTCTTTTAATAAAAATGGTATAGTTAACATGTGGACTTTTATTTAAGTCCAATGTATTTAATAAAATAGAAAAAACAGTATTTGGCCCATATATATAGGCTTGGGCAGCAAGGGACTATTTATAAATATTATATATTGTTTTTTATTTTATTATCTAATAAAATGGAAATTAATTAATTTATTAATTAAAAGTCAAAATGTTTTTCCTAGTAGGAGAAGGTCCTCTAGAGTCATATTATTGTTGGTACTATGATAAATATCAAATACTACATTTGATAAGTAGATAAATAAAAGGAATTTATTTATCTAGTCAAATTAGAAAGTATTTGATTTATATTAAAACTCTAGTTGACAATTGATCAAATTAGAAAGTTTTAATTAGTCACAATTTAATTATATTTAATAAATTGGTTATTGAAAAAATACACTATTTGAGTTGGATTAGGAGTTTTGGTGTAAAAAATATTTTTTTTAAAAGGATTCTTTTTGAAAATGATTATTGGTCACCAAGTAAACCCACCTAAGGAAATGATTCTTACCCACCAAGTAAATCTTTCTTAGGGGATGATTAGGTCTCCTAAACTAATGACGAGGAATTCGGCCACTACATATATGGGATGTAGAATTCGGCCAAGCCTAATTTTTAGAGATAAATTTTTTGGCCGCTTCCTTTTCTTGGAGAGAATTTCGGCCAAGCATAATTTACAAGAAGAAAATTTCAGCTAAGGCAAATTTTCTAAGAGTAAATTTCGGCCAAAGGGGAATTTTGAGTGTAGAGAATTTGGTTATTACTCTAGATAAATTCATCAAACTCTAAAGATTTGCGTTTGAAAATTTGGCAAAGAAGAAAAGGAAGAAAGAACGTTTTGTTTTCGATAGTGCACTAGTAGCCTTTATGTTAAAAGGTTTTATGTACAACATCGAATCAAGGTTCGTGTGAGTTTCAATCAAATTGATTGATAATTCACAAATGACCTAACGTTCTTTGTTTTTCTTCTTGAGGGATTATTATGACTAACAAAGAAAGAGATTTTGTTTATTTCCATCATCATGTATACAATTTAAAGAAAGGGAGCTCAAACTCCTAGGTGATTCACATTCATTATTGGATTGGAAGATCTTGCGGATTCAATTCGACGATAGTTCAATTGTCACGATATAAAAGGTACAATACTTTTAATATATATCAATTAATCTAGGGTTAAGGTTCTTTATATTAAAATGATTTTTTTTAAATACATCAAACCCTAATTTTACGCTTCCCCCGCATTTTGAACCGATTTTTTCTTACAACAATAATGTCACCGCTTTAATAACTTAAGTTTAAAAGATACTTATTATGGTGAACTATTCAAATTGCCCTTTAATAAACTTTTTTTTATTCTCATTGTGCTTCCATCTACACTTTGAAAATGATAACTCCTCTCTCTCTCTCCAAAACCTCCATATTTTATCCGAGACATTTTTGAAATACTACGAGCTTTTTTGATATGATTTCCAGCTTTTTTTATACTCCTCCAAGCTTGTTTGATTTTTCTCCGAGCTTTTTTGTTAAGTTAATGTTTGAAATTTTTTTAAAAGTGTTCGAGCATTTATTAAATGTTTCCGAACTTTTTTGATATAGTCCAAAAAAAATTTTAGCCCTTGGAAAAAATACTCAAACAAAGTAAAAAAAAGCTCGGGCATTTGGTAAAAAAACTCGAACCCATTAAAAAAAGCTCGAATTTTTTTTTTCAAGTGCCCGAGCTTTTTTGATATGGTTCAAAAAAAATTATAACCCTTGGTAAAAAAGCTCGAACTCAGTAAAAAAAAGCTCAGGCACTTGTTAAAAATGCTCGAACCTAGTAAATAAAAGCTTGGGTACTTGGTAAAAAAGCTGGAACCCATTAAAAAAAGCTTGAGCTTTTTCGGTAAGGGTTCAAGTTTTTTGTCAAGTGACTGAGCTTTTTTGATATGGTTCAAAAAAAATTATAACATTTGACAAAAAAGCTCGAACCCAGTAAAAAAAAGCTTGAACCCATGATAAAAAAACTCGAGCTTTTTTGGTAAGGGTTCTAGTTTTTTTGCCAAGTGCCCAAGTTTGTTTTACTGGGCTCGAGCCTTTTTGCCAAGGCTCCGAGCTTATTAGTAAAGCCTCTGAGACTTTTACTAAAGGTTTCGAGACTTTTGCTAAAGGCTCCGACCTTTTGTAGTTACATTTAGAGCCTTTTAAGTACTAACCATAAATAGAAAGCTTTGGGGTGTTTCCCCCCTGACCTTCCCCCACCCGCGAGCTTGCCCGGAATCGTCTGCGTAGCGCCACTCCGTCGCCGTTCGAGTGATTGCCTGGGTTTCAACGAGACTTTCTCTCTCTACTTTACAACTCTATAACTGTAAAATGAATGAATGAAATCTGATGTGAAACAACTATTGGGAGTATTTTTGTCCGTTCATCATAATAGGAGTCTTTTAAACATAAGTTATTATAGCAGCGACAGTGTTGAAATATCACCGCCAAAAAGTACCATTTATTTTTTGAACTCTTTGGATATTTTAGAGGTGCAATGTGTGCTTTAACATGGATTTGGTGAGTGTTTTTCTATTCAATGTTGTCTTAACCTCTTTCGGGTGTAATAAAAACTCTTTTGTGTTTGGTCTTGTGTTGCCACTTTGTACTTAAGTTCGGTTTTTACGAGTTGTTTTATTGTATTTTAATTAAATTGAGTTTACTATTTATATTTTAATACCTTTTATTTTGACATTTTATAGCATGATTGTTTGCTTTAACATATTTTACCTGAATTTTTTTTTGTTATTTATATTTATAATTAAAAGCTTTTAGCCATGGTCTCCCTGAACCTCAAATTTTAGGAAACTGATAGTTGTGGTTAGTCGAACGACAATTGATAAGATTGGATCGGATTCGATTCAGGCCCAAGCAACTTGGTATGAATTGTCAAATTAGATTAACTGAACCTGCAAAAAGATGAAGACAAAGAACAAATACACAGAAAATTGTTAGCAAGAATGGAGGATTGGAGATCGCGTTTCTGGCATTAGGTACATTTGGGCTGAGCGTGATAATGTTTTAAATAAATTACGGTGACCAGAATTGTAATTTGTGCAGAGTTTCGGCTAGCTAAATAGCGTTAAGTCCAGAGAAAATCAGAACCCCTCTCTAGCAATGGAGAGTTCCATTTATAGGCCTTCCAAGCCATCTAACGTTAGAGGATTCATTAACAAATACCTGAAATCTTGGTAGATCTCACAGGATATACGGGATATACTGCATTTTTGAATTAGTTTTGAACTCATCTTTCACGAGTATCTTGGTTGAGTTTCAAGTAGGACTGACCAAGTCAAAATGGAGTCTGATAGAAGCATTTGGGTTGATCCAGGTTATTGGGCATGGTCTAAGGTCGATATCTTAATTGCTGCTGGGTTTCATGTTTTTGGGCCTAGAGGCCATTTCTGGCTACTACAGTTTATCCCCCACTCTATAAAGAAGCGATCTATAAGTTAGAGGGTGCAAGGCTTTTCGACTGAGTCGAATGAGTATACGGTAGTATCTTGTATTTAATCGATCGACATTTTGACTGTGTCAAAAAATTCGGCTATTACCAAGTGCCAACTGCTCCACGTAACGAATCTCATTAGAAAGGGTATCGAAGTTCTTCAGCTTCTAGGGCTGACGTGGTCCGTTTACTTTTGGTACGATTTCTTGATCTGGGCGCGTTTATTGAAGATGTTAAATTTCAAACTAACCTTAGTTTATTTTATTTACTTACCTTGGTTAATTGACATCCACCAGAGTCGCACCACGTGTCCGCATTGAGTTTAATTGTGGTTTGTATAAGAAGAAACTTCCTTAAGAAGTTTTTCACTTCAACTTCAATTCTTGAACTCTTCAACTTCTCAAACCTCTCAAATCTCAGAGATCCCAGATTACTTCTATAACGGTTACCATTTAATCAAAATCTTCATACTATAAGGTACGCAATGATTTCCTTACTTTTCTTTCAACAAAGATTTAATTTTTCGTTTTCTAGGGAAAATAAATTATTGTAGCAGTTTTTTGGATATATTTCTAGAAACGGTAGTAGTTCTTCATTGTTCTTCACATGATGAATGGAATTTTTGGCATAAAAATTTATTCTTTGATGGGTTAGATCCATTTAAGATGTATTGAATTCCAGGTTGAGTTGTTTTTTGTATTTAGCGTTGTGGGTCTTGTAGTCGATCGACTAGAAATTGAAAGAAATAGTGTTGAAGCCGTAATAGATCTAGAATTTAGATCATAGATTTTTTATAACCTTAAGTATGGATCTTTAGAATCGTAGGTGTTGATTTTATTTTTGGTTTATGCTTGACTATTGTATTTTTGCATTTGCTAGCGATATATCGAACGACAGTGCAATTTCGAGCCCCAAGATCATATGGAACCCTAGTGGAAATGAAAATGACATCGAAGAGGATGTTGAGGTAGACTCACAAGATGTCGGTCAACAAGTTACTCTAGTCGACCCTTCATTAGTATTAGATGAGGCGAGTCCCTCGAAAATGGAACTTGTGAGGGTTGTTGAAAGTAAGGTCGATCACCCAGAACATGTAGATATATAGGAACCATCATGCTTTGGTAGACCACTAGGTATACTAGCCGGTGAGAATCCAAAGAGTATATATTCTACTGATGAAGATATGGATACTCTGAGGACATTATACGGCATTCCGAATGACTTTAAATTAAGGCCTGCTAAAGAATATGAACGACCTAACTGGAACATTCCGGAATGGACATGCTTCTACGAATATAATTTTTGCCAACGGTTTAGATTTCCAGTTCTTTCGCTAGCACGTTGTCTGTTAGTTTTCTTCCAACTCGCTCCTAGTCAATTAATGCCAAACACGTGGAGGATACTGATTAGTCTTACCATTTTACGTAAAAAAAAAGGTTGTAATTTTGGATTAGGTTTGCTTTTGCACAACTATGATTTGAAAGAGCATCTTAGCGAGAAGGGTCGGTATTCACATATCTTGAGATCTAACGCAAATCCCCTTCTCATTGACCTTACGACAAATGAACGTAGGTTGAAAAACACTTCTTTCTTTGCCAAAGGTCCTATGATCGATATTCCTTTTGGGAATGAGAAATATACATACCCTATGACTTAGAATAGATATGGTGAGTTCCTTTACTGTTGATTAGTCGTTTGGAATTGTATTTTGTTTTTGCTCTCATCGAGCGACAGTTTCTTTCCATTTATCGGTGAGGAATTACTATAGATGCCCTTGTTTCAATAGTTTTACTACCTCTAGTTTTAGGGCGATACAGTCCTCCGTTTGATGGCCATGATATCCATGGAATTCGCATCGGAGACAAGAATCTCGATGTTCTGAGGGTGCATTCATTTTTGTTGGCCACTTGACGGTTCTACCTATTTCTTTCATCACTGCCATAAGATCGACTAGCTCGACACTGAGATTATATTCAAGTATTAGGGATTGTGGTTGACTAGTCCTTGGCATGTTTTGATAACTTGATCCTTTATTGTGTTGTCCGTTGTTTCGGTTGTTGTGTCGATTCAATGTTGGATATGATTCGACCCTTTTATCATTAGATCTTCGGTTGACTCGATCATTTCGTATGTTGTAGTGGTTCACTTTTTCCACGTAATTTGCTTTATCTTCTTCCCTTTTGATTGGGGCCCATGTTTGTTTAGAACATCCTCCATCGTCTTGCAAGGGTATTTTGTAAGCTCCTTGTAAAGGTCAGATTCAAACCTAAGCCCTTTCCTGAAGGTCGAAATTGTGATAACCTGGTAGTAGTAATTTGCCCCTTTTCTTTGTTGAAGTGTCCGACATATGCTCTATGGTTCTCATTGCTCATTTGGGTTATTGTGTATAAGTTGTCTGACTGCTTCTTCAGCTTGCGAATTGCTCCATGAAGGTATCTGTGAGCTGCGTAAAAGTAGAGATAGAGTTGTTAGGTAAATTTATGTACCATTGTAATGCTAGTCCACTAAGGCTCGACCCAAAGGCCTTGAACATGCATGCATCTCTGTTTAGGAAACACGTGGAATTGTTACGGTGAACATGCATTGCTTGTATTGAGATATGTGGTTGTCTAGATCTGTTGTTCCCTCAATCCGCTTCATGTTAGGGAAACTAAATTTCTGGGGCATTTCCACGAGCACGATGGCATCGACGAATGGTGAATCCACCAAACTATTTGTCGTACTCTTTTTGATGGGTGTAAGTTCCCCTAGGATCCTTTGGATTAGGGCCTCTATTTCTGCGAACCTGTGAGAAAGTTCAGAGTCAGCAAAAAGGTGTAAACCAACGTTTGATGTTACCAAGTTAGGAGTCAACTGCAGTGACACAAAAATTCTTAAGGCGTTATCTTGTTGTCAATCGATGACTAAATTGGGCTCCTACTGTGCTTCTCGTTGGATCCGCGGTGCTTGAACCGTTCTCGTTGTATCTTAGCTTGACCCTTGGTTGGCATTTTCTTCATGACCTGTCGAATCTGCTGGTACTTTTGGAGCAGCCACGTCCATTTCTTACGCATGATGTTCTATTTGGACATGGGGTGAATGTGGTAAGTTGTTAGGTGCACCTTTGATTATCACTCAGAGCTCTACGTTTCTAGTTCGGATCGATGTGTTCACTACTTCGATCTCTTGCAACTTTTGGGCATTGGCCTCCATTTGAGCAGTCAATGTGGCTACTTGTTGCTCTATAGTTGGGTTGCTTTCGTCTCCAAACGTTTTTGAAATAGCCCTAGTTCGGATAGTTAACTGTGTTCAAGTTGCAAGAGGCCTTGCGGTGGATGCCAAACTGTGGTTGGTAGAATGACAGTTGATGGGATTGGATCGGATTTGAATCAGGGCCAAGCAACTTGGTCCGAATTGTCGAATCAGATGAATTGAACCTGTAAAACGAAGAAAACAAAGAACAAATACACCGAAAATTGTTAGCAAGAATGGAGGGTTGGAGATCGCGTTTCTGTCCTTAGGTGCGCTTGGGCTGAGCGTGCTAATGTTTTAAATAAATTCTTGTGACTGGAATCATAATTTGTGTAGAGTTTCGGCTAGCTAAATAGTGTGAAGTCTAGAGAAAATCAGAATCCCCTCTCTGGCAGCAGAGGGTTCCATTTATAGGCCTTCCAGGCCATCTAACGTTAGAGGATTCGTTACGAATCCTTGAAATCTTGGCAGATCTCACGGGATATACGGGGATATACTACATTTTTGAATTAGTTTTGAACTCATCTTCCACGAGTATCGCGGTTGATTTTCAAGTAGGAATTACCAGGTCAAAATGGAGTATGATACAAGCATTTAGGTCAATCCGGGTTATTGGCCTGGTCCAAGGTTGATATCATAATTGTTACTAGGCTTCATGTTTTTGGACCTAGAGGCAATTTCTGGCTACTACAATAGTGATATATCGGTAAAAGCCTCTTAATAATGTAAATGGACCAACTAATTAGTTGGATACAGTTGACAAGAGTTCATTATAAATCTTGACTTGGGCAACTGATGGGGCACATCTTTGGGCTCAATAAATGTTACATAAGTTGTAACATAGATGGCCAATTCAACGGGAATACAATATATTATGATCCAAATGAATGCATTTCCAACTTTTGGTAAATAAGTTGTAAATTCAACCACGGATGTCCCAACTACAACAAATACTTGTAGATAAATTTTTAATCCATGTTTTTAATTATGTTTGCCATATGTCAAATAAGTTGTGGCAAATACTACATTTTCTTGTAGTGGTTTGTCTTGATTTAACCAACCAGACCTTCCTGTATGTAGGTAATAAACATCAATGCTGATGATTCTCGGTCCTAGAATCCATGAAATCATCACTATGATATATGCATACATAAATTCATTATTTTTAACACCAGTTTAAGACTTGAAATGATCAAGAAAAACTCAAGGCTCGATTAGAGTAACAATATGCAACTTACAATATTAAGTACTTATGTTGTGTGGTCCCTTCTTTAGTTAATATATAATTGAGTTCTAAATCCAACTATTAGATAGTTCACTCAGTACACCTTTTTTTTTTAAGAATTAAAATTAAGATCCAGTGGAAACGGTGAGAAATGTTACCTATTTTTTGATGTGTTACGAAAGACACCTATTATGGTGAACTAACCAAATTGTCCTTAAATAATATATTCTTAATTCTGTTTGTACTTTTATCTACACTTTGAGAACGAAAAAGCAGTGACTTCTCTCTTTATCTCTCTATAAAAAAGTTGTCTGAAAATCGATCTACAACTCCTCTCTCAAAAAAACTTATCTCCCTCCAGATTCTTCACAACAAGGTAACATATATTTCTGATCTTCATTTTTTTTTTATCATACATTTCTGAATGGTGTAACACTGTATCCAATCCTTATGATTTGTTGTCTCAGTCTTTGTATGAACATGTAGTCTCCAGCTTATGTCTGAGACTTTTTTCAAAAACTCCGAACTTTTTTTAATAATATCCGAGGTTTTTCTTAAAGTGTCCGAGCTTATTTAAAAAGTCTCCGAGCTTTTTTTTGAAGTTAATCTCCAAGCTTTTTTTATTAGTCACCGAGCATTTTTTAACTGAGTCCGAGCTTTTTTTAATTGGTCCGAGCTTTTTTAACCTGGTCCGAACATTTTTATAACCTTTGCTAAAAAAGCTCCAACCCTTTTCCAAAAAGCTCGGGCACTTGGCAAAAAAACTCGAACCATATCCAAAAAAGCTCAAACCCTTATCAAAAAAGCTAGAACCCTTACCAAAAAAGCTCGAGCAATTTAGGCATGGGTTCGAGCTATTTTGGGAACGGTTTGAGACTTTTGAGGAATGTTACCGAGCAATTGTTTTTGTTTGTATTGATCTTTAATTATAATTTTTATTTTCTTAATAATGGTTTGTGATTATGATTTTGATAGGAGAATGAATCGGATGAGAATAGTCATATCTTACAACGGTTGATGGGAAGTCAGAGGTTTTCAGGTTCCGATAACCAAGGATTGTATAAAAGTATGACTTACGAAGAATTGGTGTCAAACCATTGTAAAGTATGATGTGAACAAATACAATGTTGATCTACAGTCTATATCAATCATTCCTGGGACTACACGTCGCACATTTATAAGAAACGACGATGATGTTCAGTTTATGCTAGAGTAAGATAAGGTGATCCCTCAAGTATGTGTTAGCCTAATTGAGAGGGTAACATGAGAAGTGATAGGTAATGATATACATCATCATGAAAATTCCCAATAATTTCGATCGATTGGCAGAAGCAACCAAGTGTGTATAGAAAGGAGAGGGATCAAAGGTCGGGAAAACATGTATGGTGTCCCACCGAAAGTAGTCGACCATAATGATATAGTCGGACCTCAATTCGACTATGTGTTTAGTTGTCAAATCGAGATAAATGATGGGCAGTACAACAAGCAATACAATGAGTTTTACAATGACATGAACAACCAATAGAACATTTAACTGAATATCGGGCCGATTCATGAGGTGGACAATAAGGAAAATATTGATCTCTTAAATCCTGTACAGAACATTGAGAAAGAGGAAGAGCCCTTCCAAATGAAAAGAAATGGAAGACGTGTACACATATTTAGTAGCAGTGCACCAGAGATGTCTGGGACTTCCGAGGTCCGACCTAATGTAACTCTATATGATTCTGATAATTCCACAACATGGGTTATTCCCGGAGCAGATTCATACTCGTTTGGTATGGGTGGAAGTAGAAACTTGGTGGAGGAAGAACTTACAAGCATGATTTATAAATGTCAAATTTTTCCCACTAAAAAGGATTTGAAGAGACTAGTTAATCATTTTGCAATACGACAGAACTTCGAGTGGAAGGTGAAAAAGTCCAATAAGACAACGTTACATCTGGTTTGTTTGATAGATAACTGCACATGAAAATTAAGAGCAGTGAGGAGAGATGAAAGGACGTACTTCCAAGTAAGAAGTTTTATCAACGAACACACTTGTCCATTGGAGAAGATTTACTGTCGCCATCAACATGCCAGTGTAGTCATAATTGGAGAAGTCATTGCACCGAGACTGCAACAACATGATGGTCGTCTCATGCATTCCAATGACATAATCACTGACATGAAAACAATATATGACATCCAAATCATGTTCAGTAAGGCACATCAAGCTCTGCATTATGCATTGTCACTGACCTATAAAACGCATGAAGAAAGCTTCCAACTACTGGCATCTTTCGGTTACGTGTTGGAATAATGAAATCTTGGCACAATCACTGACTTATAGTGCGATGAAGATGGTAAATTTCTCTGTTTTTCATGTCATTGGGTGCCTCTCTTAGAGGATTCTGGAGGTGTATGCGACCAGTTATTTCAGTTTATGGTACCCATTTGAAGGGAAGATTCGGGGGTACAATAATTGTTGCAACTGCATAAGATGAGAACAAATATGTGTACCCAATTGCTTTAGGGTACGGTGACTCAAAAAACAACCTTCATGGGAGTTGTTTTTGGATTGCTTGAAGGGTGCCCTTGGTCACATAGATGATCTAGTTTTCATTTCAGATCAACATGCAAGCATTGAAGCAGGTATTTCTACAGTGTTCCCTCATGCCACCAATACCGTATGTTGTTGGTATTTTTCTGAAAATATCAAGTAGTGATTTCATAGAAAGGATGTTGCCGCCATAATGGACAAAGCAGCTAGATCATACACTGAATTGAAATATAACCGGCACATGAAAAAGTTATGTAACCTGCACTAGAATGCATTTGATTATGTTAATGATGCCGATCCACACACTAAAAGAAAAAAGGTAATTGTTGATGGAAATTCATGATGGTTCTAGCAACCCTCATGCGTTAATGATAGTTTTTAAAAACCATCATGTTCAGATAATGGTTTTTATAAATCATCATGCCTTGATGATGGTTTTTTAAAACCCTCGTTACTCCATGATGTTAATTAAAAACCATCATAAACTCATATATATATATATATATATATATATATATATATATATATAGTCAAATAACCCATACCTTTACTTTTTAGGTGCCCATCAATATCGATCGATTTTTCCCCAAATATTTATCTCAAGAACCCTAACTCTCATCTGTCAAATCCATTCATTTATTCGAATAGATCAAACCTCATATTCTCTTCGACTTTGATTTCGGTACTTTGAACTTATAATTTTGGTCGATTTGACTTCTATTCGTTTCTTTGGTTTTCAATCTAGGTATTGATTGAATGTCGTTAAATTGTTCTAACAGGTGTAATGGAGGATTGCTACTAGATTAGGTGCACAATTATGGTTGAAAATTTGTGAGAGCTCTTAGAAGCAGAGGGCTCGCTAGAGAGGGTGGAGAGAAGGAGTTGCTAACTCGCTAACTCAGTCTTAAGGAACTGTCCAGGCTGTTTAGGGCACAATCATTGCCTTGTATAAAATTGCTCGAGGTCTCACCGCAAAAGGTATGATATTCATAAATTCGATGAACACATCTTTAGCCATATGATTTATTTGTTGTGCCTAATAGCGAGTATAGATACCTTGGCGTTATGGAGCTTTTTTTGAAGCAACCAATTTGTTTGGGAAAGCCCAAATTTCTTTGTTTTCCTCTGTTTTAGTGTTAGGTTCCACTTGTAACGCCTAAGATGAAAACAAGTGCCAGATATTATAAGCTGAATGTAGATTTGCTGTTTGGGTAATATTGCGATATGTGAAGCAATTCTACAGTTTCATATTATAAACTTATTTGTGTTTGAGAGTGCATTTGGCGTAAAATAAACTTTCAAAAATACCGTCATGCATGTTCTATAGCTTTAGTTGAGATGGACATAAATTGATTTACAATTCAAAAAAGTACTGGGAGTATTTATTAAGTATATGATAGGTTTGTTTTCGAAAACTTCTTTTGGTTGAAAAACCCCCCTTTTCTCATCTCTATTTCATTTCTTATTCATTCAGGGTGCTTGGCCAGTGTTCCTTTGTCAAACCAGAACAACTCTGAACGTTAAGGAAGATAAGGGAAGACCGTCTGGGTGACACAGGTAAACAAAAGACTAGTTATGTAATTTTTTTTTTAAAGAAAAATTATACAGTGTTAGATGTTGAATTATACAGTTGTTTCTCTGTTTCTTTTTCTTTTTTGGTGTTCTGTTTTGTTTTATTTTCTTGGTGTGGGGCTGCTTTTGCTTGCTTTGTTTTTTTTCTTGCTACTGTCGCAGTTGTAGAGTATACTGATACAATTTAATGGATAGAAAAGATTGTTGAGAACAAAGGAGGTTTAATGTTATGATTGCTTTAGAGGTGCTCTTTCTCACATGAACACACACACACACACACCAGAATTGTAATACTTAATTCATGTTTTACTTTTTATTGCATTCTCAAGCCTATTAAATATGTGAGAGCTAATCTTGCATTCTTATATTTTTTTGCTTTGTTCATGCCTAACAATGTGTTTTTAGTATTTCTTAAGAGCGGTCCATATCTCTAAATAAGTAAATAAATATAAATAATTTTTGAATTGTGAGCTTTTGAGCATAGCATAGTTTGTTACCATGAATCCTCCCAATAATTTTTCATTTAATTGTTTGATAATGGGTTGCATAGATCTATTAAGAATTCTTGATAGGGTAAAATTCTCAAGATATATATATATATATACTGTATATAGTAGTGGAAAATAGATCTTTGGTAAGTTAGAGAGAACAATTATTGTGGCTGGTTCTCTAGCCATGGATTAAGTTTTTTTTTAAAATTATTTAATATTACAATAGTTTAGGGTTCAAGAATATAGCTAGAGCTTGGAAAGTAAACAAGAGAATGAGATTCTTACTATTTTCTCCTTGTTAATGCTTTCAGGATTTATAGTTAATAAAATCATAATGGATAAGTCGTGGATGACAAAGGATAGATTGTCAAAAGAGTATGCGGATGGAGTTGATATGTTCATTGCTTTTGCATTAGATCAAACCACTAATCCTGAACGGATGTTATGTCCTTGCCAAGGATGTTTGAATTTAAAATTTCAAACATCTACAGAGATTAAATATCATCTTTTTAGTAAAGGCTTTGATCAAAGGTACCAAAAATTGATTTTGCATAGAGAGTCATATCCTACTAGAGCTTATAGAAATGGGAAAACTACATTTGTTGAACCTCCTAGGTATGAAGAGGATGCTAATATGGCATAAATGGTTCATGATGCATTTGAATTTTGCAAGGAAGATCCTAAATCATTTTAGAGCCTACTTGAAGATGCCGAAAAACCCTTGTTTCCTGGTTGTACTAAATATACCAAGCTGTCTACACTGATGAAACTGTATAATCTTAAAGGAAAATGTGGGTGGTCAGATAATAGCTTTTTGAACTTGCTAAGTGCTTTAATAGATATGTTTCCAGATGGTAATGAAATGGCTTCGTCTATGTATGAGGCGAAGAAGACAATGATTGCATTAGGTTTGGAATATGAAAAAAATACATGCATGTCAAAAAGATTGCATTCTTTATAAAAATGAGTATAAAGATTTATCTAGTTGTCCCATCTGTAAAGAATCTCGATGGAAAGGAAAGAGACAAACAAATATTAATAGTCGACCTGCTAAGGTTTTATGGTATTTTCCTCCTATTCCAAGTTTTAAACGAATGTTTCAATCGTCCAAGATTGCGAGGGACTTGACTTGGCATGCTACTGGAAGAGAACGAGACGGAAAACTTCGTTATCCAACTGATTCACCTTCATGGAAAGTGGTTGATCAGACGTGGCCTGATTTTGCATCAGAAACAAGAAATCTTCGATTGGCCATTTCAACTGATGGTATAAATCCACATAAATCTCTTAGAAGCTCTTATAGTTGTTGGCCAGTACTAATGATAACATACAATCGTCCACCATGGTTGTGTATGAAAAGAAAATTCATGATGTTATCTCTATTAATATCTGGTCCACACCAACCTGGTAATGACATTGATGTATACCTAGCACCATTGATTGAGGACTTGAAAACTTTATGGGAGGTTGCGTGTTGTATTGTTATGGAAAATTAACGATTTTCTTGCATATGGAAATTTGTCTGGTTGTCCTGTAAAGGGTGGTCATGCTTGTCCTATTTGTGGGGAAAAGATATATACTTGCAGATTGAAGCATGGTAACAAGAATATATATATGGGTCATAGACGTTATCTTCCATTAAATCACCCTTTTCGAAAACAAAAAAAGGTGTTTGATGGAAAAACTGAGGATGACTTGCCTCAAAAGCCGTTGAAAGGTACATATATTCTGGAACAAGTTGGTGGGATCTGCAACTCATGGGGGGAAGAAAAAGATAAATGGGAAGCGTAAAACACATGTTATAGCTCCTCATGTATATTGGAAGAAAAAATCAATATTTTTTGATCTGGAGTACTTGAAAGATTAACATATACGTCACATACTTGATGTCATGCATATTGAAAAAAATGTATATGAGAGTATATATGGTACTTTACTCAATATACCAAGAAAGATAAAAGATGGAGTCAACTCTCATATGGATCTCAAAGCTATGGGATTGAGGAAAGAACTTGTTCCCGATATGGATAAATCCCGTATATACTTGCCACCGGCTTGCTACACTTTAAGTAGAGCAGAGAAAGCAATGTTTTGTAACACATTGGGAAATTTAAAGGTTCCAGATGGATATTGTTCGAATTTCAAAAATCTAGTCAATTTTGAGTGTGGGTATTATGTGATGAGGTTTATGAAAGAAGTAATTGAAAATCCCTATATACTTAGTGAGAAGGTGAGATAATTTCTTATGGTGCTTTCTTTTCAAGTATAATTGTTATTTCAAAGTGTTTGATTTTTTTTTTCAGTTCAATGGAAAAAAAGGTATACTCAAGAAGAGATCGATGAAGTGCGGTTGGAGTGGATTGAACATATCAAACCGTTTATCAAATAGGTAAACGAATGATAGACCTCATTTGTGTTTATAAGGATGTTCAAGTGAAAAACAATCAATGGATTTCTTTTATTTGTATCAGCCATATTTTTTGTGTAACTTCCATGGATTTATGTGTAAAAGATTGAAAAATTAATTTATGGATTTTGTTTTTATAATTGATTTTTTTTTAAATATCGTATAATAATGAATTGTAGATTATAAAATATGTACGGTAATGCTATAAAAAAATGATGGGTATTTCCATTCATAATTTATTTTTTCTTAAAAGCAAATTTAATGATGGTTAACATTCGTCATATGTCTGTGACGTTTAAAAATCGTCGTAGGTTTATGACGATTTGAAACCATCATAAATATATGACGGTTTCAAACCGTCATATATCTATGACGGTTTTTAAAACCGTCATCCCCATTTATGATGCAGCGAAATACAACGTTTTAAAACCGTCATAAAT
This sequence comes from Dipteronia dyeriana, assembly GCA_032871835.1. Lineage (NCBI taxonomy): Eukaryota > Viridiplantae > Streptophyta > Magnoliopsida > Sapindales > Sapindaceae > Dipteronia > Dipteronia dyeriana. The sequence goes on from CM065297.1 coordinate 22,301,933, forward strand.
GTGACTTTATGACGGTTTTTAACCATCATAAATGCGTGTTTTTCTTGTATTAACACAAGTGGTCTCCTATACACTGTCCCGAAGGAAGGTATAAGGTGATGGCAACAAATGTTTCGGAATGTATAAACTCTTGTCTAAAATTCGCACGACAACTGTCTATGTTAACACTGACAGAGTTCATTTGGAAAATACTACAGTGGTGGTTTCATGATCGTCATCGAGTTACACAGTCCATGCGTTATCAATTGACTGACGCTACCCATTTTGTGATCTTAAAACATGTCCAGAAGTGTGGTTATATGACTGTCTATTCAGTCAACTGGAACATATTCTCTGTCAAATGGTTCGGAAAGTAGTGAACTGTTGACTTAGCTCGGAAGACTTGCACATGCAACAGATTTCATATGGATATGTTTCCATGTTTGTAAGCACTCGCAGTGGCAAGATACATCATTAGCAACAGTTTACACTTTATATTACTGAAACCTGAATCTCATTGTTTTCATTATTGCTGTAGGGAACGAACTTGGATTTCACATCTCTATGTGTGGACTATTACAAGAGGTAAACACTTATTGGTACTTATTCGGTTCCTATTATGTGTGTTGGTCATCCTTCTTCATGGGCAGTGTCATCCGACATCGTCGAAATGGTGGTTTTGAATCCAATCTCCCGGAGATAAGCAGAACGGCTGAGGGCGGGTCGACATGTCTCATCTTTGGAAACGATAACAACACAATCGTGTAGAAGATGTGGACTATCAGGTCATAATTCCAGGAGGTGTTCTAACCCACCTCTGATTAATGAAGGTCCAAGCAGAGCTGTTCCAGAGGAATACCGCTGCAAGTGTAAGATTTGTCATTTAGTTGGACACAACAAACAGATATGCCTTGATAAAGACTCTACCATGGAATGAATCAAGGTGTTGCTATTGACGTCATTTTAATTATTTGGATTTATTTCAGTTGTACAATCACTTAATGAATAATTCAATGGGTTGGTATTTTTCAGTTTTGTTATTGTGAGAGGTATGCAGTGTGTGTTGTTCCAGGTTCATAGAGTAAAAGAATTTGAATGAATTTTTTTTATTACATTTATTACTATAAAAGTGTTGTACGATAACTATAACCTAAGTTTTGGCAGGGAGTTACAAAAACCTCCACATCCATCTTCTCCCGGATGGTGGGCATATCGTCTTCAGTCTAATCATAATCTACCTTATCTGCCAGGATGTACTCAATCAACCTCAATGTATAGGTGCCACAGTTACCCCTGAAATGCACCAGTAAGGAACAACCGTTAGAATGTTTATAAAAGAACCAGTAAGTAAATCTGATGTTCAAAAAGTCATACCCTTGATCCTGTTGCGGCACAATTAAAGTAAACATCATGCTCACCCCAAATGGCCTATTCCGCCTGTCGAACTTTGGCTTGTTAGATTTTCTGGCATCGTGAAACCCGAGTTGATGCAACATGGAGGGCAATAACCATCTCAATGATGCGACTTGCCATTTTTGATATGTAAGGGTACTGACTGTCTGTAGGGTTTTAGGAGGTGTGTCATCCCGATAGTGAGGTCGACGTTTGCCACAAGCCAATGTTGTTGGCCAACGTTGCACAGAATAAGAACATGTATAATATATATATATATATAATTAAATAAGATTGTTCAATAAAACACATTTAGACCATAATTGTATAACACTTACGATGTCAAACTAGTGCCATGGCTGGTCAGTGAAAAACCTATACTGCCACACACGGTTATAAGCTCGTCAGTGAAAAACCTATACTGCAACACTTTCCACCTCCGCGTTGTCACTTGCCCCTCAATATCACGAGGCATGATTTTACCCCATTAGTACTTCAACAATAGCTGTACAAAAAAATATATACAGAGAAGTTAGGACCACGAAAAATATCAAACGTTTTTACAATACCAGTACATTAAAAATGCTTACAAAGAAATGAGATCTCAGTACAGTCATCCTCTGATTATACACTTTGGGGCGTGCTCGCTGACGCTTCCGTAAGATGTGCAGTTATGCGTACATATGCTGACAAAAAAATCAGTAACATACATTAGAATTCTATGATAAAAAATGTCAAAGACATTTCAACTAAGGAACATACTGTGTCAAACAACTCTATGTAGTTCTGTTACAATCGGTGAAACCAATTGACATCTACAGGCTCCAGTAGATCCACATCACTTATGTATTTATTTAAAAAGGTTAGAAAACCATGCAACTCAATTTACTGAGGTGCTTCAATAAGGTAGAAAGTGTAATACTTACAATTCCCCCATGTCGTTCCTCTTGAATGCATTGTAAACCGCCAGTTGGTCTGCATCTACCAAAGCGTGGAGGGTGAATGCATGCTCTAATGTTGCCTTCGTTGTCCGTGGCCTCTTCGGCCGATAGGGGTTAATGTATGGGCTCAACAATTCCCACCCTTGCTTGCGAGCGCACGGCATATGCTGGTAGGTGCCCCTAGAAAGAGAGGTGTGATGGGATATCCAGGAGCTATCCTTCGGGGAGGCGTGTGACTGGATGTCCCAGAGGTATCCCTTGGTGGAGGGGTGCGATGAGATGTACTGTGTACACAGTCCCTAGAGCAGAAGTGCGATGGGATGGACCGGTGTCCTTGGGGGGATGGGGAGACATGTAACTGGGTGTCCTGGAGGTGTCCTTCGGGGGAGGCGTACGATAGGATATACCGTGTATAATGTCCCTAGGGTAGGGGTGTGACGGGATGGACCGGTGTCTTTAGAGGGAGGGGGAGATGCGATCCAACTATCGAAAGCGGTTTCTTTTGGATCTCCATAAGCATGGGAAACACTGGTAAACCCTCGGTAGGTGTCTACTGATCTTGCTTGTAACTCCAGTCCAGGTTCCCTGCGTCTTAGGTCCGGTACCCGGGATATGTGGTCAAGTGCCAAGGTCTGTCCCCTCATCCTAACTATGATGTCTATCTCTATCTTTGGGTCTGAAGTCTTGGTAAAAATAAGGTGGATCATCCCTGTCTGACAATGATTGCACACCCCACTACTCTCGACGGAAGTCCACCACCTCCTTTTACTACTTATCCAGTTCCTCATTACTCTTCCAGAGACCCTTCCGTAAAGCAGTAACAAAATCCTCCACATCTTGGATTCTACGGCCCAAACGGTCCTGAAAGAAAATCAAAACTCTCAGTACCTAAACTTGTATAAGCATTTCAAATAAATTCGAACATAATAAGAAATTTGACGTACCTCGCGATCCCCTCTAACGACTCCTCCTGAAGAGTCTCTAGCAGTATATTTGGGCATCCTAAATCGAATCAACCTCTGCCTTCGCTGTCTGCCACCACCTAACTCTGGCTCCAAATCAACCAATTGCATATGTGAACTCCCACCAGCATACTTCGGTTCCGAACCCTAGCATACTTCGGTTCCGAACCCTCTGTATCACTGAGTACAACACTCATACGCCTTTTGAAATCATGATCCAGTATCGGAACGTAGATAGTCTCACTAGCTATTAACATACTGCCACCCTCGTTTATGCAAGCATAATACCGTGCACGCCTCTCAGCTGATGTGGGCACCAATTTCGTCCTCGCAAACATCTGAAACCGCTGTTAGACCGTTGTAATTGTAACAACTATAAACATTAACAAATAAGATACTTACTCGCGCTGTGAATATCTTGAACAACTTATCCGCTCTCAGTTGTTTGTTTAACTCCTACTTCAGAATACGGAGAGACATGTTCGTAGTTCTCCAGGACCCGAACTGGATGCCAAACTCTGGGATAACCTCGAAAGCAAATATTTGTATAAAAGATAAGTATGATAAGAATCCTTAAAATGTATGACACATTAAGTAAATTAAATGTTGTAATTCAAAATTATTACCAACAGGGTGTGAGATAAACTGTAAATATTTTAGGTCCCCAACATGTGTACGTCAGTGCCCTTTGCTTGCTGGCGTCTCTCGAACTGCTCCCGTCGCTCATCAAGTACATTCTTGAATGAGAATATGGAATGTCTGTACACGTGGGCTCCCCACGGGAACACATCAAAAGCATCGAGATCCTCCACCAACCGAAACTACCAAACTGGAATCTTCACTCTCTCGTCCAACCCCCATCAGTATCTAGTTCAGCATATAGAGGAGGCAGAGGTTCACACCATTGTACAACTGCTGAAACTCATTGAGGTTCAGAACAACTCTCAGCTCCTCAAACAAAACCTCATCTATACCACCGAAGTACAACTGATGTATGCCATTGTCCATACTAGCATACAGAGTCGTGTCCGATACGACTCCGAACCGTAATCCAGTGATCAGGCAGAATTCTACCTTCGAGAACCTCACCTCATGATTCCCTAACATGAACCACATCTCATCTGTCGATCCATTATGATGAAGCTCCTGTAAAAATAGTTGATGGATAATACCACCCGAAAACTTCATCTGTCGATGCATCGACATGAAATGCCCGAAATAAGACTCCATGAACCGACGATGTTCTTCAACAGTAAATTCTTTAAGGACCCGGTTAAGTGTGTCGTCTATACTGCCAAGGGTGTCAAAATGGTCGTGGCGAGTGAGTTTGCCCTCGTACCACTTTACCTCCGGAGTTTTAAGCAATTCTTTCAAGTGATTCCTCATCTGAAATTTCACAGAAAAATACATAACTGTTGACGTCGATTTCTGGTTGTATGAGAAAAGCCAACAAGATTTGGATGCTAGCTTTGATTTCAAAGAGAAAGAGAAGGAGAAAGTAATCGGACGTAAGTTTTTACGTGGTAAAACTTTGATGACCGGAGAAACGTCCACGGGTGGTTGAATGATCAACCAAGCCAAAATCCACTATGAATAAAATAATTACAATTCTCGATCTCTCTTTTTTCTCTCTGTATTTTTCTATGATTTATGTATATTTTTTTTCAATATTTTATGACGAGATTATGGGTCTATTTATATGTCCATAGAACCCTAATCTTCTTTGTACAAGTAATAAAAGATCTTTGTAATTAATTATGATTGTTTCCTTGTTCGAAGTAGTTTATCTTCTTTACTGTTCGGAGACTTGTATTGAGATCGAATGAGACTCTAGTAATGTAGTCCAATTAGGACTTATTTCCTTATTATAGCGCAATCTTTTTTGAAGAAATAAAATTGTTGACTGATTAGGAACCCTTTCTGCTTGATATTCTGTTCTTGTTGGAATTCTTCTTTGATATGGATATCTTCGTATATTTTAATGACTTGATCCGTGTGAGCTACGCGTTGGGCTTTATATTCAGTTTTCTTCTTGTCCCGAGTAGAACACGATATTAGCTGGTCCCGAGTGACGTCATTTGATCCCGAGTAGAAAATGTCACCAACTTACCCTGAGTATATTTAACTGACCCCGAGTAGTATATGACGTCAATTGACCCCGAGCAGGTCTTGTTCAATACTTGTTTATTCGCACTTCTTTTTTTTTGTGATGCCTTGCAGGATGCCTATTCGAACGTCTATCTGGCAATTTTATCCTCTTTGTTGATGACGTGTAGGTCTGATAAAATTTACATACGACAATAACTAAATTCCAAAATGCTGGTGCCTGTGCAAAAAAAGCTCAGGTCATTGTAAAAAAAGCTAGGCCCTTTGGAAAAAAAAACTCGGTCATTTGATAAAAAAGCTTAAGCCTTTGATACAAAAGCTCGGAGCTATGAACAGTCTCGGACACAATATAAAAAGTCTCAGACATAGTACAAAAAAGCTTAGGCCTTTGTAAAAAAAGCTCTGGCCTTTGAAAAAAAAGTTCGGGCCATTGAAAAAAAACACTCGGATGTATGAAAAAAAAAATTACGAGAATTTTATAAAAAAGCTCGAGCCTTTGATTCAATAGCTCGGAGTTGTGAGCAGTCTCGGACACAGTATAAAAAAACTCTAGTCTGTGAGGAAAAAGCTCGGGTTTTAACAACCCTAAATTTTAAAAACAAAAAGTTCAGGCAAGCAAAAAAAAAATTCTTGTACATTTACGAAAAAGACTCGGATAAACTACACCTATTTTTCCAAAAAAAAAACTCGGAGTTCTTTTCAAAAAGGCTCGGGTTAACACACAAAAAGCTCGGATCTATTTCTAAAAGTCTCGGTAGCCCAGAAACTCATCTTCCTCAAAAACTATTCAACCTCGTTTCAAACCATAATCTAACCCACAATCATTCTGAGATCCCCAATTCAACTCTAATCTACAAGTTAAATCAATAAAAAACATATCTAACATTCATTTCAACTTCTCAACAACAAAAACCATAACAAAATTAAACTCAACTAACCTCGATTGATTGCAAACCTTCTCGTGAAGTCTCGAAATTCCACTGCTCTCCAACTTCAAGTGACTTCGCCATCAAAATCGTTGCCGGCGATTCACTTTCTGTCGATTAAACGCATTGTGCTTTTTCTCTCTCTGTTAGAAATTGACAACTTACTTTTGATGGTATTTTGGTCTGGTCACCTTAATTGGTGCCTTTTAAATATATATTATTAATGTGGTGGCATTTGAACAACAACCCCCAAAATAGAGGATACAAATCTCTTCATCCATCTGGTAGGATCTATGTTTCTAGGCTTGTTGAATTTAATGAATTAGAATTTCCCTTTGAATCTCATTTTCCTGCTAAGTCTAGTGTATCATTACACATACCTTATTTTATAACGCCTTTTTCCAATGTCCAAAGCATACTCTCATCTATTCCTACACCCAATTCCTCTTCTAGCAACTCTGTTGCTACTCACCCAATTACACACAATTGTGGACAGCCTGTAATTGTCAACACAAGTCCTTTACAATCTCCAATGCCAGGAAATGATGACACGACCTAACAATGACACGTGATTCTATACCAAGCACATCTGTTCCCTTACAACCTTATTCATATGTTCCTGATAGCTGAACTGGTCATCCTATAATAAGTCATCATATGCTAATAAGGTTTAAAAATGGATTTTTTAAACCAAATTTGTACTGCTCAATTTCTAGTTGTTACCTAGCTGAAGCAGAACCAAAATTTGTCAAACTTGCCCTACAAAGTCAGTATGACTTAAAGGATTAAATGGGGAGTTTTGTGCCTTGCAGTTGAATCAAACCTAGACCTTGGTTCCCTTTGCATCAGGTATGAATGTTGTGGGGTGTAAGTGGGTTTTTAGAACTAGGTACAAGCCAAATGGGAGTATATTGAAGCACAAGGCTAGGTTATTTGTAAAGACTTTCATCAAACTCCAGGACATGATTTTCCAGACACTTTTAGCCCGGTTGTGAAAGCTTCGACTATTCGAGTCATTTTCTCTATTGTTGTCACCAATGGTTGGCTTATTGAACAGGTTGATATCAATAACACATTCTTAAATCGGGATCTTGGTGAGCTTGTTTACATGTCTCAACCTGAAGCCTTTATGAATAGCTCCAAAATACACCATGTGTGCAAGCTTAATATGTCTATATATGGCCTTAAACAAGCCCCACGTAGCTGGTTTCACAAGCTTAGAGCTGCTCTAGAATCATGGGGTTTTAAGAATTCAACATCAGACACTTCATTATTTCTCAAGTTCATAGGGTCTGATTCATTGTTTTTATTAGTGTATGTTGATGACAATCTTATCAATAGAAGTAACTGTTAGGATTATGCTCGATAGCAAGAGTATAATAATGTATTTGACAATCTTTTCATATCAATAAAGTGATTTCTAGTTCAACAAATCTTAGGGCATTTATAGTTTAATTATTATAATTGTCAAAAGTAAATAATCATAAGGTCAAAAGACTATGAGAAAAGAAGAATTGTTCATACATCTAGATATGTATGAGGTAGACACAATTCTTTAGTTAGTCTTGAATAATATTCACAACTTAAGATAAAAGGTTGGGCATATTTATCTTGTAAAAAATGTAGATTCTTTTACTAGCATTTGAGTGGGATCAAATGTGTTATGGTGAGTCTAAAATCATCAAAGTGTGGTATCTTAGGGCAAAAGAATCTAGTGCATTGGGTGCATTGAATAGGATCAAAATGAAATACTTTATCTAGAACCGTCAATGGATAAAAATTTTCATTTGAAGATAATCAGAGAGTCTATCTAAATCCTGAGATAAATGATAGACTTATGATTGCAAGTGTTATCATTTGAGCTATCAATGAGTACAGTTATATAGCATAATCTATCCTTGAGAGTTTGGTGGTATTCATTTGTTGATCGATAGAGGACTTTATTTATAGATATGGACATCGTGGCTCCATTTATTGAGTGAGAGTAGAATACCATCATATGGATGTTTTGAGGTTTTAGATAGTAAATCTAAACGTGAAGTTTCCAATAGTAACTATTGAAACATGGCTTCTGGACAAGTCAAAATATCCAAGTTCAAAATGTGGTCATATGAGTAAATATGGTAACTTGGAGAGCTATAGACGGTCTATGAGCTCTTGACGATTACTGGTATTCTTCACGAGGACACACTTTCTTCAATAAGGTTGTCTACGGTATGAATGAGTAACATCAACTTATTCTATCTATATTTAAGAGTTCAATTTTAGTTCTTTAGTGGAATAAACTAAAATTAAATAGATCAAACCTAAGTGAATCATTTGTTGATTGTGATTAGATTGTGTCTATTGGAGCTTAAATTTAGATAGCCCGCCAAAATCCCCAATCCACACGAACTTGCATGGATCACTTGATGTATTCTACCGGACCAATTTAGGGGTCCATCTAGAAATGTATTAAGGCATGCGAACTTATTTCTTTTTGTAAGAATAGGTCTAGTTCACATGTGGACTTTTTATTAAGATCCAATGGATTTAATAAAATAAAAAAAAAATAATATATGGCCCAAATACATGTGTTGGGCGGCAAGACTATTAAGAATATCTTAAAGTATATTATTATTTTTTTATTATTTAATTAAATGAAAATTAATTAATTTGTTGATTAATTAATTATTTAATTAAAAGTCAAAATCTTTTTCCTAATAAGAGATGGTCTCCTAAAATTATACTATTGTTAGTAGTATAATTAATATTAAAGACTATATTTGATAAGTAGATCAATAAAATGAGTTATTTATCTAATCAAATTAGGAAGTCTTTAATATGGTTACAAATACACTATTGAGTTGGATTAGGAGTCTTGGTTGAGGATAGAATTCTTTTTTGAAAAAGGATTCTTAACCACCAAGTAAATCCACCTAAGGAAATGATTCTTAACTACCAAGTAAATCATTCTTAGGAAAGGATTTGTGATCCTAATCTATAACCTATGAAATTCGGCCAGCCCATGTATATATACAAAAGGATAGAATTTCTTTTAGATAATGATTCTTAACAACCAAATAAATCCACCTAAGGAAAGGATTCTTGTCAACCAAGTAAATCCTTCTTATGAGAGGATTTATGATGCTATATATATATATATATATATATATATATATATGTGTGTGTGTGTGTGTGTGTGTGTGTGTGTGTGTGTGTGTGTGTGTGTGTGTGTGTGTGTGTGTGATTTTTGGCCAACTCTAAGGCAATTGATAGAGAATTTTGGCCAGCCCTATTTTTCTAAGAGAAGAATTCGGCCATCATAGAAATTTTGAGGGAGAAAAATCTGATTTTACTCTAGACAAAATTCGATCAACTCTAAACAATAGTGTGTGAATTCAGCCAAGAAGAGAAAAAAAGGGAACGTTTTTGTTTTGGATAGTATACTAGTATCCTTTACATCAAAAGGATTTTGTGTACAAAATCAAATCGGGTTCAAACGAATTTCAATCAATTAGATTGATAATTCACAAGTGACCGGACGTTCTTAGATTTTTCTCTTGGAGGATATTTGTAACTAACAAAGAAAAGATTATGTTTGTCTCCATCATCAGGTATACAATTTAAAAAAAGGGAGCCCACACTCCTAGGTGATTCACGTTCTTGATTGGATTGGAAGATCTTGCAGAATCATTTCGGCGATAGTTCAATTGTCACGAGAAAAATGTACGACACTTTTTATATAAATCAATTAATCTAGGGTAGGTTCTCGTTGCATAAATGGAAAGAAATTTTATTTATACGCAAACCCGAATTTATAAATTTTCTCACGCTTCCGGTGCGCGTAGTTTTTTTCCCTACAATTGGTATCAGAGCCTGGTTGTACCCTTGATTAATTGATGTATGTGTACGTGAATCTTTTTCTTTTTATTGTATATATGCATGATTTAGAAAGAGATGACACTCTAGGTATTCACATATATATTTACATTGGAATGTATGGATATATATATATATATATATATATATATATGTTTTATATGTGGTTTGTTATTGCTCAATTTTTGTCCTAGAATTTCAATGTATTTTGTTTTGGGATTGTAACAAGAAGGGTGGTCTATCATCGCCATAATTTCGTTCTTGGTAGTTGCTATTTTTTTTTAGTTGTAAAAAAAAAGCTGCAGTATTTTATTATTTAAATTCTTCTGTAATACATTCAAGTATCGAAGACTCAAAGTTTAGGAGAATTAGGAGCAACCGGAACAATTTTGGGACCGTACGAGCCGTAACAACGAACGTGCATGCAAAGAGCACTCATCCACGTTTGTTGTGGCATGGGCTGCGCAGGGCAGCCCCTTGGAAGCCGTGGGCTGCGTATGGCAGCCCTTTATTGGTTTGTGGCATGCGCACGCCCATGGGTAGAAGTCAAGGGTGCGCACGCCCAAGAGAGGTAGCCGAGAGAGTCCGGACGATCAAGATAGCGTGAAGACTTGTTCGCCAAGAAAGGAGTTTTTGTATTCCAAAACATATGTAATTTACTTGTTCTTCTAGGATGGACAAAAATTGTAACTATTTATATTTTCGTAAATATTGTAATGTTTGTTATTGTTTGATAATATGCCATATAGAATATGAGTGCCACTCATATATCTCTTTGTTGGGGTTTATGCCCTAAACATGTAATTTGTAAATGGATTTATGAAGTAAATAAAAAAGAAAGGTTCAATTCATTATTATTATGTTATTTATTTTATAAACTTGTGCACATATTAACATCCTAGATTGCCGGATGTAATCTCAAACTGTGTATATGAGTGTCATATACAGATGGATATAGTAAGAGACATGCAATCTAAAGAGTCCATATATAGCAAATAAAGATGGGTACTTTATTTGTGGTTAATCTATAGCTGCAGTCCATTCCGTAATGTACAGTGATTCTATCCTGAATCATTCATATGAGATATGAGAATGGAGGCAACTTGTATGATATGATCATATAGGACTGGGCCATGATCTATATGAATCTCACACCAAGATCTGTTTACCGATGAGATTATATCAACTAATGATGGCTATATGTGGGTGATCTTAATCCTGAGTGTCTTATCGACTCTTTCAGGTTAGATCGTGGTCTCTGATATACCATGTGTGAGGTCAGATACATTTCCTGATCAATATACTCCATATGTTGGGATTGTGGTTTGACTTGTGGCTGGGAAGGTTTGTACACAATAGTGGAATCCACTCCTTCTTGTGAGAAGTAGATGGTAGTTCCCTTAAGGGTTGATTCAGGGCTTGGACAATATGAGCACTCTCCTAATTCCGTGAGAAAATATGATTTATTGTCCATTAGAGAATCAATGGTACTTAAAGGATATAAGTAATTAGAGGGGTATAACGGACATTATGATCCAACTCTAATTATGAACTACTGTGGAGGATCAAACCATATGTAATAGCTATATCGATGGACACCGAGGTGTATCGGTATGTGTAAAAACGTCTGTAGTTGAGAGAGTGCAGCTTCGGGTTTTTAGTGGAATAACACTAGAGTTAATAATTAAGGAATATTAATTAAAGAGATTAATTAATGATTCCTATGATTATTGGAGCTCAAAATACTGTGGGTCCATTAGGTCCCCTTGCTAGCCCGATCGATTTAGGTAACAAGGGCCACAGTTAATTAATTGGATTGTCCAATTAATTGTATTACGAAAGTGACACGTATTTATTTTGGAATTAATTAAATAATGAGATTATTTAATTAATGAATAATGGTGATTTAATAAATTAAATAATGAGATTATTTAATTATGTTATTAATCACTAAATGGAGGGTGTGTGTTGATATTTATTTTTGAATAAAATAAGATAATTTGATTATTTTATTTTATTAAATTAAATATTTAATTTTTGAATTTAAGTAGTTTGAATTTAAATAAAATCAAATTAAAGAAATGAGTTATTTTTTATTTGAAAGTTCTTAAAAATTTAAAATAGATTTGATCAAATTTTTAAATATTATATATAAGATATATTTTATTTATAAAAAAAGGGTGTTGTGCGTTCTCATATATACATTGACAAAAAAAGAAGCAAAAAAGTGTTTTGTTTTGGTTTTTGTTATACGTACAAAAGAAAAACAAAAGTGGTGGTTTTTGTTTTGGTTTTGCATAAGAGACAAAAAATTGGTTTTTGGTTTTGTAATTGACGTTGATTTAAAGAGAAAAGTCAAAAAGAGTTTTGACAAAAATATTGATTAATATTTTTATATTAGAATAGTTCTAGTTTTTAGAAACACATAGAAGAAAATGTTTCTTCATTCGTTTTTCTCTACACCCTCCATCATAAGTTCCTGAGAATCGTGACGTGCCCACACGTAGTTACCAGCCCCGGGAATAGCTAGGAAGATCTGTGGTACAGATCAGGAGCATATCGAAAAGTGAATGAGACTCCAAACGTTAGTATGTTTCTTTTAATCTTCCTTTTTATTATTGATTACAATTTCCTGTATTTATATATATTTTTTTATTAGTGTAATAATTAGTATATATAGTATTTGTTTCGAAAATAAATAAGATCCCAAGTTCACTGGTCCTAGATACAGATTACGATATGTATAAAAAAAATTAAAACCCATTTCCGATGCGTGACCGTTGAACGGGGTTCCAACAATTGGTATCAGAGTCAATCTTATTTTCGGAACAAGAAATTGTTTTCAATGCTCCTGTATGTATGATTGTGTAGGCACGATTTAAATCGACTGTATGATGTTTTTTTATGTATAATTTTTTTTAATTTACAAAAACATGATTGATCGTTAATTATATGGTACTGTGGATTTAGGGATTATGGGTTGTATATATATATATTTTTTTTTACTGTTATTGTATTGTTAAAAAAAATATAACCTATATTGAAAACCTGGAAAAATCACGAAGAAGGATTCATGAGATGAATCAGATTGACCTGATGAGACTGGAAGACTCGAAAATTACAAGAAGACTCGAAAATTACAAGAAGACCAAGGAATACCTTGGGGGTATTTTTGTAATTTTAGATTCTAATTTTTTTTAGGTTAAATAATCCACAGTACTCGATCAATTCATGTATGCTTTATATTATGTAATGATAAAAGCATTGTCATGCATACGTAAGTCATTTAGATTAGAAGTGCCTACACAAATATATTTGATATGTCATACATGCATCATAGCCTGCTATTTTATGTATTCTTTTTTAATGTGATTAAAATGGGTAAATACATATATTGGCTATGAAAATGAGATTCGTTTTTTAATGGTTAATAAACTTGGTAATTCTCATTAATATTAATCTAGTTATTAAAGAGTTTAATAAGTTAGATTAATGGGGTCATTTTTGTAATTAGGATTAATTTGATTAATAACCTAATTATAAATGAACCGAATATTGTGTTAGAGTTTTAATAGTTAAAACTTGGTAAACACTTTCATAATAATCTGTTAGGTTATTCACTAATATATTAGATTTTTAATTGTTAAAAATCATTAATAATTTATTAATTAATTAGAACTTGTTTCTAATAATGAATTAGTTAAAGCACTAGAAAATTTGATTAAAGTTAGCCGTTTGATCCTGTAGAGTCTAGGTGCATTAACGGATAATAGAAAACACTAGTTTTAAAATAGTGAGCGGGAGAGAGATAAATGACATATATATCATGCGATCTCCATCATTAGTTCAACACCGTGAGATCCGAGTGGGGTCTCATAACTGCTTTGCTTTCATCCTCCCTAAGGAGGGTTTCCACAAAGGTCAATATCAAGGTTGACTTCCTAACGGATAGGATTTCTGAGGGTATTTCGGGATTGACCGACCCTAAGACGGTAATTTTCGAGTTAAGCTCGTGAGATCTGAAATGGTGGGTTACACTTACGAAGGTTTTGATTAAGTTTGTTAATTAAAAACTTGATTGAATAAACGATGGTTGAATGATATGGAATAAGAGTTATTCTAGAATATCATTTTATTGAGAATGTCTCGGTCCGACATGCAAAGATTTGACCGATAAGGCGGTACTTCTTTGTGGTATGTTGGATTGTCGTGGTATAGTAACTATTTTTAGGGTAGTTCTAGTTCGTTAAACATGTTCATGCATCATGTTTAAATTTTTACCAAAGCACTCACACTTGTTTTAAATAAATGACTGAATAAATGTTTTATTTATTTTAGCAATGTCTTCTGCATTACTTCAAATTCTCGCAAATGACAAATTAACTGGTGATAACTACACTAAGTGGAAACTTAATATTAATGCAATTTTTGTCACCAAAGACCTCAAGTTTGTGCTTACGGAGGAATGTCCTCTAATGCCTACTGCCAATGCCACACGAACTGTTCGTGAGACAAACCAGCGATGGGTCTCATCTGATGAGATGGCCCGAACATATCTGTTAGCTTCAATGACAGACGTGCTTGTCACAAAGCATGAAGCAATGACTTCATCATTCGAAATTATGAAGTCATTGCAAGCTATGTTTGGGCAGCCCTCCGAGCAAAAGTGACAAATAGTTGTTCGTTCCGCTATGCTCACTCGCATGAAGGAAGGTACATCAGTTCGGGAACATGTCCTAAGCATGATGTCATACTTCAACACAGCAGAAGTCAATGGCGGGGCCATTCACTAATCCAGTCAAGTGAGCATCATACCATCGACTCTTCCGAAGAGTTTTGATCAGTTTAAAAGCAACTACGAGATGAACAAGTTAAGGTTCAGTTTCACACAATTGCTCAATGAGCTCGCCACTTTTGAGTCCATGATTAAGGACAACAAGGGTAAGACCGGTGAGGCAAATGTTGCCGAACCATATTCTTCCTATAATAAGAAAAGGAAAAGGTCTACTGGGAAAGTGAAGGGTAAGTC
Organism: Dipteronia dyeriana; assembly: GCA_032871835.1. Lineage (NCBI taxonomy): Eukaryota > Viridiplantae > Streptophyta > Magnoliopsida > Sapindales > Sapindaceae > Dipteronia > Dipteronia dyeriana. The sequence goes on from CM065297.1 coordinate 22,317,129, forward strand.
CAAACCCAAGAAAGCCCAAAACAAGAAGAAGTCCAAGAAAGGTAAATGTGATTTACTTGTTCTTGAGTCATGTTTAGTGGAAGATGATTTTTCACCCTGGATAGTTGATTCGGGGGCCACTAACCGTGTTTGTTCTTCTTTGCAATGAACTGATTCTTGGACACAGCTAAAGGAGGGAGCCTTCTCAATACTTGTGGGGTCAAGGAATGTCGTGTCAGCACGAGCAGTGGGTGTAATTAGATTACATTTTTGTAAAAATTATATATTGTTGGACAATGTATTTTATATTCCTTGATTTACACGGAATTTGATTTCCGTTTCTAAGTTGTTAGAATAAAAATATTATGTTTCTTTTAATAATATGTCTGTTATTATTGGAAAAAATGGTCTGAATATTTGTTCAGGAATTAATGAAAACAATTTGTATGTGTTAAGACCGTTAATACATACTACACTGCTCAACACCGAAATGTTTAAGGTTGAAAAACAAAAAACTAAACGACATAAGATTTCTCCAGATAATGACACGTATCTCTGGCATCTAAGGCTTGGTCATATCAACCTTGACCGGATAGACAAATTAGTAAAAAGTGGACCTTTAAGTGAGTTAAAGGTTGGCACCTTACCTGTCTACGAATCTTGTCTGGAAGGTAAGATAACTATGAGATCTTTTACTGGAAAAGGGCTTAGAGCTAAAGAACCGCTAGAGCTTATACATAGAGACGTCTGCGGACCGATGAATGTTAAAGCTAGGGGTGGTTATGAGTATTATGTCACCTTTATAGATGACTACTCAAGATACGGATACGTCTACCTGATACAACGAAAGTCGGGAATATTTAAAAGGTTCAAAGAATTTCGAGCTGAAGTTGAGAATCAATTAGTTAGGACTATCAAGTCACTACGATCGGATCGTGGAGGTAAGTACCTTGACCAAGAGTTTGAAGACTTATGGTCAAGCATGGGATAGTTTCCCAACTCACAGCTCCCGGTACACCTCAATAAAATGGTGTAGTGGAGAGGAGAAATAGAACCCTAATGGAAATGGCGAGATCTATGATTAGTTTCTCATCATTACCATTTCCTTCTGGGGATATCCGTTACAAACAGCGGTATACATTTGGAATGTAGTGCCATCCAAATCTATTCCTAAGACTCACCTGGAGTTATGGAATGGTCGTAAAACTAGTTTGCGACATTTTCGCATATGGGAGTGTCCAGCACACATGCTGAAGAACATAACTGGAAAGTTAGACTCCAAGTATGTTATCTGCCTATTTGTAGGGTACTTCAAAGAGTCCAGAGGTAGACACTTCTTTAGTCCCAAAGACAATAAAGTATTTGTATTGACAAATGCAACGTTTCTTAAGGACAATTACATTAGTGACCATAAACCTCGTTCCAAGATTGTATTAAATGAGTTGGAGCCTGGTGAGACTAGTGCTTCATCAACAAGAGTTGTTGATCCACAAGCATTTGAGAGTCAGATGGTTCCTGATCAGGATACACTACCACCTAGACGTAGTGAGAGGGTTGTGAGACAACCTGAACGCTATTTAGCTATAGGTGAGGGACAAGGTGTTGTCTCTACTGATAGTGTGGATGATCCTTTGGCATTTAAGAATGCAATGGAAGATCCTTATAAAGAGGAATGACTTAAAGCCATGAATCTCGAGATGGAGTCCATGAACTCTAACTCAGTCTAGGATCTTGTAGACTTACCGGATGGGGTAAAACCTATATGGTGTAAGTGGATCTACAAGAGAAAGAGAGGATTAGACGAGAAGGTAGAGACCTTTAAGGCAAGGCTAGTGGACAAGAGTTATACCCAGAAAGAGGGGGTCGATTATGAAGAGACATTCTCTCCAGTAGCCATGTTTAAGTCTATTAGGATTCTCTTATTCATTGCTGCCTATTTCGATTATGAAATTTGGTAAATGGACGTCAAGACTGCATTCTTGAATGGCAATCTTGATGAGAGCATTTATATGATGCAACTAGAGGGATTCGTGTCTCCTGATCAAGAGCAAAAGGTTTGCAAGCTGCAAAGGTTCATCTATGGACTTAAGCAAGCATTTAGATTTTGGAACATTAGGTTTGATGATGTGATCAAAACCTATGGCTTCGAGCAGAACGTCGATGAGCCTTGTGTATACAAGCGCATCATTGATAAGAAAGTAGTTTCTTGGTCCTATACGTAGATGATATCCTACTCATTGGGAATGATGTGGGAGTGTTGTCTGATGTAAGGGCTGGCTGGCTAGCCAATTCCAAATAAAAGATTTGGGAGAGGTAAGTTATGTTCTAGGGATCCAACTTATAAGGGATCGTAAGAACAAACTTATAGCATTGTTTCAGGCATCATATATCGACAAGATTCTTAAGCGATTTTCGATGCAGAACTCCAAGAAAGGTAATTTACCTTCCAGGCATGGAGTTCACTTGTCTAAGGAACAGTGTCCTAAGACACCTCAAGAAGTTGAGGATATGAGACATGTACCCTATGCATCAGCAGTAGGTAGTCTCATGTTTGCTATGTTATGCACGAGACCAGACTTCTGTTATGCAATGGGAGTAGTCAGCAGATACCAGTCCAACCAAGAATTTGATCATTAGGTTGCTGTCAAAACTATTCTCAAGTATCTTCGGAGAACAAGAAATTATTTGCTAGTGTATTCCGGATAGGATTTGATCTCGTTAGGATACACGGATTCTGATTTTCAGTCAGACAAGGATTCTAGAAAGTCCACGTCTGGATCAGTATTCATCCTGGGTGATAGGGCCATTGTGTGGAGAAGTATCAAGCAATCTTGCATTATTGACTCCACCATGGAAGCTGAATATGTAGCTACTTGTGAAGCTGTTAAAGAGGTTGTTGGCTCCGTAAGTTCTTGAGTGATATGGAAGTTGTTACAGACCTGGATAAGCCTATCATACTTTATTGTGATAACAGTGGTGATATGGCTAATTCCAAAGAACCAAGAAGCCACAAGAGAGGGAATCATATAGAGAGAAAATATCATCTCATCAGAGAGATAGTGCAGAGAGGAGATGTGATCTTCACCAAGATAGCCTCACAAGACAATCATGCTGATCCATTTACGAAGACCTTACCGACTAAAGTATTTTCCGGTCACCTAGACGGTCTAGGGTTACGAGACATGCCTCACATGCTTTAGTGTAAGTGGGAGATTGTTGGGGTTTATGCCCTAAGCATGTAATTTGTAAATGGATTTATGAAATAAATAAAAAGAAAGGTTCAATTCATTCTTGTTATGTTATTTATTTTATAAACTTATGCACATATTAACATCCTGGATTGCTGGATGTAATCTTGAACTGTGTATATGAGTGTCATATACGGATGGATACAGTAAGAGACGTGCAATCTAAAGAGTCTATAGATAGCAAATAAAGATGGGTACTTTATTTGTGGTTAATCTATAGCTGCGGTCCATTCCGTAATGTACAGTGATTCTATCCTGAATCATTCATATGAGATATGGGAATGGATGCACCTTGTATGATGTGATCATATAGGACTGGGCCATGACCTATATGAATCTCACACCAAGATCCGTTTACCGATGAGATTCATACCGATGAGATTCATACCGATGATAACATGCCATATAGAATATGAGTGCCACTCATATATCTCTTTGTTGGGGTTTATGCCCTAAACATGTAATTTGTAAATGGATTTATGAAGTAAATAAAAAAGAAAGGTTCAATTCATTATTGTTATGTTATTTATTTTATAAACTTGTGCACATATTAACATCCTAGATTGCCGGATGTAATCTCAAACTGTGTATATGAGTGTCATATACAGATGGATATAGTAAGAGACATGCAATCTAAAGAGTCCATATATAGCAAATAAAGCTGGGTACTTTATTTATGGTTAATCTATAGCTGCAGTCCATTCCGTAATGTACAGTGATTCTATCCTGAATCATTCATATGAGATATGAGAATGGAGGCACATTGTATGATATGATCATATAGGACTGGGCCATGATCTATATGAATCTCACACCAAGATCTGTTTACCGATGAGATTATATCAACTAATGATGGCTATATGTGGGTGATCTTAATCCTGAGTGTCTTATCGACTCTTTCAGGTTAGATCGTGGTCTCTGATATACCATGTGTGAGGTCAGATACATTTCCTGATCAATATACTCCATATGTTGGGATTGTGGTTTGACTTGTGGCTGGGAAGGTTTGTACACAATAGTGGAATCCACTCCTTCTTGTGAGAAGTAGATGGTAGTTCCCTTAAGGGTTGATTCAGGGCTTGGACAATATGAGCACTCTCCTAATTCCGTGAGAAAATATGATTTATTGTCCATTAGAGAATCAATGGTACTTAAAGGATATAAGTAATTAGAGGGGTATAACGGACATTATGATCCAACTCTAATTATGAACTACTGTGGAGGATCAAACCATATGTAATAGCTATATCGATGGACACCGAGGTGTATCGGTATGTGTAAAAACGTCTGTAGTTGAGAGAGTGCAGCTTCGGGTTTTTAGTGGAATAACACTAGAGTTAATAATTAAGGAATATTAATTAAAGAGATTAATTAATGATTCCTATGATTATTGGAGCTCAAAATACTGTGGGTCCATTAGGTCCCCTTGCTAGCCCGATCGATTTAGGTAACAAGGGCCACAGTTAATTAATTGGATTGTCCAATTAATTGTATTACGAAAGTGACACGTATTTATTTTGGAATTAATTAAATAATGAGATTATTTAATTAATGAATAATGGTGATTTAATAAATTAAATAATGAGATTATTTAATTATGTTATTAATCACTAAATGGAGGGTGTGTGTTGATATTTATTTTTGAATAAAATAAGATAATTTGATTATTTTATTTTATTAAATTAAATATTTAATTTTTGAATTTAAGTAGTTTGAATTTAAATAAAATCAAATTAAAGAAATGAGTTATTTTTTATTTGAAAGTTCTTAAAAATTTAAAATAGATTTGATCAAATTTTTAAATATTATATATAAGATATATTTTATTTATAAAAAAAGGGTGTTGTGCGTGAAATATATATATACATTGACAAAAAAAAAAGCAAAAGAGTGTTTTGTTTTGGTTTTTGTCATTGATACAGAAGAAAAACAAAAGTGGTGGTTTTTGTTTTGGTTTTGCATAAGAGACAAAAATTGGTTTTTGGTTTGGTTTTTGGTTTTGTGCTTGACGTTGATTTAAATAGGAAAGTCAAAAAGAGTTTTGACAAAAATATTGATTAATATTTTTATACTAGAATTGTTTTAGTTTTTGGAAATACATAAAAGAAAAAGTTTCTTAATTCGTTTTTCTCTACATCCTCCATCCTAAGTTCCTCAGAACCGTGACGCGTCCACATGCAGTTACCAGTCCCGGGAATAGTTAGGAAGTTCTGTAGTACAGATCAGGAGTTTATCGAAAAGTGAAGGAGACTCCAAACATTGGTATGATTCTTTTAATCTTTCTTTTTATTATTGATTACAATTTCCTGTATTTACATATATATTTTATTAGTGTAATAATTAGTATATGTAGTATTTGTTCTGAAAATAAATACGATTCCAAGTTCACTGGTCCCTGATACAGAATACGACATGTATAAAAAAATTTAATACCCATTTCCACTGCGTGACCGGTGAACGGGGTTCCAACACTCTTTTGGTATGAACAGGCATTGAATGGTTTAAATATCTAAATTTGCATCCAGATAACTTAGTAAATCATTCTTTGGAATTCGATCACACACCTTAAACACTTGAGTGAGAGAAGGTGTTTTGGAACACCTACGGCCTTTAAGTTTAGTTGAGCTTTATGTTTCGTAAATAACCTCCCAAGAGGTATTCATGAATGGAATTTAGCAAGATATTTCCTTACAGTGATAGACTAGATAATTAGCCCAAACGATATATACTCCCAAAGGATTATACTGATGGTCGATAACTTGGTAACACACTCGATGTAATTTTATTAATATCCTCCCAAAAGTTCTTGTTAATAAAATTGTAAGGCTAAAATAGAAAACGTTGGTTGTTATGTTAACAATTAGGTGGGACCTAGTCCCACAAGTAAATGGTGCGTACTCCCAAAGGCGGTGTGACATTTATAGTTGTTGGATCACCGTTGAATTTTTACGATTGAATTATTTTATTTAATTCAAGATAAATATTCGAAAGTGCTTTATCGTGATTATTTACTTATATAATTTTTTGTTATTGTTTAGAAATCATGACCCCATCCCTAATCAACATCATTAAAGATAATACTTTAATTGGTGATAATTATTTCACATGGAAAAGGAAAATTGGGTTGTTATTGCAAATTGAAAAACATAAAATTCGTTATGTCTATTCCTTAACAGCCAAACTAATGAATCTACTCAGGAGCAAAGAGATGAGTATCAGTAGTGGAAGTCTTCAAATGAGATGGCTAAATGTACGTTACATTATGGCCACCATCTCCGACGTGTTGCAACAGCAACATGAAGGACTGGAAATTGTTGCCGATATAATGATGTCTCTAGAGGAGATGTTTGCTATGAGGTCTAGGACAACTAAGGGAGAGGCAGTAACTGCTTTTATGAATCTTAGGATGAAACCTGGACAAGGTGTGAAAGATCACATGATGAAAGTCATAGCACATCTCAACATTGCTGAACTGAATGGTGCTGAGATAGATGTTGATACCAAAATTGAAATGATTGTCAACTCACTATCAGATTCCTTTGATCAATTCAAGTTGGACTACACCTTGAATTATAAGGAATACACCTTGCAAGGCCTGATGCAAGATGTTCAAAGCGCGGAAAAAATCCTTGTGAAAGGCAAGGGTCAAGAGATTCATATGCTTGGTAAGTTGCTACTGTTAAAGACCCGTAAGAAGGTCAAGAGACAACAGAAGAAAAAGCAACTTGAGCCTTCTTAGAAGGAGACTAAGAAAGTAACCAAGATCAAAGGAAAGTGTTTCTTTTGTGGTGAAAAGGGTCAAAGAGATAGACTGAATGAGAACGAATTCAACTTGCGTTTAGGCAATGGAGCATTGGTGTCTGCTATTTCAGTGGGAGACATTAGAATTAGTTTAGATTCTTATAGGCATTTAGATTTAATAGACGTTTATTATGTACCTCAATTCAAGAGGAATTTAATTTCATTTTCTTGTTTAAATAAATTTGGTTATTCCGTTATTTTTAATAAAGCTTTTATTATTAGTAAGAATGAGCAAAATTATTTACAATGGTACATTGGAAAACTGTTTATTCTATTTGCATGAGAATATCTCTCACTCATTAGACACGGAATCAACGGAACCTAATCATAAAAAAGTAAAATTATCAAAATATGAAACCTATCTATGACATTTGCGCTTAGGTCATATTAACCTAAATAGGATGATCTACCAACTTGTGAATCTTGTTTGGAAGGTAAAATGACTAAAAGGTCATTTACGACCAAAGGCGCAAGAGCCATCGAATGTTTAGGATTGATACACACTGATGTGTGTGGACCTATGAGCATTCAAGCTAGAGGTGGATATGAGTACTTCATCACTTTCACAGATGATTACTCAAGATTTGGCTATGTGTATCTCATGAGACATAAGTCGGATGCTTTTGATATGTTCAAAGCATTTAAAGCTGAAGTAGAAAATCAGCTTGATAAACGTATAAAAATCTTGAGGTCCGATCGTGGTAGAGAATATCTATCTGGTGAGTTTCAACAATATCTTATTAGTAATGGAATAATTTCTCAGTTTTCTACACCAGGCACACCTTAACAAAATGGGGTGGCAGAAAGGAGAAATATAACTCTTTTGAATATGGTTAGGTCTATGTTGAGTTATTCAACGCTCCCTTTTGGGGATATGCATTACAAATTGCAATGTACATTCTAAACAATGTACCATCTAAGTCGTTTCCTAAAACACCGCATGAGTTTTGGACCGAGCGAAATCCTAGTTTACAACACTTAGGGATATTTGGATGTTCTGCGCACGTGTTAAAAGGAAAGAAAGAAAAGATAGAGTCCCATTCAGAAACATGCATATTTGTAGGGTATCCAAAAGGAACAAAAGGATATTATTTTTATAGTCCTTCAAATCTTAAAGTATTTTTTTTGACAAATGCTAAATTTCTGGAAAAGAACTATATGAATAATTTTGTGCCTAAAAGTAGAATTGTCCTGAATGAGCTTTTAGGAGATACAACTCCACAAGAGGTTTCGCAACCAAGCCCAATTGTAAGTTCCGTACAAACACAAGATCAACAATCTACCATACCTCATCGTAGTATGAGGGTTGTTAGACAACCCGAGAGATACATCGGTCTAGGAGAATCTGTAGAGAATCTGTAGAGAATCTTCTGGACGACGATGATCCCTATACGTACAAGGAAGCAATGGAAGATGTTGATTGTCGCCATTGGCAAAAGGCAATGCAATCTAAAATTGAATATATCTTCAAAAAAAAGTCTGGTCTCTTGTAGACTTGCCTAAAGGGATAAAACCCCACCCATCTGGTGCAAGTGGGTATATAAGAGGAAAAGAGAAATAGATGGAAAGGTGGAAACCTTTAAAGCTAGATTGGTAGCTAAAGGTTATACACAGAAGGATGGTATCGATTATGAAGAAACCTTCTCTGCTGTGGACATGCGTAAATCCATTAAGATCTTCTTATCCATTGCGACATCTCTAGACCTAGAGATTTGGCAAATGGACATCAAGACAACTTTCCTTAATGGAAGTCTTGACGAAAGCATCTACATGATGCAACCAGAAGGATTCATTGAAAAGGGCCAAGAGGAAAGGGTATGCAAGTTGCAAAGATCCATATATGGATTGAAGCAAGCATCCAGATCCTAGAACATAAGGTTCGATCAAGCCTTGAAAAGTTTTGGATTTATTCAAAACCTTGTGTATACAAAAGGATTAACGGCGACAAGTTGGTTTTCCTAGTTCTTTACGTTGATGATATACTACTCATCGGAAACGATGTAGGTGTATTGACATCAATAAAAGAATGGTTAGCAAAACAATTTGATATGAAGGACTTAGGAGAAGTAAGTTATATTCTTGGTATCCAAGTCATAAGGGATAGAAAGAATAGAACGATTGCATTATCCCAAGCTCCATACATAGATAAAATCTTGTCTAGGTTTTCCTTGCAAGATTCTAAGAAAGGTATGTTTCCTTTCAGACATGGAATCAAACTTTCTAAGGAACAAGTTCCTAAGAATAAGCATGAAGAGCAATTCATGAGTAGGGTTCCATACGCATCGGCAGTTGGAAGTCTCATGTATGTAATGCTCTGCACTAGACCAAATATTTGTTTTGATGTGGGCATAGTGAGCAGGTTTCAATTGAAACCTGGACCTGATCACTGGACGGCAGTCAAGCATATTTTCAATTATCTTAGGAGAACGAGAGATTATATGCTTGTATACTCTGAAGGGGATTTAATTCCCGTTGGGTATACAGATTCTGATTTTTAGTCAGATTCTAACTCCAGGAGATCAACATCAGGATCTGTGTTTACTATTGGAGGAGGGGCAGCCATATAGAGGAGTATCAAGCAATCTTGTATTACCGATTCCACCATGGAAGCCGAGTATGTTGCCGCATGCGAGGCTGCTAAAGAGGCTGTCTGGCTTCGCCAATTCTTGATTGACTTGGAAGTGGTTCCTGATGCGAATAAGCAGATCACTATCTAGTGTGACAATAGTAGAGCAGTGGCTAATTCGAGAGAACCAAGAAGTCATAAGAGAGGGAAACACATTGAAAGAAAGTATTACCTTCTAAAGGAAATTGTGCATAGGAGTGACGTGACAATTACCAAGATCGCGTTAGCAGAAAATCTAGCGTATCCCTTTACAAAGGCTCTTCCACAAAAGAGTTTGGTGGAAATCTAGAGAACATGGGGATGAGAGATATGACACATTTGCTATAGAGCAAGTTGGAGATTGTTAGGATTATGCTCGATAGCAAGAGTATAATAATGTATTTGACAATATTTTCATATTAATAAAGTGATTTCTAGTTTAACAAATCTTATAGCATTTATAGTTTAATTATTATAATTTTCAAAAGTAAATAATCATAAGGTCAAAAGACTATGAGAAAAGAAGAATTGTTCATACATCTAGATATGTATGAGGTAGACACAATTCTTTAGCTAGTCTTGAATAATATTCACAACTTAAGGTAAAAGGTTGGGTGCCTTTATCTTGTCAAAGTTGTAGATTCTTTTGCCAGCATTTAAGTGGGATCAAATGTGTTATGATGAGTCGAAAATCATCAAAGTGTGGTGTCTTTGGGCAAAAGAATCTAGTGCACTGAGAGCATTGAATATGATCAATCAGAGAGTCTATCTCAATCCTGAGATAAATGATGGACTTATGGTTGCAAGTGTTATCATTTGAGCTATCCTCGATTATATAGTATAGTCTATCCTCGATAGTTTGGTGGTATTCATTTGTTGATCGATAGAGGACTTCATTTATAGATATGGACATTGTGGCTCTATTTATTGAATGAGAGTATAATATCATCGTATGGATGTTTTGAGGTTTTGGATATTAAATCTTAACGTTAAGGTTTCAATAGTGACTATTGAAACATGGCTTCTGGACAAGTCAAAATATCCAAGTTCAAAATGTGGTCATATGAGTAAATATGATAACTTGGAGAGCTATAGGCGGTCTATGAGCTCTTGGCGATTACTGATATTTTTCACGAGGATACACTTTCTCCAATACGGTTGTCTAGGGTATGAATGAGTAACATCAACTTATTCTATCTTTATTTAAGAGTTCAATTTTAGTTCTTTAGTTGAATGAACTAAAATTAAATAGATTGAATCTAAGTGAATCAATTGTTGATTGTTATTGGATTGTGTCTATTGGAGCTTAAATTTAGATAGCCCGCCAAGATCCCCAATCGACACGAACTTGCATGGATCACTTGATATATTATACCGGACCAATTTAGGGGTCCATCTAGAATTGTATTAAGGCATGTGAACTTGTTTCTTTTTGTAAGAATAGGTCTAGTTCACATGTGGACTTTTTATTAAGGTCTAATGGATTTAATAAAATAAGAAAAATAATATATGACCCATATACATGTGTTGGGTGGCAAGGCTATTAAGAATAGTTTAAATTATATTATTTTTATTTTATTATTTAATTAAATAGAAATTAATTAATTTGTTGATTAATTAATTATTTAATTAAAAGTCAAAATCTTTTTCCTAATAGGATATGGTCTCCAAAAATTATACTATTGTTACTAGTATAATTAATATTAAAGACTATATTTGATAAGTAGATAAATAAAAGGAGTTATTTATCTAATCAAATTAGGAAGTCTTTAATATGGTTACAGATACATTATTGAGTTGGATAAGGAGTCTTGGTTGAGGATAGAATTCCTTTTTGAAAAAGGATTCTTAACCACTAAGTAAATCCACCTAAGGAAAGGATTCTTAACTACCAAGTAAATCCTTCTTAGGAAAGGATTTGTGATCCTAATCTATAACCTATGAAATTCGGCCAGCCCATGTATTTATACAAAAGGATAGAATTCCTTTTAGATAAGGATTCTTAACTACCAAATAATCCACCTAAGGAAAGGATTCTTGCCAACCAAGTAAATCCTTCTTAGAAGAGGATTTATGTTATATATATATATATATATAATATATATGATTTTCGGCCAACTCCAGGGCAATTGATAGAGAATTTCAGCCAGCCCTATTTTTTTAAGAGAAGAATTTGGTCATCATAGGAATTTAATGGAGAAAAATCTGATTTTACTCTAGACAAAATTCGATTAACTCTAAGCAATAATGTGTGAATTCGGCCAAGAAGAGAAAAAAGGGGAACGTTTTTGTTTTCGATAGTATACTAGTATCCTTTACATCAAAAAGATTTTGTGTACAAATTCAAATTAAGTTCACGCGAGTTTCAATCAATTAGATTGATAATTCACAAGTGACCGGACGTTCTTGGATTTTTCTCTTGGAGGATATTTGTAACTAACAAAGAAAAGATTTTGTTTGTCTCCATCCTCAGGTATACAATTTAAAGAAAGGGAGCCCACACTCTTAGATGATTCACGTTGATGATTGGATTGGAAGATCTTACGGAATCAATTCGGGGCTTGTTCGATCGTCACGAGAAAAAGGCACGACACGTTTTATATACATCAATTAATCTAGGGTTAAGGTTTTAGTTGCATAAAAGGGAAACCCTAATTTATAAATTTTCTCATGCTTCCGCTGCGCGTGGTTTTTTCCCTACAGTAACAAATCTCAAATCAGGAATCTCATTGCTACCTTACACAGTACCCTTGCTTTGAAGAACCTCGGTCAAGTTAATTATTTTATTGGCTTTGAGGCTTTTCGGGACTCAACTAGTCTCTACCTTACTCAAGCGAAATACGTATTGGATCTACTCAAGAGAACTAACATGACAAATTTCAAACCATGTGACACTCTTATAGCTTCTGGAACTAAGCTCTCTTTGTCTGATGGAGTGGCCTTCGATGATCCAAATTTTTATCATCGTACGATTGGGGCTCTACAATACCTCACAAACATAAGACCAAACATCTCCTTTATGGTCAATAAGTTGAGTCAATTCTTAGCTGCTCCTACACTAGTTCATTGGTAGGCTTGTAATAGGGTCCTTCGATATTTGAAAGGCTCCCTACATATTGGCCTCTATTTCAGAGCTGCTCATATATTGTTACTTGAAGCATTTTCAGATGCCGATTGGGCTAGTTGTGTCGATGATCGACGCTCTACGAGTGGGAATTGTGTTCTAGTAAGTGGTAACTTGATTTCATAGAGCTCTCGTAAACAACGGGTTGTGGCTCGTTTGAGCACTGAAGCTGAATACCGGTCTATGGCACAAGTTACCACTGATCTCTTATAGCTTCGCTCATTGCTAACTAAACTTTGAATTCAGGCTCCAAGTTTCTCTATAATCTAGCTTGACAATATTGGAGCCAACTCTCTATCACAGAACCTTGTCTTTCATCAACGAACAAAGCACATTGACATTGATGTGCCTTTCATTCACAAATAGGTTCAATCCGGAGAGATTGATACTCATTCTGTCTCTACTAAGCACTAGACAGGGAACTAAAAATCAATGGATATACCGAAATATCCATCGATATATCCATATTTTGGAGGGACTGATATCGAAACAGGTAAATATCCAATATCCTACAGAATACCCGACCGATTTCGAAATATCCGTAAAAATTTCCTGATATTCCCAAAATATCACGATATTCCCGAAATTTCACGAATTTCAAATCGATGGATATTTTGCATATTACTAAAAAAAAAAAAATTAACCGTAAACAATTATATTATTGTTAAAATAATTTATATTGAAAATTATTTTAGAAGAAGCATTAACAAATTTATAGAAATTTCCAACATAATAGTCAATAGTAAAATTATTAAGGACTTGAAGTAAAATTGGACAAAAAACCAAAGAGTGGACGTGTAAAATATGTAAAACTTTGTGAAAGCAATCAAGAAAAAAAAATGGTGACTCAAATGTGAAAAACAAATTGAAAATAATAATAAATGTGTACCAATCAACTTATAAACATGTAGAATTGTTTTTTTTTTGTAACTTTGTACCGACATTTCAAATAAAGGAATCTCAAAAGTGTTTGTGCAAAACGTGTAAAAATCCACAATTGTTTCTTTTGAGTAGAGAATTAAAGATACTCAATTATTTTTATCAAAAAAAAATTATAAAAAAAACATATAGGAAGTCAATTGTTTGGTACCAATGTACCATATGACAAAGAATAATCATTATAGCATTCTGAAATTTAAACATACTATGGTCTATAGTAGAGAATATTTTTTTTTTAAACATCAATTTATTAAAAGAGCCTCAAACGGCCAACCACAACAAATAAACCCACCACGACAGGCAAACAAGAAACCAAAAAGAACCAACCCAAAAAGAAAACAGAGGCAAGAGAATAATAATGATAGAAATTTGAAAATACTATGTCAGAGACTAATAATGATAGAATTTTGAAAAATATAAACCAAATAAATGCTTAATGCCTATGCTTCATGTACTATTTATTCGTTGCAGCGATTATAAAATAATCTTCACTCTTCTCTTTCAAGTTTTCATTCACGACTACATTTTACATCATTGCATAGCAAATTTTACATAGCAAGTTTATCTCAAATTCTCAATATCTTCATGAAACTATCAGGTACGTAAATGATTACTTTGATATTTTTTTATAAAATTAAATGATATTATAATTGTTTACAAATTTTAGATATTGTTTGGTATTTTTTCTAAAACTCACTAGAATTTTAATATATAAAAAATTATTGATACAAAATCTTTGTTTTGATAGGGAATTATATTGCATAAGATGTCTAGTACCAAAAATGATCCAGCATGGGAGTATTGCAGACCAATACCGAATAATAAAAATGGTATTATATGCACATTTTACAATGCAAAGTATGCACAAATATGCCATCGGAAGTTAAATTTCAAATATCTCAATTGCAAAAAAATAAAGAAAAAATAATAAAAAAGCTGCAAGGGAGATTGAATAAATTCAACAAGAATTGAGAGGAAGTTTCTCTGATACTGAAGAGGAAGAAAAAGTTATCTATCATTATCTTGAAGGTATATTTCCTGATGAAGGAGATGATTATCGTTCAGCAATAGAAGCATCCAAAGCATCTGAATGGCAAAGAGAACAAGAAGCAAGAGTCTTTGGAGGGCGATAAAAGAGAGGAGAGGGTTCAAGAGCAGGTGGTAGTAGTCAACCACCACAACAAGTATGTCGCACTCAAATTGGACGGGAGCAGCAGTATAAACTTCTAGTTGCACTTTCATTGTACAAATCATCATGTACAAAGTTAAAGAATATTAAAGATATGTTAAAGCATTAGAGAAAAAATGGGGAGGCTGGTATTGAATTTTTTTATTTATGATAATGTGCTCCCACATAAAGTCGACTCTCATCATTTAAAGAACATGCTTATGGGTGCTCAAGAATCAGGTATTTAAAAAAAATAGTAATGTTTTTGAAAGTTTTGATTTGTTTTGACTTTTTATTTCACAATTAAACTTAACATGCATGTGAATATAGATGTCAGAGTTCAACCACCAACATCACATGAAATTAGGTATAAGTACTTAGACATCGAGTATAAGGAAAGGAAAGAGTATGTTGATAACTTCAAAAACAAATGGGAAAAATATGGTTGCACCATAATGTGTGATGGGTGGACAGGACCGACAAGATTGTCGGTAATTAATTTTATGGTGTATTGTAAGGGTCATACAATTCTCTTAAAATTTGTTGATGCATCCGACAAAATTAAAGATCATTAGTATGTTTACGGATTGGTCAAAGATGTGGTTAAAGAGGTCGATGAGAAGAACATTGTGCAAATTGTCACAAACAATAGCTCTTCATTTGTGAAACAGGTAAAAAATTGATGAAAAAATATTCCCTATTCTGGACTCATTGTGCAAAACATTGTATTGTTTTGATTTTTGAGGATAGTGGAAAGAAGGACATTATTGCAAGTGTGATTCATGATGTTAGGGCTATGAAAAACTTTATATATAATCATGGATGGTTACTATCGCAAATGAAGGAGGTTTGTAAATGGGAGATCGTGTTACCTGATGCAACTCGATTTGCGACTAATCATATTGCCCTTGATTGTTTTGTGAAAAATAAGGCAAATTTTAAAACAATTATTTATCAGTGATGCATGGGTTTCAAATCGATTGAGTCGAACAGTAAATGGAAAAAGAATAGAACGACGTATTTTAGATTTAGAGTTTTGAGATAATGTGGCTTTTGTAGTTAAAATTTATGAGTCATTGTACCAGGTTCTGAGATTGGTTAATACAGAAGTTGTACCCACTATGTCTATCATGTATGAGTTAACACGTGTGATGAAAGATACAGTAAAACAACAAAGAGAAAGTAAATGGGTTATAAACATTACACTACAAAAAAAAGATCCATCAGCGAGGACTAAATGCAGTCGAAAAAGATGGATTACCGTCGAAAATACGTTTTTTCGACAGGAAACGACCATCGAATGTCGTCGAAAATACGTTCGTCGGAAATAAGCTTTTATCGACGGGCCGTCGAAAATACCAATTTTTTCGACGGTAATGGCCGTCGTAAAAAATGAAAATGATTGTCGGTAATAATATTAAAAATGGACGACGAGCCGTCGAAAATACGACTTTGTTCGACGGTCATTTACCGTCGATAATAGTAATAAAAAATAGTCAAAATTAGTTGAATTTTGATACTTTATCTCCTCTTAGACCCCTCTTAAGGAACCCCTAAGATCAACCAGGTACACCCCACATCACTCTGATCCAGGATTAAATTCCAAATAATTCATGCAACTTCCATGGTTCAAGACCTTAAAGATGGTAAGTGATGCTT
The DNA here is from genome assembly GCA_032871835.1 of Dipteronia dyeriana. Lineage (NCBI taxonomy): Eukaryota > Viridiplantae > Streptophyta > Magnoliopsida > Sapindales > Sapindaceae > Dipteronia > Dipteronia dyeriana. The sequence continues at coordinate 22,333,652 of CM065297.1, forward strand.
TTACCATTTTGCTATAACTTTATCTCTGATATATTTTGCATACTATCTATATATAAACTATTGATATATTTTACACATGATCCAATTAAATTTATGTTTTGCATACTTTTTAATATGTTATGATATTGTGTTTCAAATTAAATATTTTTATTAAAATATTCTCTTATCTGATAGAAAAGTATGACTTGATTTTACCATTTTGCTACAGCTACATATTTTAATAGGTAATGCATTTTATATATGTATTTTTTTTTATAATCAATATTTTAGTGAAAAATTAATAATTTTTATTAATTAATAATTTAAACTCATTTCAAAAAAGATTTATAGTTATTCTATAAAATATGCAAATGGATATTAAAAAAAGGTTTTTTTAGAGCATTCTTTTTTTAATTTTTTTTAATATTTTTTTTTAATATGGTCAAGTTTAGTAGACATAATTAAAAATAACCAAATGTTCTTGTAATTACTAATAATTTTGATATATTTCATAATTGATTAATTTAGCCCAATGTGTCCTTACGTTTTTTTTTTTAAATTAATTGGTATTTCAAAATTGAACTAAAATACTTGGTGAAAAAAATTCATAGAGTGATTTCGCTAAAAAAATATAGTGACAAAAAAATTAATACCTATTTTGATGTATTTAAAATATTGACTTATAAGTCATTTTTTTAATATAGTATATAAGTTATCACATACATAAATATATTCCATTATAATTTATTAATTTATATTATAATATTTAACTAATTATATTTTTCATGACAATACCGTAACAAATAATAATAAAAATAATACCAAATTATTCGACTATTTCTGATGGCCATTGGGCCATCGAAATTTTGATATTAATTCGTTCATCATTTTTGATGGTATTTATGCCGTCGAAAATGTAGGTCATTTTTCGACGACACATATATTACCGTCGAAAATGTAGGTCATTTTTGATGGTACATATAACGTCGTTGAAAATGTGGGTCATTTTCGACGGTAAATATAGTGCCGTCTAAAATGTCTCGACGGTACAAATAGTGCCGTCGAAAATGTGGGTTATTTTCGACGGTTTTTTGACAATTGTCGACAGCCATTTGCAGTCGAAAATGTGGTATTAATTTTTTCATTATTTTCGACGGTGTTTAAAAGCCCGTCGAAAAAGGCTGAATCACCGACAGTAATTATAGTCGTCGAAAATAGTTGATCGCTAATAGACATTTTTTTGAAAGTGTTATACAAAACCAGTGTGATAAAATGCTCAATCACCCACTACATGCTGTAGGTAAATTTTATTTTGAATTGTTTGTCATGCAGAATTAAAATTTAGTATAGTATTTATACTAAAATTATTCTTTTTTCTTTCTTTTAGATTACTTTTTAAACCTAAAGTATAAACATAGAGACAATATTGGGGATAATTCAGATCTTCTGAAAGCCGTATATAATGTCTATGTGCAATTAGACACTGAAGCTGCAGGAATTGCTAATTTTAGAAATGAGGTAAAAAAGTTACATTTTACAACCAATTTTATAATTCCAATATTATAAATTCTTTGCATGGGAGTATTGTGTCGTATTAATATATATTATATACATATTGATCTCGTAGATGTAACTCATATACCTTAAGGATGGAAGAGAAACTATTGGTGAACGAGCAGCCATTGCAGCTAGAAGCAAAATGCAATCGGGTATATAACTTTTATTATAAAAATTTACATATTCATAATAAATAATAAGATCATTGAATAATAGTATAATACTCATACTAATAATAGTTAATGATTTTTATTACCGCTGATTGGTGGGTAATATGTGGAAACTGTGCTCCATCATTGCGTGCAATAGCAGTTAGCATATTGTCACAAACATCATCATCTTCTACATGTGAAAGAAATTGGTCCGCATTTGCTTTAATCCACACAAAACAAAGGAACTGTCTTGCCTATTCTAAGCTCGAACAACTTGTTTATTGTTATTATAATATGAAGTTGAAACTTAGGGATATGGCAGATGAAAATGATTTTATGGATCTACTTCAGGTAGCCGCTGAAGCATGAGACGATAATGAGAATCCTATTTTTGATTGGATTAGTCCTATCTCCTTGGATGATGATGTGGGAAATCATGATCCATATATTGCTTCTCACGCTTGAGACATGAGAGTAAATATTGAACAAGTGATTAGAGAAGAAGTTGGTATAGATCGTGGAGTTATTGTTTCTAGCTCTTCCGATGACCAACATACCTCAAATGGAAATAGTGGAGGAAAATATGTTGGAGATGATGAGGATGGTGGAGACGAGGCAAAAGGTTGGGATTATGGTGCAGGAGGTTGGAATGCTATTGCGACAAGTTGGGATGTTCGTGCCAGAGGATTGAATGCTCATGCAGGTAATTTTGATCAAAATCGTGGTAGACAACATGGAGAAACAAGTCAAATTGATGAAGATTTTTTGACTATGCCTCTCTCCTTAATGAGTATAGACAAGCAAAATAGTTCCTTAGGTGATTCGCAGACAACGTCAGATTCTCATGTACCATATTATGGTAGTTATGGTAGTTGCAATATATTTGATTATCCATCTCCACAAATGCCGTAAGCAATATCTATGCTGCAAATCAACAATATCCACCAAGTTGAGTAAATCCAAACTACCCAATTCATGGATCAATCGGAAGCGATCAAGCAACATACATGTGGTATATTAATAACTAACTTGAAAACTATGCAAGCATGTTTTCTTGGGAAAATTATTTTTCGAATCAAAATAGAAATGTATATTATGTATTTGAACCAGTAAAGAATTCTTTTTGGTTTTAAATTTCAGACTTAATTGCAATGTATTATTATGTATGGATTATGATTTTTGATAGAATCTTGGAAGTATGAAACTATATATATATATATATATATATATATATTAATGATAATTTCGTTTATTAAATATTTAATCTCTTTATATTGTATATATTATCATAAAAGTGAAATAAAATATTATTCTATTAAATACTCAATTTTAAAAATTAAATACGGACTCTACATATGTCATAACTTATAATAAACTTATAACTATATTAATTTATCGTTAAAATATGATTCATTTGATATATAATTACTTGATGAAATTGTTTAAACTCATAACTTTGCTGATGATTCCCGGTCCCAGAATCTATGAAATCATCACTATGATCTGTGCATACATATATATAAATTCATTTTTAGATTTTTAACATATCATTTTATGACTAGAAATGATCGATTAGTAAAACTCAAGGCTCGATTAGAGTAACGATATACAAATTACAATATTAAGTTCGAGTGTTGTGTGGTCCCATCTTTGGTTAATAATTGAGTTCTGAATCCAACTATAAGACGGTACACTTTTGTTTTAATTATTATTAAAATCTATTACTTAAATTTGAAATTTGGTTGAAACTACTTGTGATCAACAACAAACAGCCACGTAAGTTACAGGTAGATGGACATTTACATCGCTTCGTTGATCGACAGCATTTACAGATTTATTTAACTATTATTCCAACAATCACAATGACAATGGTGAAATTTGTTTTGTTGATTTTTAATTTAACTAATTAATTTTTTAGAAATCATTTTGCTACGGTTATACCATGGCACATTGGGCAGCAGTAAAAGTTCAAATTTGAAGGACCTGTTTTTACTAGGGATGGACACGGTTCGGTTCGGTTCGGTTTTAGATAAAACCGAACTGAACCGAAAATATTTTGGTTCATCCAAATTTAAACCGGTTTAAACCGATAAAAAATGGGAACCGAACTGAACTGAACTGATTTTAAACGATTCGGTTCGGTTCGGTTCGGTTCGGTTCAATTTGGTTTTGGGCCTAATGGGCCATATAGTTTCTGTTTTTAAAATTAATGGTTGTTGGATACTAATTTTGACAAGTCCAAAGCCATAAAACTCAAATCAAACCTAACTTAAAAATATATTAAAAAAATTAAATCATTTAAAAACATATTACATAATAATAAGTTAATAACAAATCCATTCTAAAATTTAAAAAAACATATTAATACATTCTAAGCTCCAAAATAAAAGTTCAAAAATCAGTTAATAATAGAACATTACATAATAATACCTCCCAAAAATAAATAATCCAACTCCAAATCAAAATTACAACTAAAATAACTCCAAATCAAAATTACAACTAATCAAGTAGTCAACTAAAATAACATTTCAATTATAGTTTCCACACCACATTCCACAATCCACATACATAAAAAAAATATATTCCATTTTGTCACTTCTCCAGTTGCCTACAGATACAAAAAAAATGAAAAAATATATATGCATTTGTCACTAAATCTTTGTGCAATTATGCTCCATAGAAACACAAAAATTATAGTGAACAATTATGCATATACCAACAATTAAAGGCCTACCTTCATGGCTTTATCAATCAATCTACAACAGACAAATAGGTTACAACAAGTCATAGAATGGATTAAAGGCTTTGAAATGGATTTTCCTTAATCTTTAAATATTAAAAATGAAAGTTGTTTATGTTATCGTAAAAGAGGTAACAACAGTACAATCTACAATAGACAAAAATTTTCACAAATTAAGAGAGTTTGCAAGTCATAGAGCATCTTTAAAATAAAGAGACTCATTCTCTCAAAAACTAAACTTTATCCAACCCCACCATTTATATGTCACGAAAAAACCTCAACAAAGCCACACCCTCTAAAAAATATGAAAAACATAAGCCAAAAACCTCCCAAATTATAATTTAAAAAAGAAAAAGAAAAACACAGAAGAGCATTTACTTACCAAGAAATAAGAGTAGTAGTTGAATGAGCAGTTTCATGGATCTAGGCCAGTGTGATTTGTGTTTTCTTATAACATGTGCAAAAATCATAAAAACTTTATAATTTATATGCACTTTGTACATTATCTGGGTTAGAGAGCAAGCATTATTCTGGTACAAGTGCCTCCAATAGATTTATTTTGAAAATTAAAATCTACAGCCTTGAAGGCTTGAACAACAAAGAAAGAAAGAAAGCTAAATCAACGATTTACCTTGCTCTCGTCGAGTAGATCGGACGAGGTGAAGACGAGCAAATCGAACGTTGAGGAAGTAAGGCTTTGGCTTAGGCTTTGGCTGAGCAAATCAGACCAGCAGATCAGACGTTGAGCAAATCGAAACACTGGAACAGAGTTGAGGCTTTGGCTGGCGTCTGGCGATGAAGACGAGCAAACCAGAATTGAAACAAAAAAAGAAGACAAGAAGAAAATTAGAAGAAGAAGAAGAAGAAGAAAATTAGAAAAAAAAAGAAGTAGATCAGTTGTTGTAGTTGTAGGAGAAGAAAATTAGGAAAAGAAGAAAACAGATAAAGTGACAAACCTTGTAGTTGTAGGAGCAGATCGAAGGTTGATGAACGGAGTTGATGAGCAGATCGGAACACTGGAAGTCTAGAACAGAGTTGATGAACGTTGATGAGCAGAGTAAGAGAGGTTGCGTGTGTGTGGTGAGAAGTCTGGAATGAAAGACAGAAAGAGCATTAGAAAATTTTATGGTTTTTTTTTTCTTTTATAACCGGTTTATTAGGTTCTATCCGGTTTTTTAGAAAATTAAACCGGTTTGAACCGAACAAAAATTCGGTTTTCAATTTTTAAACCGAATTAATTCTACGAACCGAACCGAACACCCTTTTTTTTATTCGGTTCGGTTCGGTTTGCAACTTAGTGCCCACCCCTAGTTTTTACAGTTTACATTGAATATTCAAGTTTTCAAATTTGCCATCTGACAGCTACGCAGTTGAAAGTAATTAATAACACAAAATTGTTGTTAAAATTAGATAAAATTCACATATATGAATGTTGTGGATTAAGATATCTAAGACTACAACATCCAATGATTGCTTCCATTCTAATGGCGGGAATTTTTTTTTAAAATGAATTACAACCATTAGATTGGGAGCTGGGAGCAAATAGATAGATATATGAATGGTTTGTGTTATGCACATCCATCGTTTAAATCGTTGTATCTTGAGAGACAATCGCCATACACATACAATGTTAGCTAGTGAAATTGTCTTAAGAACACCTTGTAAAATACGGGACTCGATTTCCCTAACATGTTGTTTCTGTTTATTGTTTTTCTTTCTCTTGCAGATTCGAACCAGATTATTTTTCAGCAATACAAACAACAACTGATAACCACGTTTTAAATGATAAGGAAATTCCATTTGGATTCTGATATGTAATTGATCACTAAGTAATCGGAATCAATGTTTAATTAGGAATAGATCTTTTAGAGATTATTCCTTAATTAAATTTCCTTTATCATCTAAAACGTGGTTATCAATTGTTGTTTGTATTGTTCAAAAACAATCTGGTTCGAATCTGCAAGAGAGAAAAACAATAAACAGAAACAACATGTTAGGAAATCGAGGCCCATGTTTCACACGATGTCCTTAAGACAATTTCACTGGCTAACATCGTATATGTAAAGCGATTGTCTACCAGGATACAACGATTTAAATAGTGTATGTGCAAAACACAAACCACTCTTAGCGAACTCAAGTTGAATTCAAACTTACCAAGATACGAAGAATAGAAGAATCGGAAAGAGAACAATTAATTTCGTGATTTCCATAATATAATTATAAGGAATAGACTCGGGTTTAAATAGAAAACCTAATCAGTAAGATTGATATGGAAATACTTAATTATTACGGTTTTAATAATAGAGAAAAATACTTAAGGAATAATCTTCCAAAAGATCTATTCCTAATTAAACACTGATTCTGATTACTTAGTGATCAAGTAAGTATCAGAATCCAAAACGGATTTTAAATATTTCCTTAACCCAAAACGGAAATTAACTTTTCGTTAATCCAAAACGGAAATTAACTCATTCCTTATCATTTAAACACCTGACTTAGGGAAAAATAAAATTGAAGCAAAAAGTCGGTTGTACTCACACTCCAATTGGTGCGACACTCATGTATGCAAGACGCGCCTACACACGAGTCTTTCTACCGAAGATTCAAGGTCCGTGATTTGCACCCCCACCCTACGCACACAAGTGAGAGCAGCTATGCTACACATGTTCATAACCTATTACCACACAATCACTTATATACCATATATAAATGATTTCCCTAAGCAATGTGGGATCCTCATTTTTCCCTACACAATGGGCTCACCTTGAGACTCAAATTCTCATTTACATATTAATCATTTTGAAAGTTTGAGTATACAATTTCAAAGCTCTCACAGAGGAGAATTCGAATATACTTTGATCTTCCATTTTCATGCGATCAATCATACTTAAATAACGCTCTCAAAATGTGTGTTTATCATAACTTTTCCAACCATCCCCCACATGAATGAAATTGATATAGGAGGCACGAGAGATGACTTTTGTTAAGTTTAAACAGTCAAAAACTGAATAGATAGGTAAGTGTTACCCTTTGAATGTTCCCTCGTAAATGTATGCTTACTTTTCTAGCTGATCTATATAGATATGATATCCTTGAACTGCTCTGCCGTTTATGTAAATGATAGCACACCTCACACAAGTATCTTTCATACCCAATTTGGTTATCATTGTTATGTTCATTTTGGCCATGAACATCGTCTAGTTCTTTGAGAGTCACTGGAGAATATAGCCATTCACTATTCTCTTTTAGAAGCAGGCCCACTTCTCTCTCACAAAGGTAATTTCTTCATTAAGAGTAACCTGCATTACTTTGCTTAGATTTCCTTTACTTGGAATTTTGATGCATAAGAATCATTAAAAACATAGTTTAACCTTTTCTTTACGGGCACCACTATTTCATCACAGGAATGGACTAGGGGGTAACTCCCATAGCGATCCAACTAAGTCTTTCAACTTGGTTGTCCCTTAGAACCTAGATCTTAGGATCTCCAGTGAACTAGGTTGGGTTTTCATTGTATAGACTTTTTATTTCATGGGCTTTAGTCTTATTCCCTTTGATGATATCTCAATTAACTCTCTATTTAACCATTTGGTTAGCAGATCTGTAATGTTATCTTTTGACTTTATATAGTCAATAGAGATAACTCCAATTGAGAGTAGTTGTCTAATGGTATTATGCCTTTGACGTATATATCTAGACTTCCCATTATACATGTTGCTCTATGCTCTTCCTATTACTGATTGACTATCATAGTAGATTGAAATCGTCGGCACAGGCTTTGACCATATTGAAATATCCTCTAAGAATTGGCATAGCCATTCAGCCTCCTCACCACACAATAAACTCAGATTCCATTGTGGATCTAGCTATACACGTCTGTTTGGAGGATTTCCAGGATACAGCCGTACCTCCTAGTGTGAACATATACCCACTACTTGATTTTGAATCTTTCATATCATATATCCAATTTGCATCAGTGTATTCTTCTTGGACATCAGAATATCTGGTATAATGATATCCATAATTATGAGTGAATCGTAAGTACCTCAGTATTCTTACAATTCCTTTCCAGTGATTAGTTCCTAGGTTACTCATGTATCTACTTAATTTGCTTACTGCATTAGCTATGTTTGGTCTTATACAACTTGTTAAGTACATCAGGCTTCCGATCACTATAGAATATTCTAACTGAGAGACGCTCTCACCCTTATTCTTGGATTGGTGTAGATTTGTATCTACTGGTGTTCTAGATATTCCAGAATAATTTTTATTGAATTTCTCAAGAATCATGTCAATATAGTGTGACTGACTTAGAATGAGTCCGTTCGATATCCTTGAGATTTATATTCCCAACATTACATCAGTTGGCCCCATATATTTCATATCAAATCTTAATTTCAACATATCCTTGGTGGATTTGATCATTTTATCATCACTACATATAATGAGCATGTCATCAACGTAAATACACAGAATAATAAGGCAATTTCTTGTGTCCTTGAAATAAACACATCCGTCAAATTGGTTGATTTTAAAACCATTTAACATCGTAGTATTGCTAAATTTCTTATGCCATTGTTTTGGTGCTTACTTTAGACCATATAAAGACTTCACCAATTTACAGACTTTCTTTCCTTGCTCTAGTATGGAAAAGTCATCAGGTTGTTCAATGTAGATCTCTTCATCTAGATCTCTATTTAAGAAAGTTGTTTTCATATCCATTTGATGTACCTCAAGACTTTATAAATCCACGATTGGAAGATCATCCTAATGAAGGTTATTATCGTTACAAGATAATACGTGTCTAAGTAATATAGACCTTCTCTTTGATTGTAACCTTTAATTACAAGCCTAGCCTTATACTTATCAATTGATCCATCTGCTTTCATTTTTCTCTTGAAAATCCATTTGGCCCATAGTGTGGTTTACATTCCAGAGGAAGGCCCACTTAATCCCAAGTAAGATTTTGATGAATGGATTCAATTTTGCTTTTAATAGCCTTTTTTCACAAGAGTCCTTCTGAATAACTCTCTGTTTCTTTGAAAGTTCGAGATTCACCTTGTAGCAAATAGGTCAGAAAATTTGGACCAAAAGAGATTTCCTTCCTAGCTCTTTTGCTACATCTAGGTTAAACCTCAACTTCATTTTCTTATTCTTCGTCCTCACAACTATCAGCATATGTTCATCTTAACGAACTTGCTTCATCATTGGATTTACATGGAAATAACATGTTCAAAGAACGATGCATTTTTAGATTCCATTATTATGTTTTGTTTATATCTGGGATGTCTGACTTATACACCAAAAGTCGATAAGCTCTACTATTATGTGCATATCCATTAAAGATGCAATCAACAGTTTTTGGACCTATTTTCACCTTTTTAGGCATTGGTATGACCAATTTGGCAAGACACCCCCACATTCGTAATAATTTATTGGAAAACTTTCTTCCTTTCCATGACTCATATAGGGTTTCATCTTCTTTCTTTCGGGGTACCTTTTTTGAAAGGTAATTGCTGGTCAATAAGCTTCACCCCACATGTTCTAAAGTAATCTAGAACTTATCAACATCGCATTCATCATTTCTTTAACGGAGTTGCTAAACAAATATATATATATATATATATATATATATATATATATATTTGTTTAGCAACTCCGTTTTGCTAAAGGGAATACAATGCAAAAGTTTGATGTATGATTCTATGTTGTATACAGAATTCACCAAACAATATTTCATACTCACCACCTCAGTCGCTTTACAGTGATAAAAACCACCTAGAGGTCACTTGGGGTTATCCCTTCAGCATGAATCTTATGTAGAATCAATTGAAACTCTTGGACTTGACTCATAACTGTCTTAAAGTCCAATATCGAGTAATCAAGAAACCGGCCCATAATAAACCTTTTGGATCCAACATCCACCGTCTTGTATTACCGGTCTAAAGGCTCCCACAGTTTTTAGACTATTTTCACTATACATCGAGTCTGACTGCCCGTTCAGTATGTTTTTTCGACACAGAAATTCGAATGGTTTCATGCATCAATAGCATTCCATACCTGAACATCTCACTCTTCACCACAATTAGGTTTAAGAGCATCTTCAGTTAAGAACCTAGCTAGATTCCGTGTAGTCAAATAGAATAACATCTTTTGCTGCCACCACTAAAAGTTCATGTGACTCACATATCGACTCATCACCAGATTTGCCATGTTTTTTAAGAATGAGTTGATGGTCGGAGTCAATATTGCCACACTTGGCCATAAATAGGCACATCTCCCACAAGCATTGAATTAACATCTGAAGTGTCTAGTCCGATAGTTGGATTAGCACTAGGAGTCTCAAGTGGAACACTTGTGTTCACGTTTGATTTATCTGCAATAATATTAAGAGGAGATCAATTGAATTAATTTGAAATTAATTCTCATTAAAATTGGCAATATTATAGTCAAATCAATTTTGTTTTGAATTCAAAATTTAATATTTCTATTAATCCAAAATTAATAGAAATAAATGATCATTAAATTGATAATTACAATTTTGAAATTCAAAAGAATTGATTTTGACAAAAATCACAATTTTAAACTTACACATCCAACTTGTCACCGTTGTTTCCTTAGAAGCCTCATCAGTTAAGGATCTCGCAAGATTCAATATGGTCAGGTAGAACAACATCTTTTGTTGCTATCTCTTGAAATTCAGACAACTAAATTTATCTAGTTTCTCCGTATGGTACATAATAACTAAAACTGGAGACACAAACGAATTCATGTCGAGGTATTCATTTCACCCACAAAAAGGTTCTCAATTAGGTCGGTCAACCAAATACATTTGGGTTGACCACTAGAGTATTCTCAGGTTCTTAGTTGATTTGGAAGTCATCTTATAAAGAAAAACCAAACCAAATATTTTAAAACCACAAATATACAATGATATAAACCAATGATATAACACAACCAGTATATATATATAACAATCTCAAATATTGATATAACATAATCAGTTTGTTAAATATATATCAACGTTAATCAATATACACTGATATGTCAAATGTTGATGTATCGATTATAATGTATAAAACACTATTTTAACACTTTAAATATAATATATGTATTTCTACATAGGTGCCGCTCTTAGTGTAAGAATATATAATCATATATTCAATTTCCCCAAATAAACCTGATTGTTATCAAACACAAACAATACACTGACTTAGTACTGTTTAGTTTCACACCTATCAATACACCAAACACTGATATAACAATCGGAACAGTATGTTGATATATATCAACAGTATATCACATCCAAATAAAACAAAACCGGTACATTTAACAATATATCTAACAATATATATATTTGTTTGTACCAGATTATATAAACATATAACTTTTTTGTGTCGGTTGTTCCAGATATAGATTACAATTCTATAACTCTGAAATATTAAATATTTACACAATCCATGTGTACAGTCGATATGCTCTTAGAATCACGAAAATATGACAGTACCGATATCAATTAGTTAATATCAAAATGGTGAATCAATAACAGATTCCAGATTTCACAAGTGAGCTCACAATTAGTGTCGGGTATCCAACCCAATTACATAGTTGAAATCACACTTGATAACCAGTGTTAATAGACTTGACTTATCAAAATATAAATCTGATAATTAATTGAAATTAGTGTCTCGAAACATACCCAATTCCCACATACTAATTTTTTTATTATTAACCCAAAACAGTGATGTTTAAGAAACAAGTATGTCGCAATCTATAAGAACAGAAACCGAACCAGAAGGTTTTAAAAAGAAAATAAAATGTGAGAAGAAGTAAAAATAAATGAAATTGTCTTAAGATTGTTGTTTGTATTGCTAGAAAACAATTTGGTTCGAATCTGTAAGAGACAAAAATAATAAACAGAAAAAAATACATGAGGGAAACCGTGGCCCGTATTCCACATGATATCCTTAAGACAGTTTCGTTGGCTAACATTGTATATGTATAACGATTGTCTCACAGGATACAACGATTTAAATAGTAGATGTGCAGAACACAAACCACTCGCAGAAAACTCAAATTGAATTTAAACTTACCAAGGTACGAGGAATAGAAGAACCGAAAAAAGAACAATTAATTTTGTGATTTCTAAAATATAATTATAAGGAATAGACTATGGTTAAAATAGAAAACCTAATCAGTAGGATTGATATGGAAATACTTAATTATTACGGTTTTAATGATAGAGAACAATAATTAAGGATTAATCTTCCAAAAGAACTATTCCTAATTAAACACTGATTCTGATTACTTAGTGATCAAGTAAGTATCAGAATTCAAAACGGAAATTAACTCTTTTCTTATCATTAAAACGTCTGACTTAGGGAAAAATGAAATAGTAGCAATATAACGGTTGTACTCTTATGGTCCAATCTGTGCGACATTCGTGTATGCCAGACACACTCACACACTAGCCGTACTGCCGAAGGTTTGAGGTCCGTGATTTGTATCCCCCTACGTACACGAGAGAGAGCCTCACATGTTGATAAGCTACTATCACACAATCACTTATATAACGTGTATATATATATATATGATTTGTAATGTGGGATCCCCATTTTTTCCAACACAATGGACTCATATTGAGACTCAAATTCTCATTCACCCATTAATCATTTTGAGAGTTTGAGTATACAATTTCGAAGCTCTCACGGAGGATAATTCGAATATACTTTGATCTTCCTTTTTTATGCGATCGATTATACTTAAATAACACTCTCAAAATGTGTATTTATTATAACTTTTCCGATAGAAGTTACAAATTTAACTCAAAATTTTAATTAGAAAATTACTTTTATTCTAAATTTTTAGTATGAATATATAACCAGATCTATACAATACCTCATTTTTTTTTTTAATTCTAAATATGTTAGCAAGCCAGGAAGGCCAAATATGTTAGTTTCATTAACAAGTAAAATAGTATAATTTATTATTTTTATTTCTTAACCATATTGTAATATTAATGCACTATTATATTATTCTACTACATGTTTAACCGTATTTCACTTACAACTTAACAAGTGTTGGAGTAGGTGAAGACTTCAATGTCAACAACGGCCAAAGAAGCAAAACCGGTGTGGCTTGCGATTAGGGAACAAAAAATCGATAGATCTACCAAAATATCTATCGACATATCTATATTTTGGAGGGACCGATATTGAAACAGATAAATATACAATATCCTGTATAATATTCTGCCGATTTCAAAATATCCGTAAAATTTTTCCGATATTCCTTAAATTTCACGAATTTCATCCTGAAAGTCCATGGATATTTTGAATATTATTAAAATATATTTTTTTAATCCTAAACAATAACAATAATTTATATTGTAAATTATTTTAGAAAAAGCATTAACAAATTTATAAAAAATTTCAACATAATAGTCAATAGTAAAATTATTAAGGATTTGAAATAAAATTGGGTAAAAAACCAAAGAGTGGTCGTGTAAAATATGTAAAACTTTGTGAAAGCAATAAAAAAAATGTTCGTGACTCAAATGTGTAGAACTAATTCCAAATAATATTAAATGTGTACAATCAATTTATAAATATGTAGAATTTGTTTTTTTTTTTGTAATCTTGTGCCAACATTCCAAGTAAAGGAATCTCAAAAGTGTATGTGCAAAACATGTAAAAATCTACAATTGTTTCTTTTGAGTAGAGAACTAAAGAAACTCATTTATTTTTATAAAAAAATAATAATAAAAAAAGACAAATAAGAAGTCAATTATTTGGTTCCAATGCACTATATGACAAAGAATAATAATTATAGCATTTTGAAATTTGAACAAACTATGGTCTGTGGAAGTGAATAATTTTTTTTGATCATCAATTTATTAAAAGAGTCTCAAACGGCCAACCACAACAAACAAACCCACCACACTAGGCAAACAAGAAACCAAAAGGAATCAACCCAAAAAGAAAATAGAGGCCAGAGAATAATAATGATAGAGATTTGAAAATACTATGGCAGAGAATAATAATGATAGAATTTTGAAAAATAGAAACCAAATGAATGCATAATGTCTATGCATCATGTCTTATTTATTCGTTACGGTGAATATAAAATAATCTTCAATCATCTCTTTCAAGTTTTGTTTCTACAAGACTACACTCTACATCTTTATATAGCAAATTTTACATCACAAGTTTATCTCAAATTCTCAATATTTTCATCAAATAATCAGGTACGTAAATGTTTGCATTGATATTTTTTTATAAAAATTAATGATATTATAATTGTTCGCAAATTTTAGATATTGTGTGGTATTTTTTTTAAAACTCATTAGAATTTTCATATATATAAATTTATTGATACAAAATCTAATTTTATTTTGATAGGGAATTATATTGCATAAGATTTCTAGTACTAAAAATGATCCAGAATGGGAGTATTGCAGACCAATTCCAAATAATAAAAATGGTACTATATGCACATTTACAGTCATACAATGCAAAGTGGAGGAATTTTCCGATTTAAATTTCATTTGACGGTTAATGAGTTATATAAAAATGTAAAAGTATGCACAAATGTGCCACCGGGAGTTAAATTCCAAATATCTCAATTGCAAAAAAATAAAGAAACACAAAAAAAAAACTACAAGGGAGACTGAACAAATTCAACAAGAATTGAGATGAAGTTTCCCTGATACAAAAGAGGAAGAAGAAGATATCTATCATTTTCCTGAAGGTATGTTTCTTGATGAACGAGATGATTATCGTTCAACATTAGATGCATCCAAAGCATCTGAAAGGTGGAGAGAACAAGAAGCAAGAGTCTTTGGAGGGAGGTCAAAATGGGGAGAGGGTTCAGAAGCCAGTTGTAGTAGTCAACCACCACAACAAGTACGTCGCACTCAAAGTGGACGGGTGCCGCATTATAAACTTCTAGTTGCACCTTCATTGTACAAATCACCAGGTGCAAAGCAAGAGAATATTAAAGATATGTTCAAGGGGGATAGCATTAGAGAAAAAATGGGGAGGCTGGTGTCGAAGTTTTTTAGTTATGATAATGTGCCCCCATAAAAAGCCAGCTCTCATCATTTTAAGAATAAAATTATGGGTGCTCAAGAATCAGGTATTTTTTTTTCTAAAATAATAATGTTTTTGAAGTTTTGGATTTGTTTTTACTTTTTATTTCACAATTAAATTTAACATGCATGTGAATATAGGTGTTGGAGTTCAACCATCAACATCACATGAAATTAGGCAAAATTAGACATCGAGTACAAAGAAATAAAAGAGTATGTTGATAACTTAAAAAATAAATAGGACAAATATGGTTGCACCATAACGTGTGATGGGTGGATAGGACCGACAAGATTGTCGATAATTAATTTTATAGTTTATTGTAAAGGTCATACAATTTTCCTAAAATTTGTTGATGCATCCAACAAAATTAAAGATCATTAGTATATTTATGGATTGCTCAAAGATGTGGTGAATGAGGTCGGTAAGAAGAACGTTGTACAAATTTTCATAGACAATGGCTCTGCATTTGTGAAAGCAGGCAAAAAATTGATGAAAAAATATTCCTTATTTTGGATTCGTTGTGCAACACATTGTATAGATTTGATTTTTGAGGATATTGGAAAAAAGGACATTGTTTCAAGTGTGATTCATGATGCTAGGGCTGTGAAAAACTTTATATATAACCACAGATGGTTACTATCGCAAATGAGGGTGGTTTGTAAAAGGGAGATAGTGTGGCCTGGTGTAACTCTATTTGTGACCAATCATATTGCCCTTGATAGTCTTTTGAAAAAACGGACAAATTTGAAACAATTATTTACCAGTGATGCATGGGCTTCAAATCCATCGAGTCGAACAGCAAATGGAAAAAGAATAGAATGACATATTTTAGTTTTAGAGTTTTGGGATATCGTGGCTTCTGTAGTTAAAATATATGAGCCACTTTACCAGGTTCTGAGATTGGTTAATACAGAAGTTGTACCCACTATGCTTATCGTGTATGAGTTAATGTGTGTGATGAAAGATACGGTAAAACAACAAAGAGGGAGTAAATGGGTTCTAAACATTATACAAGACCGGTGGGATAAAATGCTCAATCACCTACCACATGCTGCAGGTAAATTTTATTTTGAATTGTTTATCATTCATATTTAAAATTTAGTATAGAATTTATACTAAAATTATTCTTTTTTTAGCTTACTATTTTGAACCCAAAGTATCAATATAGACACAATATTGGGGATAAATCAGATCTTCTGAAAGCTGTACATAATGTTTATGCCCAATTAGACACTGAAACTCCAGGAATTGCTCATTTTAGAAATTTGGTAAAAATGTTACAATTTACAACCAATTTTATATTTCCAATATTATAAATTCTTTACATGGGAGTATTGTTTCGTATTAATATATACTAGATACATATTGATCTCATGGATGTAGCTCTTATACTTTAAGGATGGAAGGAAAAGTTTTGGTGAACGAGCAACCATTGCAGGTAGAAGCAAAATGCAACCGGGTATATAACTTTTATTACAAAAATTTACATAATAATAATAAACAATAATATCATTGAAATAATAGTATAATACTCATACTTATAATACGTAATGATTTTTATTATCGTTGATTGGTAGGTAATGTATGGAAACTATGCTCCATCACTGTGTGCAATAGAAGTTCGCATATTGTCACAAACATCATCATCTTCTGCATGTGAAAGAAATTGATCCAATTTGTTTTAATCCACATAAAACAAAGGAACTGTTTTGCCTATTCTAAGCTTGAACAACTTGTTTATTGTTATTATAATATGAAGTTGAAACTTAGGGATATGGCAGCTGAAAAAGATAAAATGAAACTGATTTTATGGATCTACTTAAAGTAGCCGCTGAAGCCAGAGACAATAATGAAAATCCTATTTTTGATTGGGTTAGACCTACCTCCTTAGATGTTGATGAGGGAAATTCTGATCCATGTATTTCTTCTCACGCTCGAGACATGATAATAAATGTTGAACAAGTGATTAGAGAAGAAATTGGTTGAGATCGTGGAGTTATTGTTTCCAGCTCTTTCGATGACCAACATACCTCTAATGGAAATAGTGGAGAAATGATGGAGATGATAAGAATGAGGCAAGAGGTTGGGATTCTTGTGAAGGATGTTGGAATACTGGTGTAATAAGTTGAGATGTTCGTGCCGGAGGTTGAGATGCTAGTGCAACATGTTGGAATGCTAGTACGGTAGGTCGGGATGCTCATGTAGGTAATTTTGATCAAAATCGTGGTAGAAAGCATGGAGGAACAAGTCAAATTGATGAAGATTCTTTGACTATGACTCTCTCCACAATGAGTATATACATGAAAAATAGTTCTTTGGGTGATTCACATACAAGGTCAGGTTCTCATGTACCATATTATTGTAGTTATGGTGGTTGCAATATATCCTTATCCACAAATGCCATATGCAACACCTATGCATGCAAATCAACAATATCCACCAAGTTGTGTAAATCCAAACTACCCAATTCATGGATCAGTTGGAAAAGATCAAGCAGCATACATGTGGCATATTAATAACTTCCTTGAAAACTATGCAAGCATGTTTTCCTGGGGAAATTATCGTTCGAATCAAGATAGAAATGTATCTTTTAACCTGTAAGGAATTCTGTTTGGTTTTAAATTTCAGACTTGCAATGTATTATTATATTTGGATTATGATTTATGATAAAATATTGGAAGTATGGAACTATATATATATATATATATATATATATATATATATATATATATATATATATATATATATATTAATGATGCACTCGTTAATTAAATATTTAATCTATTTATATTGTAAAAGTGAAACAAAATATTATTGTATTAAATACTCAATTTTAAATATTAAAATTGTTATAACTTATAATAAATTCATAACTATGCTAATTTATCGTTGAAATATGATTCATTTGGTGTATAATTATTTGTTTAAACTTGTCCTAAAATTCTATAAAAAAAAAATTCTAACTTTAGATGCAAATATCTATCATTTTTTTAGTTTTTGACAGAATATCTTCTGATATCGATAATATCCCCGATATATCCATAAATTTAGAAGCCCGATATAAATATCAATACCAATATTTTATTCCTTGCTTGCGATGTGCGTTGCACAACAGCATGGACAGCGGTATGCCAATTAGAGGGAAACGTCATGCATTGTGCTATGCTTTGCATAACGGCTTGGACAATGGGTGTGTTCCAAAGAAAAGTGAGAAAAGCACGCTATGAAACTTCGACAGCGGTTTGTTTCCAAAGGTTTACGCTATGGGAAACGCCGTGCAATTTCTACAGCGGAATCAACAGCGATGCAATTCCAAAAGTTTCTGTTGTGGTAAATGCTATGCTGCAGAAAGCGGTTTGGCGGGGTTCAAGCGGAAATAGGAAATCTTGCACAGACAATAATGTGAAAAAGGCAATACACTCAAATTAGGATTTGGTCCATTCTAGTGCTCCCATATAAAATACCACACCATTATATGTACTATAATATGTGTTAAAAATCACTGAGGGTGTTGGAAAATTGATAAAGAGAGTTAGAGCAATTTTAGAGAGATAGAGAGATTGTATTCGACTCTGGAAATGGTAGATGGAATGTGGTGTGTTCCGTGGACGTTGACAAATTGCTAAACTACGTAAAATCTGTGGTGTCATCTATTCTTGTATAATTTTCTTATGAATTAGAAGAATGTCAACTTAAATACGATCTCCCTTAGACAAATAATTAAAAAAAAAAAGTTAATTAGCCACTAGTTAAGATTCAAATAGACTCAAATAGTTTTTATATATGTTTACCGATTAATGGATAGGCTTAACATCTTCTCTTTCTCAGGCAAGGGTGTTTTTCTCTCGAAAAACCTCCTCTTTCATAGCAGTTCTCTTTCTTTTCTTAATAATTGAAATTTATAAAAAAACTATATGGGTAACTTAATCTCAGTCACACTATCAGTTGGATTCTATTTTCACTGTTTGTAAATATTGCATTGTTGGAAAAGCATCATATATATGGAATCTCGAAGATAATCTTGATGCCTTGCAGAATGCATTGGAAGATTTGACTCGAGCAAAGGAGGATGTGATCTCGAGAATCGCCTTTGTTGAACAACAACAACTGAGACGACTGAATCAAGTGCAGCTGCGGCTTACAAGGGTGAAAGTTGTGGAAACTCAAGTTGATGAACTCCGAAGAGTTAAATCTCAAGAAATTGAGAAATCGTGTCTTGGGGCTTGTAATCTAAAGTCAAGCTAGAGTTCGGTGAAAAGGTAACTAATCTCCTAAAACCTGTGAAAGATTTAAAATGTGAAGAAGCAACTTTCGTGGACATGGCAGAGAAGATACCTGAAGATCCAGTTGATGAAAGGCCGACCGAACCAACATTTGGCCTTGATTCAAAGTTTGATCAAGTTTGGAGCTACATCAGTGACGAACAAGTCAAAATTTTAGGCCTATATGGCAATGGGGAGTTGGCAAAACTACTCTATTAACCCAAATCAACTACAATTTTGTAGTGATTTGGGCACCACTGTCTAAAGGCCTACGCAAGGTGCGGCTTAACATACTTTACTGCCCTAAGGGAGGAAAATAAATATATATATATATTTATTAAAAATAAAAATATTTTTTTAAAATAAAGTTAACAAAAACTAACTTTTCATATTTTTCGAGATTTTAAATTTTTAATTAAACTTTGTTTGTAAGATTTTTTAAAAACTCCTTTTCAATTGATAAAAGAACTAATTCATTTATGATCTTAAACAAGTTTTTATTAGTTTTAATTTAGAAAAACCTTTTTCAGTTGAAGCAATTGTCACGTATATTTTTAATAATATTTCATAAACTATACATGCATTTAGAAAAGAATCAAAATAATAATAATTATATAACTGAAAATAAATCATTGCTATCTATATCAAAACAACTCTCATGTTTTAAAACACATTCAAGATTAAGACAATTCCTTTTAAAATTATAATCATCTGATCATTTTATCTTTTTAATATCAAATAAAAAAATATCTCTCTGAATTGTTGAAATTACTCAAATCTACTGTGATTAGAGTCGGTCAAACATCAACAATTAGTAAAAAGTAACCATATCAAAATTAACCACTTATTCAGCAAACAATTAGACAAAAAATATTAAAAAACTAAATTCTTAAATTTGAATTTATATATCTCAATCTCTTCTTAAGTATAATATAAATAATAAATTTAAAGAATATTGTAGACCACAGAAATATAACTTGTAAGTTGTAAGAACAAAAATTTATAACAAAAGAGAGTTATAGACTTTTATTGTTGTAGATAATTTTTTTTTTTTGATATATAGATAATTTTTAAATGTAAAATAGAAGTAGAAATTTAAGAGTTTTTTTAATTATAATGATTTTTGAAAAGTGGATTTTTTTAAACTGAAAACTAGATACTCAATAATTATTTAACACAGAATAATAACTAATTGCAAGTAAAATTGAACGGAAATTAAATAAGACACAAAATTTTACGCCCACGGTTGCCGATAACGACAAGGAAAATTCACTATGTTAAAAGGAGATTACACACTTTTATCACAACCTTCAATTTCTCTCACCCTTTTGTAAGCAGAATTTCTGTTAACCCCTTTATGGGTATTATTAGGGTCTATTTATATATTCATAGAACCCTAATTCTTGGCGTACAAGTAAGGAAAATCCTTGTCATCTAATGAAATTCTAACTTCTTAGAGTCGTGCTCTTCTTCTTTCCTGTTTTGAGTTGACTGTATTCCAATTGTCCTTAGATCTTTTTCCTAGTCTGGACTTTGAAATTTATAAGGAAATTTGTTTCCTTATCAGAGTATGCTTCTAGACATCTTATTTTAGTGGGACTCTCCCTCTGTGTATTTGGGTCGTGATTCCATCGAATCTGGATGCTATCTACGTGTCGCGCGTCTGATCGCTTATTTTACCCGACCAAGTTTTCTCCCCCCGATCGGTTGTTTTACCCGACCAAGTTTTCTACCACCGATCAATGGTTTCACCTTACCACAACCTTCGCCCCGACCATCTTGACAACCTCGAGCAAATCTTCCTATCTGATTGTCTGTGTTATTTTGGTCGGGGGGTTTGATGGGTTCTTTTTGGTCAACTGGGGTTGATTCGATCTGGCTGACTTCTAGCGACGTGGAGCCCTCGATTCTTGTCTTTTACTGACGTGTCACATCATCTAAAATTTGTCAATAATAACACCCCCTTAAACATACAAGACCAAGTATCTCGTTCGAAGTGGTACCCACTCGGCGAAGTGTGTTTAACACTTTTTTTATTGTTGTGGAGTTCATTAATGCACATTTAATACTTTGCGGCTGAACGTTAATGTCAATAACACTTGTTTTGTCTGATGCAATCATTCAACCATTTTTTTTTTAAATTTCAAACGGCAAGTGTTTTTCGTTTCATGTGCACCTATTCTCATTCGCGTCTGCTAACGTGTACGTTCTCGTATGACATCATATGCCCCTACATATAGTCCAATGACTTTTCATTTTTCCCTCACGACTCCATAGAGCTTCTCTGAAAAAAAAACCCTAGCTTTTCGTCTTCTTCAGATTCTTGCTTTTCTTTGCTTTTAAACTTTTGTGTTTCCGCTGCATTCGCTTATATTCCAGGTATGCATCCAACTCTTCGTTATCGATATTTTGAACTTCTCATGCATGCCATCGAGGCTGGTGATAATGAGAATATTACTAGGCTTGAATCCATTCTTTGGGGTCGTTTTCACACTTATACTTCTTCATCCTAACCTATCGCTTTGAATGTAGGTTATTCTAAGGCCAGTTCTGAGTTTATTCTTTTTTCTACTAACCCTATTAGTTCCACTTTTGTTGGTGTTTATTCAGATATGTCAAAGACAACAAGGCAAACTTCCAAGGCTTCTCCCAAAGAAACCACCCGTCTGGCAAACGACTTAAGGATAGTTTCCCAGACATTGAAGATGAAGGATGTCTTAAGGGAATGACGGGCTCACATGCTGAGATTTACAGCAGACCATCCTTGCCCCTTCGACCTCGAGATAAATGTGGTGACAGATGAGGAACTTGTGAAGTTTAGGGATCCATTCGACCTCCCTCGTTCAGTACAATTGACCTATAATGGCGATCGTGCAGTGTGGAATTCGTCTCGTGGTACGGTTGCGATTTATGGGGCCATACTGTCTTCTGGGGTCACTTTCCCCTTACAGCCTTTCAACGCTTAATTTTTAGCATATACAGTGTTGCCCCTGCTCAGCTGACTCCCAACTCATACCGGGTGTTGATCAATTTATGGCATTTATGGAAACATATTGGGGCAAAATCCCCCCCCCCCCCCTCCCCCCCTCCAAGAGATATATAATAACTTTCATACTTTGAGTCGGTTTGATACATGAGGGACTTTCTATCTCCAGTCAATGTCACTGAGCAGCTGGATTCCCTACGGTTACAAGGAAAAGCCTACCCCTCCAATGTATAAAGACCATAAAGGCTTTATCTAGGATTTTCCTTCTTCCAATAAGTACTGGAAAAATAACTGGTTCTTTGTCATTGGAGACTGGGGTGAGATCGTGGTGGCAAAATCTTCTCATCGGCTAAACTGAAGCAGTGCCCCGAGGTATTTCTATAGCCCCGAGCTATGGAACAAGACTACACCTATTATGACTATGGAACAAGCTGACATAGTCCTTAAGGCGGTTCAAACTCCTTGGGAGGTCAGGGACCTCTGCAGCTTATACACGGAGAAGGAGTGGATTGAACTGGGTCTTTTTCCCTAGATATATGCCCGACGTAAGCATCGTAAGTCTCTATCTCTAAACTTCTTGGTGGTTGCTTATGTCTTTTGCTCATTACTTCTCGTGATATCTTTCTTTTCAGTATACGAACTGGACATCGTTGCTGGTGAGCAGGCCGAAAAGGCTAAAAATCTTGATTTGGTGAGTAGGAGAGCGGCTGTTGATTTAGTGGCTCAAGACATTGCTCCTCTAGAACATGACTTGATAGACCACATATACGAGTCTGATCGTGATTCTTGACAGTTCCCGCTACCCATGATGTGGCAAGCAAACGTGATCCTCCTTCCCCTAGAAGCAGTCGTGATCCCCTTCCTCCCAGAAACAGTCGGAAGGGTCGTCTAGGGATAAGTCTGGTTAGGTACAATCTTCTATAAAGGGATCTAACCGTGACCGGTCCAGTTGGGAGATATCGTGCCAAGATAGGTCCATCAGGGATAGGTATAATCGGGAAAAGCTAAGTAAGGGCAAATCTCATAGAGCCGAGTCTGATGACAAGATCCCTGACAATAAGGTAGCCAAAATAGTAGAGGGGTCTTCTACCCCTGAGGCCATTCGTAAGAAGGTGAAGGTTCCGAGTGATACTGATCCGTTGCCATCTCGGTTGGATATTGGCTTCATTGTTTTGGATGAAGAAAAGAAGGACAATCAGGGGAACCTAACTAAATTGATTCTACTGGAGCAACGGTCGGAGAGAAAGAGTGATCGGATGGTTTCGGCGTCCTCTTCTGTCCCACTTGAATCAACTAAGGTCGTCGATGTAGAAATGCCTCCAACTTGTCCCTCACCTTCCTAGATCCAACCCGATCGCTCCCAGCACATCGTCCGGGGAAGACCCCCATAGAGTTTTCTATTAAACGTGAGATAGTCTTTACTGACTCTGACTCTAATGATGGGGTCTTAACTCAGAGGAGCAATTTGTTGACAATGATCTCCTTAACGTCACGGAGAGCAAATGCTTGGACCGGTGCTGACGTCAAGGGCTGATGCTAAAGTGAGAGACTAGTGCTGTAGTAAAGTTAGTTGAGGATATACAGCTAGCCCTGTCTGGGGATAATCCCCCTGTTACACCGCTCAGGTACCTCCCTAAGGATTGTGTCAGTGAAGGTCAAGCTCTTGAGAGGCAGTGTTTTGAAGCTCTTGTAACTGCTTCTCAGGATGATGAGGGTGCTGTGGTCTCAAAGACGCCGAACGTTGTTGATCCGACTCTTCTAGTGATGCACCCAGCTACTTCTGCCTCTAGCCATAAGCAATCAACCCCATCAACATTTCTAGATGTTCTAGTTTCCAGATCCCCCCATCCCCCTCGCTCAAGCAGTTCTCAAGTTGATCCCTTCTCTATGATTCGACCAATGTCAGCTGGTGAGGGGTATATTAGCAATGGGTACTAGAGGGAAGCCAAGATTGCAGCTGCTTCTAATCGGGTCCATATGATCTTTAACAACTGGGTTTTTGTAAGTGCCTTCTGCATAGTCTTTTGCTTGTATATTTTCCAGTTTCTCTAACTCTTACCCCTTTAGGCGGTGGAAGAACTGTCTCGAGCCTTGGCTGATCAAAAGAGGCAGGTTGTTGAGATATCTCGGTTGAAGAAAGATCTTATCAAAAAAGATGATGCTCTCATGTATTTCTCTACCAGTGCTTCCAATGTTAAGCAGTTTGAAGAGAAGCTGAAGGCCCACGCTGCAACTGTGTTTGCCCTGAGAAAGACCAAAGCCAACGTCCAGAGTAGGGCTTCGGCATTTAAGGCAACCCTTAGGTAGCTTACCACAAATAATGCTAAGCTAGAAAAGAGGATTGCCAAAGTAGAATTATAGAATGCTCAACTTGAGCCGAGGGCCATCCTGGTTGAAATGGTAGTGAAGAAGTCTCTAGAGGTGACTCAGCTTGCTTAAGATACCTTTACTTCTGCCCAACAAATCATGCTTTAAACGCAGCAGGCATCTGAGAATACTCGGATCCACTATGAGCATATGGCCAAGGACTTGGAGCAGCAGAAAGTCAGTATGAAGGTGTTTTCTTAGGAGGCTAGGTTGGCTCTTAATGTCCAAAACATGGACCACTACAAAAGATCCCCAGCTTTTGATGCCATCATACTGAAGGAATATGAGAGCGGGCTGACCACCGCTTGGGCTTTCTTCAGGGGCAAGAAGGTGTCTTCAGAAGAGTCTCACAGTAAATGGGACAAAGCTATCAAGAAACATAAAAATGAGTCCCTAGAAGTCGTACGGAATATAGGATTCAATGGAGGGCATACCGTAGGTCATTCGGGAAGGAGCCTCATCTCATACACCTGGAGATTCCTTCAAAGTCTTCTTTTGATGGTTTTCCACACCAACGAAGAGAGCGGCATCTTAGCCAAGGGGGCTGATGTCGGTTCCATACTGGGTACAGACTATTCTCCTTTCATGGCTGACGAGCCCGAGGATCATATCACTTGGCTGGATTTCGGAGATCTTAGCCAAGATTGTGGTGGTGATCATCCTCCTGGCAGTTCTGGCCCTGGAGGACCTTCTAGCACCCTAGATGCTTGAGAGTCTATTTTTTTGTTATCCATGTAGTCACTGTCTTGTAATCGCCCCACTTTTTAAATAAAACTAAATTTTATTCTTTTTGCTGTTTCTGCATAGTTTAGTGACTTGATATGAATTGGTTATCCCACTGTGCATTAATGATAATCCAAGCTCTGAGCTAGTAACAATAACGGTATAAAAATTGAACGGTTTATGGATGGTTATGACCCCTTATTAACTAGAACTATGCATGTCGAGCCATGCCTAAGTTAATTGTTTTAGTCATGATCACACCCTCTCACTTGGTTCAAATTATCTTTGGTTGCTGCTACGAGTTAGCTCGGGCACATTATTGCTAACCCAGTTTCTCTAATTTGACCATGACTGTTCATTAACCCAAGTTATATTGAGGTTATTTTCCTGATTTTGGTTGCTAACCCAGTTTCTCTAATTTAAACAGGACTGTTCATTAACCCAAGCTATATTGAGGCTATTTTCCTGATTTTGGTCAAATAACTTCATATGATAGGGTTTGAATAGCCCTTATAGAGGTAGGGTCAGGGGAGCCGTTTGGGTTAGCTGATTGGTTACTCAAGCCCTCGATCATCTTACTACTTTTATGTCAAGAAGTGTTCTTTTATAACCCATTTACATGGTTTCTAGTTTATAGACTCTTGTCTTTTATCTGTTAACTAGATCATTGGGACGTCTCCCAATAGCCTGTTGATCAAGATTCGTTGCAACAGAGCGTCTCATACTTTACTGACTTAACAAAGGCTTTAGTTGCACTTATTTTTAAGTAAAAATACTTATCTCTTGTTCAACTCTTGACGCATCTCATCAAGTGCTTGCAACCTGAAGGTGCCCTAACAATGCTTTATTGCACCCAGTTAGTCTCAGTGAGTGTACACTGCATTAGCGACATATGTTTTTGGCCTTCTCATTGGGCCTCTTAAGCGCCCCAATCGATACTGAGCGATTTGTAGGTACCCTGAGATTGCTTTTGTATACGAAAGTAAAGTTTTAGAACACTATTCTTGATTTTTGAATTTGTTCCCTCAAAGGGACTTTTATTGAATGCTAAAAGGAAACATAAAACAATCAGCTAACAAAGCAAGTTAGTCTCTAAAGAAACAAAAACAAACAAGAAAAACTGAGGGACCCATAGGGGTAAAACATCTTTATGTATTGAGCATTGCATAGTCTGGGTAACTCGCTTCCTTCTGGTCGGGCATGGCGATACGCCCCATGTCCGGCCAACCCGACCACCTAGTATGGACCTTCCCATTTATCTGCCAAAGCAACAACTAACTTATCTATTGTACTGGGCGACAACCTTCTCAGAACTAGATCTCCAAGTTGGAATCTCCTGATTCGGACATAGAGTTATAGTATCTAGCAACCCTTTGCTGATAGGCCGCGGTCCTTACCCTCGACATATCTCTTTTTTCTTTCAACTCGTCTAAGTTCTGTTCCAGCATACCAGTGTTTGACTCAGGGTGGAAGAGATGCACCCTTGGTGAGTTATGAATTACTTCAATCGGGATCACTGCCTCTGCCCCGAATGCTAGTGAATAAGGGGTTTCCCCCGTTGAAATCCTTTATGTGGTTCGATATGCCCATAGAACTTCATGCAGTTTGTCTGCCCAGTTCCCTTTCATGGAGTCTAGCTTTGCCTTCAGGGTGTGCTAGATTATCTTGTTCACTGCTTCTGTCTGGCCATTGGTCTCGATTATCTTGTTCACTGTTAAATTGAGTTCCGTTGTCCGTGATTATCATATCTGGGATTCTAAACAGGTAGATGATGTTCTTCTTGATGAAACTCATCGTATTGGCCTCGGTTATATGTACTAACACTTCTGCCTCGACCCATTTGGTAAAGTAATCTACGATCACAATGACGTGTTTTGCCCCACCTTTGGTTACAGCTAGCATCTGGGTCGATCAAGTCTAACCCCCACATGGCAATCGACCAAGGTGATGGCAAGCTCTTCAACTACTCGGGAGGCTTTTTTATGTCATTAGCTATCCTCTGGCAACCCCTATATTGATCCGCGACTGCTTGAGTGTCTTGGAATAGGGTTGGCCAGTAAAAGACTTGTATGAGAGTTTTGTGTGCCGGGCTTTTAGCTCCTGTGTGATTCCCACATACTCCTTCGTGGATGCTTTCTAATATCTGTCTGCCTTCTGCTTGGCAGACACAAATTATCTCACTAACCTCCTTAAATTTGTACTAACATAACCGCCCGCCTACAAAAAGAAATTCAAGATTAAAAAATTATTCAAAACTTAATAATATATATATATATAGTGGTACTCTCTTAAGGGATTCTTTATTTTAATTTTGGTATGGATCACCATTAAATTGTATCCATTTTTATGAATTTTGATATGAATTTTTGTGTGGATGATATGTTCAATGAAATCTACCAAGATTAAAAAATTATTCAAAACTTAATATAATATTATATATATATATATAGTGTTACTCTCTTAAGAGATTCTTTATTTTAATTTCGGTATGGATCACCATTAAATCACATCCATTTTTATGAATTTTGATATGAATTTTTGTATGGATGATATGTTCAATGAAATCTACCTATGAATAACGTTTGAGAATTTTTCAAGCACGACAACTATTTATCCAAATTTTGTTAAATTTAAAGGTATCGAAAAATGGGCGAAATATAGGAAAATTCAAAACAAAAAAAAGTTGTACTTTAAAATTTCTCAAATTTTATTCATCGATAGATTTCATTGAACATATCATCCACAAAAAAATTCATTTCAGAATTCATAAAAATGGACACTATTTCATGACGGTCTTTACCGAAATTATAATAAATAATCATTTATGAGAGAACCATTCTATATATATATAAGAGATGTACATATTAAAATCTTTTTTATCTTTATAAATACCTTGGAAAAAAAGTGATAGCTAGAGCTTTGAACTTGTTCAAACCTTGCTAAGAGAATATAGTTTGTATATATTCCGACATAAAAAATAAACATTCAAATTCAAGTTTTAATTGTAAAATAATTATTATAAAAATACAAAACAATTCATGAATATTACCTCTTTTTTGGCAGTCACAATTCTTGGACTTATCTTATAGTGACTGAACAATCACTTAAGTCTGTTGAATACATATATTAATAATACTATTATTTTAACTAAAATAGATTCAGAAGTATTACGTGAGTTATATACAGATAAATAAAATAAAATTGAATCACATGTTTACTCTCATAACCTACATAGTGATTCATTAATCCTAAATAAGCACTAAAAAGGACACAACAAAATATAAATTTTATAAAAAGATATTAGAAACCGTAAATGATGAACATTAGATGACTCGGTGGATTGTGGCAATTCGGTCTGAAGTCTGAGGAACGCCTAGAGCCAATTTGTCTTCCCTCCATTTGTTGTGTCGGGAACATGTTATGTTTAGGCCATATTTTCATTAAAAAACGGATAAAATGTAAGAAACAAAGCAAATAAATATATTGTATGTAGAGCAATAGAGAGCAAGAGCGACTTTTTGACATTTTTTTTGGGTTAGTGTTCATGTTAACATGATGTGGAGAATACCGATCAAAGATTAGCATTCTTTTAAAACACATCAAAAACCATTTAAAAGAAAATAAAAATGAGAAAATGGTAGAATAGAAAGGTTTATTATTATTATTGTTGTTATTATTATTATTATTATTAAGAGTTTCATTAAGAGAATTTAATTATTATCCCATCAATTATGGAATTTGCCTCTTAATGTGTGATTTTTGAGATTATCTCTTGATTGACTCTTGATTTTTGATTATGATCAAAACTTTCCCGATTAATATAATATCTCAACCACCCATATGCTATTAATAAATCTCAGCTATTGGATAATGAACACATGAGTGATTGAGATGTTGAATCAAAGTTTTAGCCTGACCCTATATATATATTTAAAATTTACAAATTAATTAATTAATTAATTAGATTAATGAATTAATATTATTGTATTTTTTAAAACTATTTTGATACCCAAATTTTATGCTCAAATGACGTGGCAACACTCGAATCCATTCATTTAAATAGTATAAATCTAATACAATTTAAATGAATGAATTATAATGTTGCTACATCATTTGGGCACCAAATTTGGACAAAGTAGCATTATTGTTTTTTTTAATCTATTAATGTTGTCTTTTGAATTTTCAATTAAAAAAATTAATAGTCCATTTAAAAGAAAATAAAAATGAGAAAACCGTAGAATATGAAAGTTTTTTTTTTTGTTATGAGATTGATTAGGAGAATTTAATTATGGACAATAATTTGGTACTGAGTCAGTACCCAATATACTGACCTTATATTTTAATTGGTGGAAAAAACCATTTACAGTGTTGGATATTAAATACATAGGGTTGGTGGTGAATTTTTCCACCAATAAAAATATAGGAGTTAGCACCTTGGGTACTGACTAGTCAGTACCCAAATATTTTCCGGTCAGTACCCAAATATTTTTCTTTAATTATTATTTCAATAATTATAGGATTATCTCTCAATTGATTTTGATTAAAAAATCATGCAATTAGGTCCAACTGCATATTTATCTGGTTATGTTGATATAAATTGAAATTAAAGTATTTAAACTCAAAGGACCCTCGTGGTGACACGTCTATCGATTCCATTGTCTATCGATTCCATTCAATTGCTTTGGACATTCCATTTTTTATAAATAAATCCATCTATTGCCTTTTCTATTTCTTTTACTTTTTTGCAATTTTTGTTTTCTAATTTTTATTGTTTTGATCTCTACTAGGGGTGGGCGCGGTCAAAACCGAACCGAACCGAACCGAACCGAAAATATTTCGGTTTACCCAAAAGTGAACCGGTTTAAACCGAATAAGAAATGGTAACCGAACTGAATTGAGCTGATTTGAATCGGTTCGATTCGGTTCGGTTCGGTTCATTTCGGTTTTGGGCCTAATGGGCATTTTTTAATTGATGGGCTAAATGAGTTTTTTAATAATTTTTTATCTTTAATGGACTGTTGTTAGTTGTTACCTTGTTGGATTCTAATTTTGGATACAAGTTTGATAAATTTTACTAGCCCAAACCCAAATCAAACATAACTAATAATATTTAAGTTATACTTTATTACAAAAATCACAAATTAAATAAACATGAAATTACATACTACAAACATATCTCCATACAAGACATACATCACTTCACAAGTGACATACAATTAAAATGTCTAATATAAAAACTTTAAATCATAAATTCAAACTCTAAATAAAAATTACAATCCAAATACAAACTCCAAATAAATACTACAGTCCAAATACAAACTCCAAATAAATATTACAATCCAAATCCAAATTTAAAATCAAAATTATAAAATAAAACCAAATGGGGTTAAATAAGTAAGACTGCTAGGCTTTCCTGCATGGCTGCATTCATAAATAAAATAATAATTAGTAATGTCAGTTAAATAAGTAAGTTGCATCCATGCTATCAAACAATTATATGCATATACAAACAATTAAAGTGTTTCTCCTTAAACCGGATATGAGCATAGGCTACGGATCCATAAGCCATAAGAAGAACTCCATGATCCAAGTGCTTCCCACAAATGTATGGGCACGAAACTCCACCGATATATGTTTGCATATAAACTGCATTAATACCCACTACAAAAGCAAATAACAAATAATCAGTATAAATTTACTCGACCAATCTTTGAAACCAACAACCACCAAAGCAACCAAAGAAAGGGAAATGAATTATAGGACACTAGTAGGCAGCAATTTGATCTTCATCAATAGAAACAACAATGAAGTTAGATACTGAAGCAACAACTTTGGTTTTATCAAATTTGTAGCCACCACGATCAGTCACAGTGTAAGGATAATCCTCCTCTCACTCAAGTCCACCAGCCTTGAGTGTGTACTCAAAGGCAGAGGTCATTAGCCCACCATTACATCCAGAATCACAAGCGTCATATTCTTCTGGATCGCACTGCAAAGTTACAAACTAATTATCTTAATATCGATAATAAAATTTTTCAGATTATATACGCTGTCAAGTGACTCAAGAATGAGCTTTCAAGCAGCTAATAGGTCTATCATGAATCACTTGATAAAATGCAAATACAGAACCGTCAAATTTGAGAACAGAAAAAGCATAAGGCCACTATGACCGATGAATTCACAACAATCTTCGCAAGAAATTAGTTTATACCCCAGCAAGGTTCGGTTCTAATGTACCCGGCTAATATTACTTCACATACACACAAGACAAATAGTACACACCACAAGATCAAATTCATTTTTGCCTTCTACAGATAAATGTAAGCTCGAGCACAAAATTGAACGCCTTGGACAATAACTCTTTCAATAAACAAAATTTCTAATTTCACTTTCAGGTTGAATCGCATATGCTATCGCAATAAAACTGCACATATAGATTGCTTATCAAACAATAAACAGAACCAAAATTACAATATAGAGCATTCTTGCATCTCTAATCATTTAATGAGTTTGATTTGTTTCATTACTAGAACAGGCTTCGTACTAATTTCCAGTAACTAGCAGTTTGTGATTAGGCATCACAATTCATCCTATCTAACAATTTAATAAATAAATTCTAAAATTCTTCAAAAAAAATTCAATCCCTAAACAACAAATACCAAACAGAAACAATATTATGACAAAACAATAACTAAATCGAAAGATCAAATAAAGAAGGACTCAAAACCTCATGATCACAATCGGCAAGTTGTTGCTCACTCAAGCTCACTAGCTCGCCAGTGGCCAAAAAGTGTGCTCCCTCTAAGGCCCCAGTTGTACTAAATGACCAGCACGAACCACATGAGCCCTATATTTCACAAAAAAAAATTGATTTTTTTCTTAGATGAGCTGAATGGAGGAGCTGAGTCAGTTGACGTTGAAGATTTGGTTGGAGTCTGAACATGAAGGAGACCAGATCGGTTGAGCAAAGACCACAACAGTCGACGGTGGTCATCGAATATGCAGAAAAAATAAGACAAAAACAAAAGTTACAAAATTACTTGTTTGAAGAAGAAAATAATTAACAAAATAAGAAAATAATAAGAGATTTGAGTCGAGTGAGTAGTGACAAACCTTCTTTGAGGTTTGAGTTGAGACGAGCAGAGAGTCAGCCGGTGAACATGACCAGATCGGAGACGAATGACACTCCGACGGAGATGAGAAGCTGAGATGACTGGCGAAGAGTGGAGACGAGCAACGGTCAACTGAAAGAGAGGTGAGAATCGGTGAGAGGTGAGCAGCGGTGAGAGGTGAGCAGTGGTCGACTGAAAGAGAGGTGAGCAGCGCCGCAGTGAGAGGTCAGAGGTGAGCAGCGGTCGAAAGAGATGAAGAATGAAAGTCCGAAAGAAATGAAATTGGTTAGGGTTAGGGATTTAGGTTTTTTTTTAAACTTATATATATACGGTTCAGCGGTTCAATCCGGTTTTTGATGAACCAAATCGATTTGAACCGAAATTTTTTCGGTTTTTTATTTTTTAAACTGGTTTGAACTGAATTAATTTGATGAATCGAACCGAACACCTATTTTTTGGTTCGGTTTGAATCGGTTCGGTTCGGTTTCGAACCTAGTGCCCACCCCTAATCTCCACAATTTAACGATGGACGGTAGAGATCCATGTACCTTTTTATCTTTTCATTTATTTTTTTAAAGTAAAAATAAAATAAAAATGAAAAATAAGAAAAAGAACCCTTACACCAATTAAGTTTGACTATGTTTGATTAATAACAAAAGATATCCCGCTACACCCATTTTTAAATGACTTTTAATTTCTAAAATCCCCTTTTATTTTCGTCTTGGTAAGTCAAACTTAAACGTTCATCAAGTTTAATTGTTTAAACTAATAGTATTTTCATCTATTGAAGGTTTTTTTTACAAAAAATAAAAATCAAAACGTGGAGATATAATTATTAAAAAAGATAAAAATAAAAACATATATTTTTAAAAAATATAAATGTATAGATTGATATCCACCGTCCGGACGATGGAGATCAAATAACAACAACAACAAAATATAATTCGAAAATTAACATAAAAAAGAAAGTAAAAACTGGGAATAACCTACCTATTTCTTCACGACGTCTCATCTGCAAATCTCTCATTCATTCACTACTCCTCTTTTCTTCCAAGTTCCAAGTTCCAAGTTCCAATATCTTTTTACTCCTTCCTTTTATCTTCTTCATCTGAATCTATTTATTCTTTTTGAACTAATTTTTGATGACCTCAACTACCTCTGTATAATAGATATTAAGGAAATTAAAAGAACATTTTATTTCAATAACCAAGGATATAACAACACCGATCAATTATTATAGTATTGACCACAATATGTTGGTCATATCAAACAGATAAATAAATATATAAATAGAATGAGCAAAAGGATGTCAAAAGATATTGAATCGATTTAAGGTACTGACCATAAGAGTAGACACCAATCAATAACTTCTTCAAGAAATCATAACTCACTTGCCCAACATTTTTACCGTGGTCCACGGCTCCATTGCCTTCTATCTTGGAATCCCCAATCAAAAACCACTCGAATAGGACGGTCATCTTTTTTGGAGTAGAATAAAGATGTCAACTTTGATCGGAATGAATAACACTGGAGAAATAAGCAAACAACAACTGTAAGCTTTGTAACTTATATTACAGCAACCTAAAGGCTAAAAACAATAGTAGTCTAAATAAAGTAAAAATAAAAAAAGTGAGAAACATATAAGCTTAATCAAGTTTAAGTTAAATTAACAAAACAATATAGAAAATGTCAGCAGAATTCTTCTTGCAACCCTAGAAACCTCATTCCCAATACGCTGAAAGCAATTCATGAGAAGAACAAAGACGTATACTACCTTAAATCCAAAAATAAAATAAAAAATCATGACGTGCTTCCAAGAAAACAATTCAAGCAAAGACTATGGATTTGTATACGTGGAAATGGTGAGGAATGTTACTTTTTTTTTATCGTGTTGTAATGATGTTACCAGTTTAATAACTTATGTTTAAAAGACACCTATTATGGTGAACTACTCAAATTGCCCTTAAAATTTGTCTTTGTGCTTCCATCTACAATTTAAAAAAGAAAAGTCATATTCTCTTTCTAAAAACGTTATCTGAAAATCATTCTCCTTATTTTCTTTCATGCATTTGTGACTGGTTTAACAATGTATCAATCTGTATATGAACATGTAGTTTCCAGAATTTGTATGATTTTATTTTTATTCTTTTCCGACATTTTTTTTTCATTTTTTTCCGATTTTTTTTATTGGTTCAAGCTTTTTTTTTCTAATAGTTCGAGTTTTTTTTTTTATTATTCCTAGCTTTTATTTTTTTGATTATTTACGAGCTCTTTTGGAAAGAATTCGAGTTTTTTTTTGTATTGAATCGAGCCTTTTTTGTATTGGTCCGAGCTTTTTTTCCATTAGTTCGAGTTTTTTTTTTGTATTGGTTCGAGTTTTTTTCTATAAGTTCGAGCTTTTTTTGTATTGGTCCGAGCTTTTTTTCTATTGGTCCGAGCTTTTTTTGTATTGGTCCGAGCTTCTATTTTTTGACTATTTCCGAGTTTTTTTGGAAAGATTTCGAGCTTTTTTTATATTGGTCCGAGCTTTTTTACCATTGGTCCGAGCTTTTTTGTATTGGTCCGAGCTTTTTTTCCATTAGTCCGAGTTTTTTTTTGTATTGGTCCGAGTTTTTTTTATATTGGTCCGAGCTTTTTTTCCATTGGTTCGATCTTTTTTTGTATTGGTCCGAACTTTTTTTGTATTGGTCTGAGCTTTTTTTCCATTGGTCCGAGCTTTTTTTTATTG
The DNA here is from genome assembly GCA_032871835.1 of Dipteronia dyeriana. Classification (NCBI taxonomy): domain Eukaryota; kingdom Viridiplantae; phylum Streptophyta; class Magnoliopsida; order Sapindales; family Sapindaceae; genus Dipteronia; species Dipteronia dyeriana. The sequence continues at coordinate 22,369,348 of CM065297.1, forward strand.
GTCCTAGTTTTTTTCTATTAGTTCGAGTTTTTTTTGTATTTGCCCGAGTTTTTTTGTATTGGTCAGAGCTTTTTTTTCATTAATTCGAGATTTTTTTGTATTGGTCCTAGTTTATTTTTCCATTGGTTCGAGCTTTTTTTGTATTGATTCGAGTTTTTATTTTTTTGATTATTTCCGAGCTTTTTTAGAAAGATTTCGAGCTTTTTTTGTATTAGTCCGAGCTTTTTTCTATTAGTTCGAGTTTTTTTTGTATTGGTTCGAGCTTTTTTTCCATTTGTTCGAGTTTTTTTTGTATTGATTCGAGTTTTTATTTTTTTGATTATTTCCGAGCTTTTTTGGAAAGATTTCGAGCTTTTTTTGTATTGGTCCGAGCTTTTTTTCCATTGGTTCGAGCTTTTTTTTGTATTGGTCCGAACTTTTTTCTATTAGTTCGAGCTTTTTTTGTATTGGTCAGCTTTTTTGTATTGGTCCGAGCTTTTTTTCCATTAGTTTGAGCTTTTTTTGTATTGGTTTGAGTTTTTGTTTTTTTGACTATTTCCGAGCTTTTTTTGTATTGGTCCGAGCTTTTTTTGTATTGGTTTGAGTTTTTGTTTTTTTGACTATTTCCGAGCTTTTTTTGTATTGGTCCGAACTTTTTTCTATTAGTTCGAGTTTTTTTTATATTGGTTCGAGCTTTTATTTTTTTGACTATTTTCCAGTTTTTTTTTTGTATTGATCCGAGTTTTTTTTCTATTAGTTCGAACTTTTTTTCTATCTGTTCGGGCTTTTATTTTTTGACTGTTTCCCAGTTTTTTTTGGAAAAATTTCGAGCTTTTATCAACACACAACAGATCAAAAATTGGTTTAGTTAAATCGAGTAAGTTTTTTAGTAAAGGTTTCGAGCCTTTTAAGTACTAACCAGAAAAAAAAGCTCTGGGGGCGCTGCCCCCTGCCCCTCCACGAGCTGAACTGCCAGCTCGACCATCGCGAGCTCGGCGGGGGAGCTCGACCCCCGAATACGTCTATGGAGCGCCTGAGTTTCAACTAAACTTTCTCTCTCTATTTCAAAACTTTCACTGTAAAAAATGAATGAAAGACTCTGATGGAAAAACTATTGAAGACATTTTTATCCGTTCACCATAATACGTGCCTTTTAAACAATAAGTTATTAAAGCAGTGACAATGTTGAAATACCACATCCAAAAAGTGTTATTTAATTTTTGACCCCTTTGTATACTATCTTAAACAAAGAAGCCATTGCCCTCGAACATCAAAAAAGCCAAGAGAATAAGGCTCAGTTTGGCATTGCTTCCTCAGCTGCTTTTGGGGCCAAAAGTGATTCCGATCCAAAAACAGGGTGTTTGGTAAAATCTCGGGGAAGTACTTTTGGTCACTTTTAGCTTCTCCGAACTGAATTTTTTAGAAGGTACAAATACATGCTTTTGGATTTTGGCTTCTGCTTTTAGAAAACGCATTACAGTAATATTAAATAAAATTTTACCAACTTTCCAATTTTATCCTTGCCTTTAACGAAACTTACCAAAAAAATTGGGGTTTTCATTTCTATACAAAAAATTTGTTGCTATAACTCTACAAAAAAATGGGGCTAATTAATTCAATAAAGTAGAATAAAAAAGAAATAAAAAAATAAAGTAGAATAAAAAAGAAATAAATAAATAAATAAATGAGACTAATTAATTCAATAAAGTAGAATAAAAAATGGGACTAATTAATTCAATAAAGTACCATAATTATATAAAACTTAACACTAAATACAAATATACAAGAAAAATGTAAAGTATAGCACATTAACACCATTTAGATGTCTATATCTTTTTAGTAATTTTACACACTCACAACACTTTTTACTTCAGTTTACCAAACACATTGGAATTGCTTTTAGTTCTCACAATACTTTTGAAAAGCAGTTTACCAAACACTCAGATGATTCTTCCCACAACAATTCCCCCCACAGCAATTCCAAAAGCACTTCTCCCCACATCACAACAATGCCAAACTGGGTCTAAGAGAGAGTAGTAGAAAACTACCAAACATCGGGGCTCACTTGAATCGCATTGTCTACTTTGGTAAAATAATTTGGGTTTGTCCGGTAATACTCTAGTAAGTTTAGAAGATATTTTAAAATCTTTGGTCAATTGTATATTTGTATTCTCAGATGAATTTAGATTATTCAATATTTCGATGTATGGAAAATAAAATTGTTGTTCTTCTATGAACAATTTAAATTTATAGAAAATGATGGGTTGGAAAATGGAGGGTTAAATTTACAGATACTGAATGTAAAAATTAATTATTAAAACTAATTAATAGCCAACTATCCTTTTAATCATATATTAAATATGTTTAATGGGAATAATACCAAAAGAAAACTTATATATAAAGAGTGACATTTCTTTCCACTTCAATTAAATAGGAGTTCAATGTATAAAAAGAGTAACCTTTCATTTTTCATTTTAATTAAACATGTATATCATTAATATTAATTAATGGATACATAATTGATATTATGAGGAGTGAGGACCCATGAATTTTTTATCCTTTGTTTTTTGAAAAAAGCCACAATTAATGTATTTAAATATAAATTTTCCTTACGGTAACACGTATCGATGTGAGGGTCAACTTTTATATATTATATAGATATATAATATATAAAATGAAGTGTCCCCGACCTTCTATAGAAATATGAGATTTTTGAGACTTTTAAACGTTTTTAAAAAAACCTAAGACAACCTAAGACACGATACTTGGAGAAGATTCATGCATTCAAATAACTCAAAAAGCTTGAATTGATTCTCTAAATAAATATGTCAATGTTGTATTAAATTTTACTTATTATATACCGAAAGTTAGTACAAGTTATGGTGCTATAAATATTTATATCTAAGAACATTTAGAATGTCAAACAAACTAATAATTAGAAATTAACAAAGTATCAATTTTATTAAGCATATTATGTAGGTTGCAATGATGGAGATGGTATAAAATTAATAATAAATCTAGATCAGAAATGTCTCATGGTTGCTTTTAATCACCTTGCATCCAATGTATTGGAATAATAATTTAAATCATGACCATTTAAATTATTGTAAAGTTACAATTTATAATGCTCACACATTGTGTATGATGCAATCTAGTTAATTAATAATTTGGATATGATTTCTATCAAAAAGTCATTAAAAATAATACATTAATGGGATAAGAATGTTATGAGGTAAGGAACCGATCCCCTAATGGGGAATCATCGTATCTGCACTGTTTATTTTAAGTTGGTGTTATTGGCAAATTCTAGACGACATGACACATCAGCAAAAGACAAGAGTCGGGGTGCCACGTTGCCAGAAGTCAATTAGATTGAATCAACTCCAGTTGACCAAAGAGAACCCGTCAAACCCCCCAACCAAAATAACGCAGACGATCGGATAGGAAGATTCACTATGGATTGTCAATGGTTAGGGCGAAGGCTGTGGTCGGGTGAAACCACCAATCGGTGGGAGAAAACTTGGTCGGGTAAAACCACCGATCGGGGGGAGAATTTGGTCAGGTAAAATTAGCGATCAGACGCACGACACGTATATAGCATCCAGATTCGATGGAATCACGACCCAAATACATAGAGGGAGAGTACGACTGAAATAAAATGTCTAGAAGCATACTCTGATAAGGAAACAAACTTCCTTATATATATATATATATATATCAAAGTCTCGAATAGAAAAGAGATCTAAGGACAATTGAAATACAATCAACTCAAAACAGGAAAGAAGAAGAGCACGACTCTAAGAAGTTAAAATTTCATTAGATGACAAGGATTTTCTTTACTTGTATGTCAAGAATTAGGGTTCTATGAATATATAAGTAGACCCTAATAATACTCATAAAGGGGTTAACGTAAATTCTGCTTACAAAATGGTGAGAGAAATTGAGGGTTGTGATAAAAGTGTGTAATCCCCTTTTAACATAGTGAATTTTCCTCGCCGTTATCGGCAACCGTGGACGTTTCCCCACATTGGGGTTTTACCACGTACAATTCCATGTCTTGTTTATTTTTCGTTTAATTTTGCTTACAATTAGTTATTATTCTATATTAATTGTGTGGCGGGAGGTTAATCCAAAAATCAATGTCAACAACTGACGCTAGAAGGAGGGCGTGAACCTCCAATTTGGTTCACATGATCGATTTTTGAAGGAAGTTTGCTAAAGGCGACACCATGGACACCGGTAGAGACAAGTTCATCTCCATGCAACGTTGAAGCTTCGCGTGGTGCTAACGTTTCTAATCTTGTTGATGTCAGCGCCATAGGAGAAAACCCCATCCTCAAGAACCCCGTTATCCACCAGACCTGACATATTATATCAACGGGTGTAGCCACTGGTATCTCCCTAGAAGCATTCAAGCAGATGCAGGAGTCCTTGGGAAAAGTCATCGAAGATGCCGCTAGGCAGGGAATCAGCATATCAGCCACGACTAACCTAAGTTTACCGTATCCACTTTCCATGCTGATGGTAGCCCAGGATCCCAAGATACACTTCGAGATAGTAGCAGCCACTCTAGGAGCGCCCTAAAACTCTGGAAGAGATAAGGCAAAGCATCATGAAAAAGGGGGTCGTTCATACAGAAAAGATGACCGAGAATATCAGAAAGCAAGGGAACATTGAGAGTCTAGTTCGCAGGAAGACCTGAAGAGGTATAATGGAGCGAAAACCTACCATGAACAATCACACAGACATGATGGCTAGCTAAAAAGGTCCCGCTCACATTCAAATGATGATGAAATAGCCTCTATAAGGCACATGGAGCCAACCCCTGCAGTCAAGAGTGACCCTTTCGGTGCAGTCAGACGTGACCCCTTCGGTTCTGTCAAAGGTTTGATAAACATGGGGAGCCTAAAAGATAACGAGAGATTCTCCTTAGGAGGATAGAAGCCCTTGAACTAAGGCAGAACGTGGGAAACCCACTGATCGAGAATTCCGAAAGCTCGTTTGCTGATTCTATAAAGTAGGCCCGTTTTTTGAAGAAATTCAGAATGCCGCATATGGAGCAATTCAAAACCAATACTAACCCACATAAGCATGTATGGAGGTACTAGAGTGCCATGGGGCAGTATGATTATGATGATACCCTCATGTGTTAGATGTTCTCGAAAACGTTGAAAGATCAGGGTTTCAGATGGTTTAGAGGGTTGACCGCATGCTTCATTAGGAATTTTAAAGAGTTAGTGCAAGCGTTCACCAGGAAATTCATGGGAAGAAACTAGTGAAGGAAATCCATATCAGCCTTGTCAACCCTAAGGCAAAGGAGAGACGAGAAGTTAAAAGACTACCTGGCTAGATTCTCGTAAGAAGATCCCAACGATGATGAAGTAGTGTCGGTATTCATCAATAATTTACAGCATAACCATCTGACCCTAAGCATGAGGTAAAGTTGGGCGACCACATATGCAAGCATGGTAGACCATGTCGAAGGATACACCACGGCAGAGGAAGAACATCTAGCCCATGGTAGAGAGCTCATACACGGGGGTCGATTGGAAAGTTGCCAAAAGCATAAGGATGGTAATCCAAGGAACATCGACAAAGAGGAGCAGAAAGGCAGTGGAGGAAATGATTGGGACCCAATAATTTTCACCGAAGCAGATGCACATGCATCGGAAGTAAGGCCGAACAATATAATTTTGGTGTCGGTTCGTGTAGGGCATAGGGAAGTAAGAAGGGTGTTGATCGACAATGAAAGCTTAATGGATATTCCTTGTGTAGAATTTTTTGACCAACTCGGGTTGCAAATAAAAGACCTCCAACTACTTTAAGTCCCACTTAGATGCTTTCAAGGAATATAAGTAAGATCGTTAGGAACGGTGAAGTTTTCTGTGGATATCGGAAGCTTTCCCTGTACCAAGATAGTGCTACTGGCTTTGAGGTTATGAATGTAGAGAATTGGCCATACAATGCCCTATTGGGCTAGCCTTTCTCAAACAAGATGAGGGTCATGATCGCCACCTATCACTAACAGTGACGTTTCCTACGGAAGCAAGAGTGGGAGTCAAGAGAAGCTCGCACGAGTGGGAAAGAAAGGCAAATCTTGCTATGTATAGGGAGAAAGCAAAATCAAGGGTAATGCAGGTGTACACCCTTGGTAAGTATGAAGACCAGAAGATGGATGATGTAGAGGTTGGAGCAGAAACTCTAACTCGGTTCGACTTGGACCCAAGGGAGACACCTGCGAGAGATGGGAAAATTTTGGAAGATGAACCGACCATAGAGGTTGCAGTTGATGACCACTATCCGAAAAAAACTATAAGGCTTAGGGCTCAACTAACAAAGCAAGTGCGAGATGAGATTTCCAGTCTACTTAAGGACTATAAAAATGTACTTTCATGGAAACATGAGGATATACCGAGAATCGATTCAAAGATAATTTCACATTGTTTAGCAGTTGGCCCTGACCACAAGCCAATCATTCAAAAAAGAAGGCGGCTTAACCCAGAGAGGAGCAAGACGATCAAAGAGGAGGTAGAGAAATTGTTGGCAGCAGTATTTATAAGGGAAGTAAAGTACCCTGAATGGGTGGCCAACGTGGTGTTGGTAAAAAAGAAGAATGACTATTGGTGGATCCGTGTGGATTTCACCGACCTTAACAAAGCATGCCCAAAGGATAACTTTCCTCTACCTCGGATTGACCAGTTAGTGGATGCAACAACTGGTCATGAATTGTTGAGCTTCATGGATGCGTACTCAGGATATAACTAGATATAGATGTTTGAACATGATAAAGACAAAACATCCTTTACCACCGACCAGGGGCTATATTGTTACATAGTCATGCCTTTTGGTCTCAAAAACGCCGGAGTAACTTACTAGAGACTGGTGAATAAGTTGTTCACTCGACAGATCGGTAGAAACATAGTAGTATATATGGATGATATGCTGACAAAAAGTATCACGTTAGAGGAACATGCAGGAGATCTTAGGGAAACATTCGGAGTGGTATGAAGCTCAACCCAAAAAAGTGTGTCTTTGGAGTACCTTCGGGAAGATTCCTAGGGTTTCAAGTTCACTGGAGGGGAATTGAAGTTAACCCAGAGAAAATAAAGGTGATGGAGGAAATTAGGTCTCCAAGAACATTAAAGGAAAACCAAAGGCTAACAGGGTTCTTAGCATCTCTGAATCGATTTATAAGTAACTCAACTGACAAGTGTCTTCCCTTTTTTAAGGTGTTGGCGGTAATTTTTGGATGGATCACACATCGAACAGAATGTATATAAAATCATATAATTGCTAATTACGAATAGTTAAGAAAGCAAAAGAAACACGAGGATTTTACGTGGTAAAACCCCAAGAACGGGGAAACGTTCATGGTTGCCTGAAACCGGTGAGGAAAGTAATTCACTATGAATAATTGATTACACACTCAGTCTCTCATGCTCTCTAGTCTTAATTTTTCTTCCACCATTTCATGGATGTTATTAGGATCTATTTATACATGCATAGAACCCTAATTTGTGCTATACAAGTAAATGAAGTTGACGTGTTTGAGTCGTTTTATTCTTCTTTCCCGTTTCGCGATCTTCACGCATTAGGTCTCTTGCCTAATTTGGACTCTGACATCAATAGGGAAATTTGCTTCCTTATCAAAGTGTGCTTCGAGGCACCTTACTAGAGTATGACTCATTTTGCCTGTATTTGATAGTATCTACGTGTCGATCTGCCGATCATCTGTTATAACCCGACCAAGCCTTATTCTCCACTACCAATGATTCAATCCCGATCGGAGGCTTTGACCCGACCATCTCGATATCCCCAACCAGGTGTTATGAAACCATATTTGGCCAGCTTAGGTAGGTTCAAGAAGGTTGACTCTTGGTGATGTGGCATCTCTAGCTCCCGCATCTTTGGGTAGTTATGCTGACTCATCATTCTTTAGATTTTACCAATAACAATACCCCCTTAAACGCACGAGGTCGGATAAACAACTTTCGCATGTAGGATGCATCCGGCTGCGTGTGTTTAATTCACTCTATCCTTTTTGTCTTGGAGTCCATTAATACCCATTTAATGCGCTACAGTTATCAATCACGCATATTTTGGCTGATGAAATCATTGCGCATCATTTTTGAAATTCCAATGGCGTGTGGTTTTCGGTTCTCGCACACCTTCCCCTACTTTCGGCTGATGACGCATGTTTACCTGGTGACATCACTTGCTTGTATATATTGTATTGAGGCATTTCACTTCTCTTTTTACGATTCGACATTTTTCTTTATCAAAAAGAAATCCCTAGCTTTCTTTTCCTTCGAGCCCCTTGCTCTTCTCAAATCTTCCATCCTTTCAAACGTTTCTCAAGGTATGGACCATATTCTTCATCATCAATATTTTGAGCTTCTTTTTCGTGCCGTTGAGGGTGGTAAAAATGAGAATATCGCTAGGCTCGAGTCCATTCTCTGGGGTCATGTTCTTGCTTCTTACCAACCCACTGCATTAAACCTGGATTATTCTATGGTTCACCTAGAGTTTGCTACCTTCCTCTTTGATCTTTCTGACTCTGATTCGGTTGATGTTTATGTAGATATATCAAAACAAAGCAGCTCCAGGTGGACCACCAGAGCTTTTCCCAAGGAATTTTCATGCACATCGGTCGATTTGAAGATATCTTCACAACTTCTCAAAATGAAGTTTAGCACCGACCATCCCTGTTCGTTCGACTCGGAGATAAATGTTATGACTGAGATCGAGCTAGTGAAGTTCAAGGATCGATTTGATCTGACCAGTGCGTAAAAATTATACTGCAGCGACGATCGGGCTGTATGGAATCCTCTCCCGGTGCGGTCGCTTTATACAGGGCTATGTTGTCCTCAGGGGTTACTCTCCCCTTTCAACCTTTTATCGCTCGATTCCTGGCACACGCTAGCGTTAATCCCGTCCAACTAACCCCCAATTCTTTTCGGGTGTTGATCAGTCTAAGGCACCTATGGAAAAAACTCTAGGCAAAACTGCCCCCAACCCCACAAGAGATCAGTAAGTTTTTTACGCTGAACCGATCTAACAGTAGGGGAAATTTCTACCTTCATTGTTGGGATCATTGTTGCTCATGGCAACTTCCATGGTCAGTTCCTCCAGGCCTTTGTCACTCTTTGGCGCTGCCTCTCTCGGGTCTAGTCAAACCCGGTCAGGGTTTTGGCCTTTGCCTCTGTTGGATCTACTTTTAGGTCTTTATCTTTTTCGATAGCATCCACTTGCATTACCCCCGACTCTGCCTTTTCCCTGTATACGGTGAGTTTCGCTTTCCTAGCCCACTCCTGTGAGCTTTTCATAATCCCCACTCTAACTTCGGTCGAAATTTCACCATGAGCGCGTAAGCTGCAATTACATTTTTTTTTTTGCTCCGGAAGGGTCGGCTTAGCAGAGCGTTATATGTCCAATTCTTGACATTTATGACCATGAAATACAATAATACCTTATTCGTATAAGGAAAGCTTCTAGCTTCTAGCTTCTACTGGTAGTTTAACGGTTCCCAATGCCCTTACCTCAATTCCTCCAAAACCTCTCAATGGAACCTTCTGTGGTTGGAGATCACTCCTCAGTAGTCCGAGTTGAACAAATGCCTCAATGCTCAAAATGTCTATTGAGCTACCATTATCAATCAATATTCTTCTCACTTACCTATGCCAGATGCAAATTGACACAACAATCCCGTTGTTTGGTCTGACCTCTGACTCGTGTGCATTCGCTTCAGTGAATTTTTTTGGTCCCTATCTTTGTTTTACTTTCTTCCGATCGGGACCTAGATGATTCACCTTCATACTTCTTTGGTTGTTCATGGCTTCCCTAACTTCGGACATCCTCTCTAGGCTACTACTTCCAGTATTGGGGCCATCAAAAATGGTGTTGATTGCCTCTCTATCCGAGTCTTTCTTTGGGCTTCTATAACTCTTATCCCGATCCCCTGTGTGGATATCATTTTGTCAATATTTACCTCTTCTGAGGATAACATCAGTAAGATGACCTTCTTGGATTAGCTTCTCAATGTAATCCCTGAGTTGGTAACATTTGGAGGTTTCGTGGGCATTCTCCAGGTGGAACCTGAAGTACTTGGTAGTATCCCTTCTAGTGAAGCTAGACTGCCTCAGGGGTTTTTTATATAAATTTTTTGTCATCTATCACATTCCAAATTTCCTCCTGTTTTCTGGCTAACAGTGTATAATTGGTATATTGGCGCCTTGAATTCTTTTTGTTCTATCGTCATCTCTTCACCCGTCTTTCCCTTTTTCCCCGTTACACTTCTAGTCATTCTTGTCAATGTTTTTTGAACCACTTTCCTAGTTCTTTTGACTGTGACCAGGATGACCTCCATGTATAAATTTTCCCCCGTGGGCAATATGTTCTTCTTCTGCCATGGTGTATCCCTCAACACGATCTACAATGCTTGCATATGTGGTGGGTCTGCCTCAGGCTTAAGGATAGGTGACTGCGTTGCAAGCTATTTACGAATGCAGAAACCACCACATCATCGTTAGGGTCTTGAACCTCTGATACCTCATATGAGAACCCGGTTAGGTAATTTTCTAGCTTTTCATCCTTCCTTTGCCTTAAGGTAAAAAGTGCTGACACCGATTTTCTCCTTTAGATATTCCCCATAAACTGTCTGGTGAACGCTCATGTCAACCCCTCAAAACTCTTGATAGACCCTGATTATAATCCTCCGAACCACTTGGATCCTTGATCCTCTAATGTCTGAGGGAACATACTACGTATGAGAGCGTCGTCATAATCGTATTGAGTCATATTGCTCTGGTATCTCCTGACGTGTTCCTATGGATTGGTATTGGACTTGAACTGCTCCACATGCAACATCTTAAATTTCTCTGAAAAGCGAGCCCGTCTTATGGCATCAGCAAATGGGCTCCCAAGACTCCTGACTAGGGGGTTATCTTGATTTTACTTTTTCTCCAAAGCTTATATTCTCCTGAGAATGACTTCGCACTCCCCTTCGGGTTCACCATGTCTGTCTAACCTTTGGTGCACTATGATCCCATATGGGTCTCTTCGCCCTCTAAGAGCATGCTAGTCATCACTTAAATTTGGTTGGAGCTTCTTACTTCGTCCATCATACCTGTCTTCCAACTCAGGATATAGTCTTGCACCGTCGTACCCTATGATATCCTTGCGTGAGCTTGACTCCTTATGTTCCTCGACCCTTCTATTCTGGTGGGGGCTGCTTCTTCTGCGTGAGCGCCCTCTTTTGTCCTGTTTCTCTACTCTATTTCTTCCAGACTTTTAGGGCACCTGGAGTAGTTGCCACGATCTTATAGCGTACCTTGGGTCCTTGAGGTACCATGGGTGTAGAGAGCTAGTACGGGAAATTCAGGTTCGCGGTTACGATTATGCTAATTCCCTGTCTGGCGACATCATCAATGACTCTCAGTAAGGATTCCCGAATTTTCCTGAATGCATCTTGAGATATCTCTGTAGTCAAGCCCGTGGTTGTGACCACGTCATGTCCACTTGTTGGTGGAGTTCTTAAAGGTAGATCTGTTTCAGGTGCATCGGCATCCACAACATTCGCATCTCGTGAGACATAAACGTTGCATGAGGACAAATCTTTATCGGTTCTAGAAACCATGATTTTACTTTCTATGACTAAATCTGTGGCTAATTATAACGTTAAAGGTCCAGTCTCTCCTTCTAGCGCCAGTTGTTGATGGTGATTTTTGGATGGATCACACGTTGAACAGAATGTATATAAAATCAAACAATTATGAATTGTAAATAGTTAAGAAAGCAAAAGAACCACGAGGATTTTACGTGGTAAAACCCCAGGAATGGGGAAACATCAATGGTTGCCTGAAACCGGTGAGGAAAGTAATTCACTATGAATAATTGATTACACACTCAGTCTCCTTGCTCTCTAGAGTCTTAATTTTTCTTCCACCCTTTCATGGGTGTTATTAGGGTTTATTTATACATGCATAGAACCCTAATTCGTGCTATACAAGTAAATAAAGTTGACGTGTTTGAGTCATTTTATTCTTCTTCCCTGTTTTGCGTTCTTCACGCATTAGGTCTCTTGCCTATTTTGAATTCTGGTATCAATAGGGAAATTTGCTTCCTTATCAAAATGTGCTTTAAGGCACCTTATTGGAGTATGACTCATTTTGCCTGTATTTGATAGTATCCACGTGTCGATCTGCCGATCATCTGTTTAAACCCGACCATGCCTTATTCTCCCCGACCAATGATTCAATCTCGACCGGAGGCTTTGACCCAACCATCTCGATACCCGACCGAGTATTATGAAACCATCTTTGGTTTGCTCAGGTAGGTTCAGGAAGGTTGACTCTTGGTGACATGGCATCTCTAGCTCCCGCATCTTTAGGTAGTTATGTTGACTCATCATTCTTTAGATTTTACCAATAACATAAGACAATTAAGAAAGCTATGAGGGTAGAATGGAACGATGTACAGCTGCATTACCTCCGATTCTGCTTTCTTTCTATACACAACTAGATTTGGCTTTTTGTCCCTTTACTGGGAGCTTCTCATGGCTCCCACTCCTACTTCCGTAGTCAACTTCACTGTTAGTGCATAGTTGGTGCTCACGAACTTCCTCTTGTTTAAGAAAGGCTGGCCCAGTAAGGCATTGTATGGCCAATTCTTTACATTCATAACCAAAAAGTCCAGTAACATTGTTTTCGTATTAGGAAAGCTCCCAATATCCAGAGGCACTTCACCGTTCCTAACGATCTTACTTCTGCTCCTCCAAAGCCTCTAAATAGGACTTTTAGTGGTTGAAGGTATTTTATTTTCAACCCAAGTTGGTCAAACACTTCTGCACTTAGAATATTCGTTGAGCTTCTATTGTCGATCAACACCCTTCTTACTTCCTTATGCCCTACGCGAACAGACACCACAATTACGTCGTTCGATCTTATTTTCGATGCATATGCATCAACTTCGGTGAAAATTATTGGGTCTCAACCTTGTTTTTATTTCTTCTGATCCGGCCCTAGCAGATTCACCTCCAGGTTTTTCTGACTAGCTATATCTTCTTTAACTTCGGACATCCTCTCCCGACTACTACTCCCGGTGTATGGCCCCCCAAAGGTGGTATTGATTGCTCCATCATCTAAACCTCTCATGGGGCTCTTATGACTTCTATCTCGCTCCTCGACTGTGGTATTCTTACATCGGTCACCCACTCTTGAGGATCATGTCTGTGAGGTGTCCTTCTTTGACTAATTTTCGATGTAATCCCTCAGCTGATAACACTTGAAGGTTTCATGGCCATTCTAGTGGTGAAACCTATAGTATTTGGTGGTATCTCTTCTAGCAAAACTCGACTGCTTAAGGGGTTTCTTGTATAAATTCTTATCTTCTATCACATTCAAGATTTCTTCTTGCCTTCTGGCCAGTGGAGTGTAATTAATGTATTTCTGCTTGAATTGCCTACCACCTTTGTTTCCATCCATTCGTTCGTCCTTACCTTTTCCTCCACTATTTTTTTGCTCCCCTTTGCTGCTGTTCCTTAGATTACCATCTTGGTGCTTTTGGCTACTTTTTGACTGATCCCCGTGTTTACACTCTCCACCATGGGATAGCTTTTCTTCCACTGCCATGGCACATCCTTCGACATGGTCTACCATGCTTGCATACGTGGTTGGCCCTCTTTGCCTCAGGCTTAGGGTCAGATGGCTGTAATGCAAACTATTGTCGAATGCCGACACTACTTCATCATCGCTGAGATCTTGCACTTTTGACACCTCTTGCGAGAATCTAGCCTGGTAGTCTTTCAACTTCTCATCTCTTTTTTGCCTCTGCCTGGTGAACGCTTGCACTAACTCTTCAAAATTCCTAATAAAACCTGCAGACAACCCTCCAAACCATCTGAACTATAAACTGAAATATTCAGTGACTCGTAAGTGGTAGTAAACCAAATTTTGGATGAGAATCAAGCCAATAATAACAACATTACCATATATTTAGGGGTAGCTAAAGTGCTGCTAGGAAGATTCAAGACGTATAGAATCACCCGGATCTCGAGGGAGAAGAATGAGAAGGTATGCGCTTTGTCAAAATTGGCGTCAGCTACTATCAGTGTACAGTCAAAGACCATCCCAGTTGCTCATCTTAAAAGGCCAAGCATCGAGGACCAAGAAGAAATGTTGGAGATATAAGCAATTGAAGGAGAGTAGACTATTTGGATGACCTCGATCAGGGACTAATTAGAGGATGGAATACTTCCAACAGAAGTAACTGAAGCAAAATGTCTCAGGTATAGAGCTACCATGTACTCGATGGTCGGGGGACAGTTGTACATGAGAGGATTCTCGAAGGCCTTGTAGAGATGTGTTTGCCTAGCAGAAGGCAGAGGGATGTTTGAAAGTATCCACGGAGGAGTATGAGGGAATCACTCAGGAAGTAAAAGCCTGGCACACAAAACTCTCAGATAAGGCTTCTACTGGCCAACCTTATTCCAAGACGATCAAGCAGTCGCAGATCAATAAGGGGTTACCAGAGGATAGCTAATAGCATAAAGAGGCCTTCTGAGCAGTTGAAGAGCTTGTCATCACCTTAGTCGTTCACCATGTGGGGGTTACACTTGATCGGCCCGATGTCAGCTATAACCAAAGGTAGGGAAAAGTACGCCATTGTGGCCGTAGATTACTTTACCAAATGGATCGAGGCAGAAGTGCTGGTACATATAACCAAGGCCAATACGATGAGTTTCGTCAAGAAGAACATCATCTAACGGTTCGGAATCTCGGATACGATAATCACGGACAACGGAACTTAATTTGACAGTGACAATTTCATAAACATGTGTCAGGATTTCGGTATAAAAAATTATTATGTCACACCAGCTCACCCTCAAACCAATTGCTAGACAGAAGCAGTAAACAAAATAATCAAGCACACCCTGAAGGCAACGCTAGACACCAGGAACGAGAACTGGGCAGACAAGCTGCATGAAGTTTTATGGGCATATGGAACCATAGAAAAAACTTCGACGGGTGAAATCCCTTATTCACTGGCGTTCACGATAGATTCAGTGATCCCGATTGAAGTAATTCATAACTCACCAAGGGTGCATCTCTTCAACCCCGAGTCAAACGCTGGTATGTTGAAACAGAACTTAGATGAGTTAGAAGAAAAAAGAGATATGTCGAGGGTAAGGACCACGACCTATCAGTAAAGATTTGCTAGATACTATAACTCGCATGTCCGAATCAGGAGATTCCAATTTAGAGATCTAGTTATGTGAAATGTGTTGCCTAGTCAAGAGATAAGTCAGTTGGGGCTTTTTTCGATAAATGAGAAGGTACATACCAGGTGGTCGGGTGGCCAAACATGGGGCGTACTGTCTTGCCCAACCAAAAGGAAGCAAGTTACCCAGGCCATGCAATGCTCAATACCTAAAGATGTTCTACCCCTAGGGGACCCTCAGTTTTTCTTGTTTGTTTCTATTGATGGGAAATTTGCTTGAGGTGAGAAATTTCTTTTAACACCCTCGAGACCACAACCACGAAAGCGGTGGCCGGGGTCAGTACTGTTGGTTCCCGACCTGTTTAAGAGAGAGACGAGTGGCAATAACATTAAATGGGAGCTCTATTATTGATATATTGCTTTAAGATACAAATAACTCTCTTGTTTGCTCACAATCTCTCGGAAGTGTAGGGTGGTGGTAACTCGGTGCCTGTCGAATAGTGGAGATGAAGGTGACCGTGTTCTGAAATCAGAATTTAGGCCCTTCTTCTATGTGTATATCTGTTGTTTATGATTTTCTGTCTCTGTCGTTCGTTTTTCTCTCTTTTACCATGCTTGGCTTCACATATATATATATATATATACACATATATATATATATATATATATATATATATATATATATATATATATATATCGTCCAAGTAGGTTTTTAGTTCGTGAATACTCTACCGTAATCTCATGAATCTGTTCCCTCCTTATCAGGCGGGATTCGTTATTTAAATTTGAATTGTTTCCAGATTCGATGATATCGTTGACGAAGATAAGTTTGTTCCCTTATTTGAATTTAAACTCTTGACGTGCATGTAAATATTATGTAGAGATGATCATGTGTGCACTCGTGCCATGGATCTTCATGGAGGTCACCCTGCCAGCTGTATGTTGCCCCGTATAGCGAGGTAAATCCCTGCTCTAGCTCTGTTCTTAGAAGCTTAAAATGGATTTTTCCTGACCCTTGGGGGCTTGAGGTGCTCTTGTAGACCTTCCTGGGAGGTAGCTGGGGTAGTGTAGATTTAGGCGTGATTCTTTCTTTATGTCCAGCAAGGACAACGGGCTTTTGGAGAGGTTGGCGGGCTTCTTTCGAAGCTATCTTAAGCTTGAAGACTTCCCCTGGCATCTACGGGGCGGTTATAGAGCTCGACCTCAAAGCCGAGGTTCTCCGATAGATGGCCTGGAGAATCCTGGATTCCAAGACTCTTGTATAGGCTCATCCCGGTTGTGCCTGGCTTATCTTTTGGTAGCTTTGAAGCCGAACTGGCCTTCCTTGCTCCTGCGGGGTGGCTTTATGGTCTTTCCTGGCTTCATGATTGTCGATTATGGATGGAAAATTTCTCTTTGATCCCTGGCTAAATTTAACTATTAACAGTTTCTATTGTTTAGAGACTGATTTGCTTTGTTAGCTGATTGTTTTATGTTTCCTTTAAGCATTCAGTAAAAGCCCTTTTGAGGGAACAGTTTCAAAAATCAAGAATATTGTTCCAAAACTTTGCTTTCGTATACAAAAGCAATCTTGAGGCACCTAGAAATAACTCAGTATCGGTTGGGGCACCCGAGAGGCTCAGTGGAAGGGGGTAAAAATATATGTCGTAAAGGTAGTGTACACTCACCGAGACTAACTAGGTGCAATAAAGCACTGTTAGGGCACTTTTAGGTCGCAAGCACCTTATGGGATGCGCCAAGAGTTGAACAAGGGATAAGTATTTTTACTCAAAAACGAGTGCAACTAAAGCATTTTTTAAGTTAGTAAAGTACGAGACGCTTTGTTGAAACGAATCTTGATCAACAGACTACTGGAAGATGTCTCAATGACCTAGTTGAAAGTTAAAAGATAGTGTCTATAAACTAGAAACCATGTAAATGGGTTATAAAAGAACAGTTATTGACATAAAAGCAATAAGATGATCGGGGGCTTGAGTAATCGATCGGCTAACCCGAACGGCTCCCGTAACCCTGCCTATGTAAGGGTTATTACAAACCCTATCATATGAAGTTATTTGACAAAAGTAAGGACAATAGCCTCAATATAGCTTGGGTTAATGAACAGTCCCGGTCAAATTAGAGAAACTGGGTTAACAATAATGCGCCTGAGCTAACTCGTAGCAACAACAAAAGATGATTTGAACCAAGTGAGAGGGTGTGATCGCGACTAAAACAATTAACTTAGGCATGGCTCGACATGCATAGTTCAAGTTTATAAGGGGTCATAACCAACTATAAAACGTTCAATGTTTAGACGATTATTGTTACCAGCTCAGAGCTTGGACTAACATTAATGCATATTGGGGCAACCATTTCATATCAAATCAATAGTCTATGCACAAACAGCAAAAAGAATAAAATTCAATTTTATTTATAAAGTGGGGCAATTACAAGACAGTGACTACATGGATAGCAAAGAAATAGACTCTCAAGCATCTGGGGTACTAGAAGGTCCTCCGAGCCAAGAAATGCCAGGAGATTGATCACCACCAGAAATTTTAGCTCAGGTATCCAAAATCCAGCCAAGTGATATGATGCTCGGGCTTGTCAGCTATGAAGAGAGAATAGTCTGTACCTAGTAAGGGACCGACATCAGCCCTCTTGGCTAAGACACCACTTTCTTCGTTAGCATGGAAGACCACCAAAGAAGACTTTGAAAGAAGCTCCAGGTACATGGGATGAGGCTCCATCCCGAGGGACCTACAGTAGGCCCTTCATCGAATCCTCTGATTCCTTATGGCTTCAAGGGACTCATCTTTATGTTTCTTGATAGCTCTGTCCCATTTACGTTGAGGCTTCTCTGAAAACCTCTCCTTTCCCACGAGGAAATCCAAAGCAGTGGTCAGCACCCTCCTAAATTCCCTCAAAATAACGGTATCAAAAGTTAGGATCTTTTGTAGAGGTCAAAGTTCTAGACTTTAAGGGCCGACCCAGCTTCCTGAGAAAACACCTCCATACTGATTTTCTACTAATCCATTTCCTTGGCCAGGTGCTCATAGTGGATCCGAGCCTCTTCAGTTGCTTAATTCATTTCAAGAATGATTTGTTAGGCAGAGGTAAAGGTGTCTTGAGCAAGTCGAGTCTCCTCTTGAGACTTCTTGATTGTCGTTTCTACAAGGATGGCCCTCGACTCAAGTTGGGCATTCTGCAATTCTGCTTTACAACCCTCTTCTCTAGCTCAGCATTTCTTGTGGTAAGCTGCCTAAGGGTTGCCTCAGATGCCGAAGCCTTACTCTAGATGTTGGTTATGGTCTTTCTCAGGGCAAGATCAGTTGCAACGTGAACCTTCAGCTCCTCTTTATATTGCTTAATCTTGGAAGAACTGGTAGAGGAAGACTTGAGTGCATCATCTTTTTCGGCTAGAGCTTTCTTCAATCGAGATATCTCAGCAGCCTGTCCATTTTGATTAGTCAAGGCTTAGGTCAGATTCTTCACCGCCTGAAGAAAAGGGGTAAGAGTTAGAGAAACTGGAAAATATACAAGCAAAAGACTATACAGAAGACACTTACAAAAACCTCATTGTTAAAGATCATACGGATCCGCTCAGACGCAGCGGCAGCCGTGGCTTCCCTCTAGAACCCATCGTCAATATACCCCTCACGAACATATATTGATCAAAGCATGGAGATGGGATCAACTCAAGAACTACTTGAGCGAGGGGGATAGGAGGATCTGGAAAGTGGAACATTTGGAACTACTGATAGGATGGATTGGTTGTGGTCAGAGGTAGATGTAGCTGAAGGCATCATTGGAAGAGTCGGTTGAGCAACGTTCGGCGTCAGACCGTAACACCCTCACCAGTCTAAGAAGCAATTACAGGAGCTTCAAAACTCTGCCTCTCATGAGCTTGACCTTTATTGACATTATCCTTAGGGAGGGACCCGATCTGTGTAATAGGGAGAATATCCCCAGACTGGGCTACCTGAACATCCTCAACTAACTTAATTGCAACACCAGTC
Source organism: Dipteronia dyeriana (assembly GCA_032871835.1). Taxonomy (NCBI): domain Eukaryota; kingdom Viridiplantae; phylum Streptophyta; class Magnoliopsida; order Sapindales; family Sapindaceae; genus Dipteronia; species Dipteronia dyeriana. The sequence goes on from CM065297.1 coordinate 22,388,541, forward strand.
CTTGACTTCAGCATCGGGCCAAGCATTTGATCCTCAGTGATGTCAAGTAGATCATCGTCAACAAATTACTCTACCGAGTTAAGCTCCCCATCATCGAAGTTAGAGTCAGTAAAGACTATCTGACATTTATCAGAAAACTCTGTGGTGGCCTTCCCTTGGAGGCGTTGCTATATCGGCGGCCTTAGTTGATTCAGGTGGGACAGAAAAGGATGTTGAAACCATCCGATCTTCCTTTCTCTTCGAACGTTGGTCCCGTAGAATCAATTCAGTTAAGGTCCCCTGATCGTACTCCTCTTCTTTATCCAAAACAGTGGGCCCAATCTTCTATCGAAATAGCAACAGATCAGCATCACTTGGAACCTCCTCCTCTTACGGATGGCCTCATTGGCAGAGGATCCCTATACTATTTTGGCTACCTTATTGCTAGGGATCTCATCATCAGACTCGGCCTATGAGATTTTCCCTTTCTTGGCTCCTCCTAATTTCACCTATCCTTGATGGACCTATCTTTACTCAATCTCTCCCTACTGGACCGGTCACGGTCAGATCCCTCTATAGAAGATTACTCTCGACTAGACTTATCCCTAGACGACCCCCTCTGACAGCTTCAGTAGGGGGAGGGGGATCACGACTCCTTCGAGGGGGAGGAGAATCACTACTGCTTGCCATAACTTGGTCAATAGGAACCGTCAGGAAATCACGATCAGACTCTTATATGTGCTCCACCAAGTCATGTTTTGGAGAAGCAATGCATTGAGCTACTTGATCACCAACCGCTCTCCTGCTCACCTGATCAAAATATTCTACCGTAATAGCCTGCTCACCAGCAACGATGTCCAGTTCATATACTGAAAAGAAAGACATCATGGGAAATAATGAACAAAAGATATAAGCAACCACCAGAAAGTTTAGAGATAGAGACTTACGATACTTGCATCGGGCAGATATCTCGGGAAAGAGACCTAGTTCAATCAATTCCTTCTCCGAGTATAAGTTTTGGCGATCCCTGACCTCTTAAAGAGTCTGAGCCGCCTTAACAACTGTGTCAGCCATTTCCCTGGTCATAACAGGTGCAGTCTTATTCCATAGCTTGGGGCTGCAGAAATGTCTCGGGACACTATTTCGGTTTAGCCGTTAGGAAGAATTAACCACCACGATCTCACCCCAGTCTCCACTGATAAAGAACCAACTATTTTTTCAGTACTTATTGGAAGAAGGAAGCTCCCAAATAAAGCCTTTGTGGTATTTATACATTGGATGGGTAGGCTTTTCCTTGTAACCGTGGGGAATCCTACTGCTCGGTGACATTGACTGGAGATAGAAAGTCCTTCATGTATTAGCCGACCCAGTGTATAAAAGTTACGTATTTCTTGGGGGGTCAGGGGGTATTTTACCCCTATTTGCTTCCACAAATGCCATAAGCTGATCAACACCCGGTATGAGTTAGAAGTCAGCTAAGCAAGGGCAACATCCGTATCTGCCAATAACTGGGCGATGAAATGCTATAAGAGGAAATTGACCCTAGAAGACAACATGGCCTCATAAATCGTAACCGCACCAAGAGGTGGATTCCACACTATTCGTCGCCATTGCAAGTCAATTACACCGAACGAGGGAGGTCGAACCGATCTCTAAACTTCATAAGTTCCTATTCTATCACCATATTTATCTCAAGGTCGAAGGTGCAAGGATGGTCCACTATAAATCTTAGCATGCGAGCCCACCATTCCCTCGGGACATCTTTCATCCTCAATGTTTGGGAACTATCTTTAAGTCGTTCACCAAAAGGGTGGTTTCTTTGGGAGAAGCCCTAGAAGTTTGGCTTGTTGTCTTCGACATATCTGAATAAACACCAACAGAAGTGGAACCAAGAGGGTTAGCAGAAGAAGGAATAAACCCGGACGGGCTATAGAATAATCTACATTCAAAGCGATGGCTTGGGATGAATGAGTATAAGTGTGAAAACAACCCCAAAGAATGGATTCAAGCCTAGCAATATTCACATTATTGCCAGCCTTGATAACGAAGAGTTGAATCCGTACCTATAATATAAGCAAATACAATGGAAACACAATAGAATGACGCTGGTGAGGGGTCACTCGACCAGTGCCAATCACCAGCGCAATATATCAGTAGGATGGCACTGGTGAGGTGCCACTCGACCAACACCACTCACCATCACAACATATCAGTAGGATGGCGATGGTGAGGCACCACTCAACCAACGCCACTCACCAGCGCGTGTGTCTAGCTCAGTAAAATTTCTAGGGTTTTGTGCTCTACTTCTAAACATATAAATACCCCTTCTTGAGCTCTTCTTGGGCATCTCTCATGACCCTTAAGCTCCAATTTCTACCATTACAATCCAAAACCTCCAAGACACCACCTTTCACCCAAATCCTTCACCTTTCACCTAACATTTTCACCAAATCACTTCATCAACTCTCCAATCCATCATCCAAACATCAAATCCAATCTACCAAACACCAAATACCCAACCTTCCCACCATTTCCCACCATAAAAACCCAACCTTGGAGCATAGAGGGGAGAATAAAGAGAAAGAGCAAGTCAAGCACATTCAACCAATCAAAAGAGAGGACATCTACACTTAGTTTATTCTTAACCTGTCTCTCTTTCATTTAGCACTTGTATTTGATTATGGCTTGTATGAAAATCACATCTTTTGTAGCCATTTCTTATATTATGAACTAAACCCATCTTGGATAAGGCCTAGATGAAACCTCTACCATGATTTACCAATAAAGACCACCACTTTATTCTTATTGCTTGTGTTTATGTATATGTATTTCATGCTTTAATTAACATTGAGTGTCTAACTAGCATTTGATGTATATTTGGTTGTTATGTGATGCAGCGAGAGGAGAAGCACACAACATGCTTGATGAAATGCATGATAGAGGTCTAGTAAGATAGAAATACTCATGGCTAGTCTCTAGGACTCACTTAGTGGATCACTAAGCTTAATGAACTTGTGTGTATTTCGTATGACCATCGAGAGATAGTTTATTCGGTGTATATAAGTGTTGTTTCTATTACTCGAGAGAGAGTAGAGACTAATACAGGGCGTCAAGAGTCTACATATGCAATTGTACAATTTATTCATAATGATGTGTCTATAAATTGGTGAGAATTGGTTAGGTGTATTAAAGATCTTAGCCTAAAATTCCTAATAGTAATACAATCAATTGCTTGTGTGTGACTTGCCTTGTTTGCTTATTTGTTAAGTTTCATTAGTTGCATTCTTGGAATAGTTTATATTTAATAAGTGTTAGTAGTCTAATTTAGTCATCAAATATTTGTTTGTCTAAATAGTAGTTTAATCAATCAATTGTGGTAATCAATTCATCAATCCTTGTGGAACGAACTTTATTATCATTGTACTACTCCCACGGCTCCGTGTTATTGCGGGTGCTCATTTAGGAGTGATCAATTTTTGGCACCGATGTCGGGTATTGAGCGGTTTATTGGTATCACTACTAGTTTATTCATTACTAATTTAGACCTTTTACTTTGTGTTCATTTTCTTGTGATTGTAGGCAGCTGCTTTTGTATGCCTTATAGTGCAAGGAGCAACAATTTACAGGATTTGAGGTTCGATTCGGATATGGAGGGAATGGCCCAGAGAAATAGAAGGACTCGAAGACTAGCCATGGAAGGTGGATAAGGGGATCAAGATCCCATAATAGCTGCATCCCAAGAGGGGTAAAATGAGCAAAACGAAGAAAATGAGAGGGCCATGAGAGATTATGTGATGCCAAGGGTAGATCCAAACATGATGCCAATTCAACTCCCGACGATAGCCGTGAAAAAATTTGAGATTAAATGCCACGTCTTTCAAATGTTGACAATGATGGGACAATTTGGTGGTTTACCAAGTTAAGACCCAAACAGGCATTTGAGGAATTTTGACCAGATTTACTCAACTTTTAAGATCAACGGGTCTACGAAGAATGCGATCCGATTGAGGATCTTCCCTTTCTCATTAAAGCACCGAGCTAAGGCATGGCATGACTCATTGGCACCAGGATCGATCACTACTTTGGATGAGTTAGCCCAAGCATTCCTAAGCAAGTACTTCCCTCCCGAAAAGGTAGTACAATTGATGAATGAAATTCATGAATTCTCCCAATTTGAATCGAAATCCTTGTATGAAGCCTGGGAGAGATATAAGGAGTTGTTGAAGAAATGTCCATTTCACGGGAGGCCGAAATGGTCAATTGTAGAAAAATTCTACCGGGGTATGAACTTAACCACTCGTCAATTTGTGGATGCTTCGGCGGGTGGTTCTTTGATGAACAAGTCAATGGACACAACCTATGATTTAATTGAATATAAGTCTGTTGCAAATAGCCATTGGGGAGATGACTGGAAGGTGCCAAAGAATGCACCCGGTGTGGTGGTAGTCGATCAAATGACCGCAATACAAGCTCAAATAAAGGCTTTATCTAACAAAGTTAGCAAGTTGGCAAGCTCAAGTGCAGCCCAAGTGAATATGGTGAATTGTGATTGGTGATCGGGGCCTCATGCAAGTATAGATTGCCAAGCGGGAAACCCATTCACAATCAGACCCACAGAACAAGTCTCCTTTTTGAACTACAACACAAAATTTCCCTACCACAACTCCAACAACCAAAACCCCAACCCAAACCAAATAATAACCCTTAATCCAACACCTATAATCCCAGGTGGAGAAATCACCCTAACTTCTAATGGAAAGACATCCTACAACCCCAACAACCCCAATCAACTTTCAAACCACCCGGATTCACCATACCACAATAAGCCTTTCCTAACCAACAACCCCACTTCCAAAGTACATGGTAATAGCAAAGTAAAGCAAGAATCTGAAGATGACAAAAACCTAAAGTGTTTTCCAGAGAAGCTCTATGAAGTCATGAGGGAAAATGAAAAGTCCTTGGACTATATGTAAGGGCATATGACGTCATAAGAATACGTACATGTCACAAGACACGAATGAGAGTAGGTGTACACGGAACAAAAAAAAACACACCGTTTGAAAGTCAAAAAAGTGGTTGAATGATTGTGTTAGCCAAAACGAGCGTGATTGACATTGACATTCAGCCGAGAAGCATTAAATGCGTATTAATGAAAGCCACAAAAAAAGAGTTAAACACACTTCACCTAGTGGGTTCCACTTTGAACGAGATACTCAGTATTAGCAATTCTAGACAATGTGACACATCAACAAAAGACAAGAGTCAGGGGTGCCTTGTAGCCAGAAGTTAACCAGATCAAATCAACCTCAATTGACCAAAGAGAACCCGTCAAACCCCTCGACTAAAATAACGCAGACGATCAGATAAGAAGATTCGCTCGGGGTTGTCAAGATGGTCAGGGCAAAGGTTGTGGTTGGGTGAAACCACCGATCGGTGGGCAAAAACTTGGTCGGGTAAAACCACTGATTGGGAGGAGAAAACTTGGTCGGGTAAAATTAGCGACCAGACTCGCGACACGTAGATATCATCTAGATTTGATGGAATCATGACTCAAATACATAGAGGGAGAGTCCCACTGAAATAAGATGTCTAGAAGCATACTCTGATAAGAAAACAAACTTCCTTATAAATATCAGAGTCCAAAATAGGAAAGAGATCTAAGGACAATTGAAATATAGTCAACTCAAAACAGAAAAGAAGAAGAGCACGACTCTAAGAAGTTAGAATTTCATTAGATGATAAGGATTTTTCTTACTTGTACGCCAAGAATTAGGGTTCTATGAATATATAAATAGACCCTAATAATACCCATAAAGGGGTTAACGCAAATTCTGCTTACAAAAAGGTGAGAGAAATTGAGGGTTGTGATAAAAGTGTGTAATCTCCTTTTAACATAGTGAATTTTCCTCGCCGTTATCGGCAACCAATGACGTTTCCCCACATAGGGGTTTTACCACGTAAAATTTTGTGTCCTATTTATTTTATGTTTAATTTTTGCTTACAATTAGTTATTATTCTGCATTAATTGTGTGGCAGAGATTAATCTGGAAATCACCGTCAACAATTGGGTATTCACCGAAGATAGTATTTCTCATATAAATTGGGATTGTAGATGGTAATGAAAAACTCGATTTTGACCTGTACCATTGACCCCTACCTACATCACGAGAGGTCTCTCTAACAAAACCCCAAATTTATGTAATTTTAAAATTAAAATTAAAAAACAAAGTGATTGAGAGAATTATTAATTTGGAAGGAAGAGAGAAATTGGGATTATATATATATATATATATATATATATATATATATATATATATATATATATCTGATTAGTAGAGTTTTAAAGTAGTAGTAGAGTACAAGAGTTAGAGTAGACCTCATTGATTCACTTATCTCGTCCAGCCCTTACTACCGTCCGTATATAGAAGTGAGTTAAATTGATCGATATTGGCATCCCTCCTCCAAGTTAGAAGTGAAAGTTTGGGCCGGCCCGGCTTATTTGGGCAAGCCTGACCTGTTTGGGCACAGCCTGCCGGGCCTTTTTTCTAAAACAGGTCGGGCCTGGCACGCCATGCCCAATTGGGCGTGCCGTGCCAGGCCCGACATATTTTGGAAAACAGGGGCCTGGCAGGGCACGTGGGCACAGCCATGGCAGGCCGTGCGTGTCGGCCTGCGTGCCTGCTAAGCTGGCCAAACGGGCCGACCCAGTTAATTTTTTTAAAATATAAAATTTATTAATAATATCATAGAGTATGGACATCATAGAGTATTGGGATGTGACCCATAACCCTTGTCAAAGTAAGTATGTTTTCTTTTACTTTTTCCTCATTTATATATAGGTTATATCTCTATTCATTCCTCTTATTTATCCGATGTGGGATGTGGGATTTAGGATTGAATTTCCATTTCCATTCATTGATACAAGTATATAACATAATGCTATTCTCTTGAGTCCATTTTTTTATATCTAAATATGGAAAACATAAAGAGAGTTGGGAGGTCTATTCAAATTAAATAATGGTTTTGTTAAAAAAAATCAAATAAACCATCTGTTGATATTATATTATTAAACAATAATTTCATATTTTCCATCTATGAACAAAAATCATATATATATATATATAATCATTAAATATCATTCACATAGTATTCTTCTCTAATCTTGGTTATAGTAATTGTTTATAATTATAGTTGTATTTAATCTCATATCCCACATCAGATAAATAAGAGTATTGAAGAGAGGTTTAATCAATATAAAAAGGAAGGAAAGATAAATGAAAACTTATTTATCTAAACAAGGGTTATGAACCATGGTTCAATACTCTTCAATATCATTTATCTTTACAACATTTTTTTTTATAAAGAAAATGTTTTTTTTTAAGTTTTTTTTTATATATAACTGGGCCCACAGTGCCGGCCTGCCGTGCCGATTGTTGGGCATGGCACGCGGCCAGGCGTGTCTGGCCGGGCCGACACGGTCCATTGTTGTGGGCAGTGTCTGGCACGGCACGCCCCTGAGGGGTGTCGTGCTAGGCATGGCCTGCCTTCCTTGTCAGACAGAGCAGGCCAGCCCATCTTGGGCCGGCCCATATTTACACCACTACTCCAAGTCAAGAAATTGATTTTAAGGTTGTTTTCACAACTCGTTCAATCGAGGTTTGCAATCACATGGCAACTCATAAAAATTTTGAATTTGAGTGTTTGGCACATGCGGAAGCCTGATGATAACGTTTCAAAACAAAGTCGAAGAAGAGACTCTCAACAGTACGTCATTTTGATATTCTCATACTAGCTAAAGACACACTACAAAAAAAGAGTGACCTATAGTGACAAATTTTAAATGTATCACAATAGGTATTATTTTATGACAAATTATATTATTTGTCATTACGTTTTGTTTAATTGAGACTTTAAAAAAATAATGGCCACAGTTAGTTAAAAAACTTGATAATTTGTAACAAATAATATAATTGGTTAAAAAATATCCTATAAAAAAGATTTTATTTTATAAATATTTAGGTTTTTAAAAGGCATCAAAATCAATAAATTTTATTTTATTTGGAAAAAAGACACCACAATCGTGGTATGGTTTTTTTTCCTTATTCCTTCTTCACAGGTCTCTTGTTTCTCCCTTTGTCACTACCATATCTGTTGGGGTTTATGCCCTAAAGATATAATTTGTAAATGGATTTATGAAATAAATAAACGAAAAGATCAATTCACTATTGTTGTGTTGTTTATTTTATAACTTATGCATATATTTAACATCCAAGATTGTCGGATGTAATCTCGAACTATGTATATGAATTTCATATACTGATGGATATAGTAAGAAACGTACAATCTTAAGAGTCCATAGATAGCGAATAAAGCTGGGTACTTTATTTATGATTAATCTATAGTTGTGGTCCATTCTGTAATGTACGTTGATTCTATCCTGAATCATTCATATGAGATATGGGAATGGAGGCACCTTATATGTTGTGATCATATAGGAATGGGCCACGATCTATATGAATCTCACACCAAGATTTGTTTACAGATGAGATTCATATATATCAACTAATGATAGCTATATATAGGTGATCTTAATCCAGAGTGTCTTATCGACACCTTCAGGTTAGATCGTGGTCTTTGATATACCATAGTGGAGGTCGGATGCAGTTCCCGATCAATATGCTCCGTATGTTGGGATTGCGGTTTGGCTTGCGACTGGGAATGTTTGTACACAATAGTGGAATCCACTTCTTCTTGTGAGAAATAGATGGTACTTCCCTTAAGGGTTGATTCGGGGCTTGGATAATATGAGTGCTCTTCTAATTCCGTGAGGAAATAGGATTTATTGTCCATTAGAGAATCAACGGTACTTAAATGATATATGTAATTAGAGGGGTATAACGAACATTGTGATCCAGCTCTAATTATGAACTACTGTGGAGGATCAAACAATACGTAATATCTATATCGATGTACACCGAGTTGTATCGGTTTGTGTAAAAGTTTATGCAGTTGAGAGAGTGTAGCTTCGGGTTTGTAGTGGAATAACACCGGACTTAATAAGCAAGGAATATTAATTAAAGAGTTTAATTAATGATTCCGATGATTATTAGAGCTCAAAATATTATGGGTCCATTAGGTCCCCTTGCTAGCCCGATCAATTTAGGTAATAAGGGTCAATTAATTAATTGGATTGTCCAATTAATTAATTGGATTGTCCAATTAATTGTGTTACGAAAGTGACACGTATTTATTCAGGAATTAATTAGATAATGCGATTATTTAGTTAATGAATAATAGTAATTAAATAAATTAAATAATAAGATTATTTAATTATGTTATTAATCACTAAATGGAGGGTGTATGTTGATATTTGTTTTTGAATAAAATAAGATAATGTGATTATTTTATTTTATTAAATTAAATATTTTATTTTTGAATTTAAACGGTTTGAATTCAAAAATAAAATCAAATAAAAGATATAGGATATTTTTTATTTGAAAGTTTATAAAAATCAAATAAAGTTTTGATTAAGTATTTTAAAAGTATATTAATTTTTGAAAAATCGAACCACTGGAGATTTAAAAAAAAAAAAAAATCAAAATAGGATATGTGATGTATAATATATTCTGTTGGGTGGAAAAGAAAAAAAAAGGTTTTGTTTTTAATTAGCAAAGTGTGCACGAGTATATGGTTGGTTCAACGCACAAAAAGACAAAAAAAGATAGTTTTGTTTGGTTTTCAAGTTTATCAACGCATGCATCAGGTCTTTTGTTTAAAAAAAAGCTTAAAAAAAATAATAATAAGCGCAAATCATTTTTGCTTTTGAAGCTATTAGTGTGTGCGTAAAACATATATCAACACATATATCAAAAGTTTGCTTGAGATGTAAACCGTGCAAGTGTTGTATAGTGAAAATAAAGAAATAGTTTCTTAGTTTTCCTTCATCATCCATTCTAAAGTTCCGAGCCCGTGACGTACCCACACGCAGTTACCAGTGCCAAGATATAGTGAAGAAGATCAATGGTACAAACAATGAGCATATCGAAAAGTGAAGGAGCCTTCAAACGTTGGTATGATTCTGTTTTTTTATATTGGTTTCAATTTCCTGTATATACATATATTTTATTATTGTAATAATTTTATATGTATTAGTTCCGAAAATAATTACAATCATAAGTTCACTGGTTACAGACAGTTTATGATCTGTATAAAAAGCTTTAAAAACCCAGTTCCGCTGCGTTACCGATGAATGGGGTTCCAACAATTGGTATCAAAGCCAATTTTATTTTCGGAACAGGAAATTGTTTTCGATACTCCTGTATGTATGAATGTGTAGGCACCATCTTTATGATTGTATGGATGTTTATAATTAAATTGTTTAATTTAAATATGGTTGATCGTAATTTTGTATGGTACTGTGAATTTAGGGTTTATGGGTTATATAATTTATTATTATTATTATTATTATTTTTATTGTTGTTGTATTGTAATATATGTATATATATATATATATATATATATATATATATATTTGTAACCTATATTGAAGACCTAGAAAAATAGTACAAAAGGATTCATTAGATGAATCGAAGTGATCTGAAGAGACTGGAAGACTCGAAAATTACAAGAAGACCAAGGAATGCATTGGGGTATGTTTATAATTTTAGAATTCTAATTTTTTAGGTTAAATAATCCACAGTACCCGGTTAAATCATGTATGTTTTATATCATGTGATGATAAAAGCATTGTCATGCATACTATGTGTTAACGGGAAATTTGCTCAGGATGAGAAATTTCTACTAACACCCTCGAGACCACTACCACAGAAGTGGTGGCCGGGGTCGGTACCGTTGATACCTGACCTGTTTTAGAGGTAAACGAGAGGCTGGATTGCAAGGATACAAAAGAGAACTTTTATTATTGATTACTTGCTTTGATATACAGATTACTCTTTCATATGCTCATAGTCTCTCTAGGATCTAGGAAGGTGGAAACTTTGTGCTTGTCGAATAGTGGAAACGAAGGTGACCGTGTTCTAAACACAGAATTTAGGCCTTCCCCTCTTTTTTTCTTTTCTTTTCTTTTCTTTTCTTTTCTTTTCTTCTATCTGTCGTTCTTCTTCTGTTTTTCATCTACTTCTCTTTTTGTATCCCCTATCTTGTGTGTCATGCTTGGCCTTATTTATATCTGGTCCAAGTAGGTTTGAATTCGCTGATATCCCGCCACGATTCTACGAATCGGTTTCCTTCTTATCGGGTGGGATCCTTTATTTAAAAGTTATTAACCCCGAGTAAATAGCGGAGATGATGATATTGTTAACAAAAATGAGTTTGTTTTCTTTTAGGAATCAAACTCTTGACTCACACGTATACGGATTTAATGTTGGTTATCACATAGATATGATCTTGTATGTTATCGCGACATGGACTTTCATGAAGGTCACCGAGCTAGCTGCTTGTCGTCTCATAGAGCGAGGTAGGTCTATGCTTCGACTCTGTTCTCAACAGCTTGGTATGGATTTTCCTTAACCCTTGGAAGCTTGAAGTGTCCCTGTAGACATTCCTGGGAAGTAACCGGGGTAGTGTTGATTTAGTCATGATTCCTCCTTCATACCCAGCAGGGACAACGTGCTTCTAGAGAGGTTGGTGGGCTTCTGTCTAAGACTACTGTTAAGTTTGTCCTCTGAAAGTCTTAACCCGGAGGGGGCCTACTTTGCTTGTCAGGCTTCTTTCAAATGTCTCTTGAGCTTGGAGACGGGGTGGTTGAGGAGCTCGATCTCAGGAACCGAGGTTCCCCGATAGGTGGCCTAGAGAAGCCCGGATTCCAGTGTTCGTATGGGGCTCGTCCTGGTTGCACCTAGCTTGCTTTCTGATAGTTTTAAAGCCGGGCTAGCCTTCCCTGCTTCTGTAGGGTAGCTTCATGGTTTGCCTGGGTTTCATAAACGTCGATTATGAGTTTTGATTTGTGGCGGGAAAGTGAAAAATTTCTCTTTGACCCCTGGCCAAATTTTACTATTAACACTATGTCATTTAGATTAGATATGTCTACACAAATATATTTGATATGTCATACATACATCATAGCCTTATAATTTATGTATTTTTTTAAATGTGATTAAAATGGGTAAATATATAATTGGCTATGAAATTGAGATTAGTTTTTTAATAGTTAAAAAACTTGGTACTTCTCATTAATATTAATCTAGTTATTAAAGAGTTTAATAAGTTAGATTAATGAGGTCATTTTTTGTAATTAGGATTAATATGATTAATTTCCTAATAGTAAATGAACCAATTAAAGTGTTAGAGTTTTAATAAATAAAACTTGGTAAACACTATCATAATAATCCGACCTTAGGAAATAGTTTACGAAGGCTTAGATTATTCACTAATAGATTAGATTTTTAATTGTTAAAAATCATTAATAATTTATTAGTTAATTAGAATTTGATTTTGATTAGTTAATGCACTAGATAACTTGGTTAAAGTTAGCCGTTTGATCTTGTAGTGTCTAGGTGCATTAATGGATAATAGAAAACCCTAGTTTTAAAATAGTGAGTGGGAGAGGGATATATGACATAAATATCCCGCAACCTCCATCATTAGTTCAACACCGTGAGATCCGAGTAGGGCCTCGTGACGGCTTTGCTTTCGTCCTCCCTAAGGGGGGTTTTCACAAAGGTCAATACCAAGGTTGACTTCCTAACGGATAGGATTTCTGAGGGTATTTCGGGATTAACCGGCCCTAAGGCGGTAATTCTAGAGTTAAGCTCGTGAAATATGAAATGGTGGGTTACACTCATGAAGGTTTTGATTAAGTTTGTTAATTAAAAACATGACTGGATAAACGATGGTTGAATGATATGGAATAAGATTTATTCTAGAATATCATTTGATTGAGAATGTCTCGGTCCAACATGTAAAGACTTGACAAACCCTAAGACAATACTTCTTTGTGGTATGTTGGATTTTCATGGTATAGTAACTAGTTTTAGGGTAGTTATTCATTAAACATGTTCATGCATCATGTTTAAATTTATACCAAAGCACTTACACTTGTTTGAAATAAATGACTGACTGAATGTTTTATTTATTTCAGAAATAATGTCTTCTACATTACTTCAAATTCTTGCAAACGACAAATTAACTGGTGATAACTACACTAAGTGAAAACTTAACATTAATGCAATTTTGGTGACCAAAGACCTTAAGTTTGTGCTTACGGAGGAATGTCCTCCAGTGCCTGCTGCCAATGCCGCACAAACTGTTCGTGAGGCATACCAGTGATGGGTCCCATCTAATGAGAAGGCCCGAACATATCTGTTAGCTTCTATGATAGATGTGCTTGTCATAAAGCACATAGCAATGACTTCAGCATTCAAAATCATGGAGTTATTGCAATCTATGTTCGGGTAGCCCTCCGAGCAAAAGCGACATGAAGCTGTTTGTTTAGCTATGCTCGCTCGCATGAAGGGAGGTACGTTAGTTTGGGAACCTGTTTTGAGTATGATGTCATACTTCAACACAGCAGAAGTCAATGGCGGGGCCATTGATGAACCCAATCAATTTAGCATCATACTGATGAATCTTTCGAAGAGTTTCGATTAGTTTAAGAGTAACTACAAGATGAACAAGTTAAGGTTCAGTCTCACACAGTTGCTCAATGAACTCACTACTTTTGAGTCCTTAACTAAGAACTGCAAAGGCAAGACCGGAGAGGCAAATATTGTCGAACCATCTTCCTCTAATAATAATAAGAGGAAGAGGCCTGCTGGGAAGGCGAAGGGTAAGTCCAAACCCAAGAAAGCCCAAAACAATAAGAAGTCCGAGAAATGTAAATATGATTTACTTGTTCTTGAGTCATGTTTAGTGGAATATGATTTTTTACTCTGGATAGTTGATCCGGGGGCCATTAACCATGTTTGTTCTTCTTTGCATTGGACTGATTCTTGGATATAGCTAGAGGAGGGAGCCTCCTGAATGAGTGTGGGGTCAGAGGAAGTCGTGTCGACCTGAGCAGTGGGCGCAATTAGATTGCGTTTTTGTAATAATTATATATTGTTGGACAATGTATTTTATATTCCTGGATTTACACGGAATTTGATTTCCGTTTCTAAGTTGTTAGAACAAAAATATTCTATTTCTTTTAATAATAAGTCTGTTATTATTTTAAAGAATGGACTGAATATTTGTTCAGGAATTAATGAAAACAATTTGTATGTGTTAAGATCGTTAATACATACTACCTTGTTTAACACCGAAATGTTTAAGGTTGAAAAACCAAAAACTAAACGGCATAAGATTTCTCCAGATAATGACACGTATCTCTAGCATCTAAGGCTTCATCATATCAACCTTGATCTGATAGACAGACTAGTAAAAAGCGAACTTTTAAGTGAGTTAAAGGTTGGCACCCTACATGTCTACGAATCTTGTCTGAAAGGTAAGATGACTAAGAGACCTTTTACTGGAAAAGGGCTTAGAGCTAAATAACATTCTAGAGCCTATACATACGGATATCTATGGACCGATAAATGTTAAAGCTAGGAGTGGTTATGAGTATTATGTCACCTTTATAGATTACTACTCAAGATACATATACGTCTGCCTAATCCAACGGAAGTCGGAAACATTTGAAATGTTCAAATAATTCCGAGCTGAAGTTGAGAATCAATTAGGTAGGACTATCAAGTCACTACGATGAGATCATAGAGGTGAGTACCATGACCAAGAGTTTGAATACTTCATGGTCGAGCATGAGATAGTTTCCCAACTCACAGCTCCAGGTACATCTCAATAAAATGGTATAGCAGAGAAGAGAAATAGAACCCTGATAGAAATGGTGAGATCTATGATTAGTTTATCATTATTACCAAATTCCTTTTATGGATATATGTTATAAACAGCAGCATACATTTTGAATGTAGTGCCATCCAAATCTGTTCCTAAGACTCCCCTAGAGTTGTGGAATGGTCGTAAAGCTAGTTTATGACATTTCTGCATATGAGGGTGTCCAGCACACGTGCCGAAGAACAGAAGTGGAAAGCTAGACTCTAAGTCTGTGGGTTGCCTATTTATAGGATACTCCAAGGAGACCAGAGTTGGACACTTCTATAGTCCCAAAGATAACAAAGTATTTGTATTGATAAATGCAATGTTTCTTGAGGACAATTATATTAGTGACCATAAACCTCGTTCTAAGATTGTATTGAGTGAGTTGGAGCCTGGTGAGACTAGTGCTTCATCAACAAGAGTTGTTGATCCACAAACATCTGAGAGTCAGATGGTTCCTAATCAGGATACAATACCTCCTAGATGTACTGAGAAGGTTGTGAAACAACCTGAACGCTATTTAGGTATAGGTGAGGGACAAGGTGTTGTCTCTATTGATAGTGTGGGTAATCCATTGACATTTAAGAATGCAATGAAAGATTCTGATAAAGAGGAATGACTTAAAGCCATGAGTCTCGAGATAGAGTCAATATACTCTAGCTCAGTTTGAGATCTTGTAGACTTACCGGATGGAGTAAAACCCATAGCATGTAAGTGGATATACAAGGGAAAAAGAGGAGTAGACAGGAAGGTAGAGACCTTCAAAGCAAGGTTAGTGGCCAAGGGTTATACCCAGAAAGAGGGGGTCGATTATGAAGAGACCTTTTCGCCAGTAACCATGTTTAAGTCTATTCAGATTCTCTTATCCATTGCTGCCTATTTTGATTATGAAATTTGGCAAATGGACATCAAGACTGCATTCTTGAATGGAAATAATGATGAGAGAATTTATATGATGCAACCAGAGGGATTCGTGTCTCCAGATCAAGAGCAAAAGGTTTACAAGCTGCAAATGTCCATCTATGGACTTAAATAAGCAACTAGATCTTGGAACATTAGGTTTGATGATGTGATCAAAACTTATGACTTCAAGCAGAACGTCGATGAGTCTTGTGTCTATAAGCGCATCATTGACAAGAAAGTAGTTTTCTTGGTCCTATATATAGATGATATCCTACTAATTGGGAATGATGTGGGAGTGTTGTCTGATGTAAAAGGTTGGCTGGCTAGCCAATTCCAAATGAAAGATTTAGGAAAGGTTAGTTATGTTCTAGGGATCCAAATTATAAGGGATCGTAAGAACAAACTCATAGCACTGTCTTAGGCATCATATATCGATAAGATTCTTATACGATTTTCAATGCAGAACTCTAAGAAAGGTAATTTACCTTATAAGCATGGAGCTCACTTGTTTAAGGAACAATGTCCTAAGACACATCAAGAAGTTGAGGATATGAGACGTGTACCCTATGCATCGGCAGTAGGTAGTCTTATGTTTGCTATGTTATGCACGAGATCGGACATCTGTTATACAATGGGAGTAGTCAACAGATACCAGTCCAACCCAAGATTGGATCATTGGGTTGCTGTCAAGACTATTCTTAATTATCTTCAGAGAACGAGAAGTTATATGTTAGTGTATTCCGGACATGATTTGATCCCGTTACGATACACAGATTCTGATTTTCAGTCAGACAAGGATTCTAGAAAATCCACGTCTGGATCTGTATTTACCATGGGTAGTGGAGCCATTGTGTGGAGAAGTATCAAGCAATCTTGCACTGCTGACTCCACCATGGAAGCAGAATATGTAGCCGCTTGTGAAGCTGCTAAAGAGGCTGTTTGACTCCGTAAGTTCTTGAGTGATCTGGAAGTTGTTCTAGATCTGGATAAGCCTATCACACTTTATTGTGATAACAGTGGTGCTGTGGCTAATTCCAAAGAACCAAGAAGCCATAAAAGAGGGAAGCATATAGAGAGAAAGTATCTTCTCATTAGAGATGTGATCGTCACCAAGATAGCCTTACAAGACAATCATGCTGATCCATTTAAGAAGACCTTACCTACTAAAGTGTTTTCGGGTCACCTAGGTGGTCTAGAGTTACGAAACAAGCCTCACTTGCTTTGTTGCAAGTGGGAGATTGTTGGGGTTTATGCCCTAAAGATGTAATTTATAAATGGATTTATGAAATAAATAAAAGAAAAGTTCAATTCATTCGTGTTGTGTTGTTTATTTTATAACTTGTGCATATATTTAACCTCCAAGATTGCTGGATATAATCTCGAACTGTGTATTTGAGTGTCATATACGGATGGATATAATAAGAGACGTGCAATCTAAAGAGTTTATAGATAGCAAATAAAGCTGGGTATTTTATTTACGATTAATCTATAGCTGTGGTCCATTCCATAATGTACGATGATTTTATCCTGAATAATTCATACGAGATATGGGAATGGAGGCACCTTTTGTGATGTGATCATATAGGACTAGGCCATGATCTATATGAATCTCTTACCAAGATCTGTTTACCGATGAGATTCATATATATGAACTAATGATGGCTATATGTGGTTGATCTTAATCCTAAGTGTCTTATCGACTCCTTCAGGTTAGACCGTGGTCTTTGATATATCATAGGTAAGGTCGGATACAGTTCCCGATCAATATGCTCTGTATGTTGGGATTACGGTTTGACTTGTGGCTAAGAAGGTTTGTACACAGTAGTGAAATCCACTCCTTCGTGTGAGAAGTAGATGGTAGTTCCCTTAAAGGTTGATTCGGGGCTTGGACAATATGAGCGCTCTCCTAATTCCGTGAGAAAATAATATTTATTGTCCATTAGAGAATCAACGATACTTAAAGGATATATGTAATTAGAGGGATATAACAGACATTATGACCCAGCTCTAATTATGAACTACTGTGGAGGATCACACCATATGTAATAGCTATATTGATGGACACCCGAGTTGTATCGGTCTGTGTAAAAGCGTCTACAGTTGAGAGAGTGCAGCTTCGCGTTTTTAGTGGAATAACATCGAAGTTAATAATTAAGGAATATTAATTAAAGAGTTTAATTAATGATTCCGATGATTATTGGAGCTCAAAATATTATAGGTTCATTAGGTCCCCTTGCTAGTCCAATCGATTTAGGTAACAAGGGCCATAGTTAATTAATTGGATTGTCCAATTAATTGTGTTACGAAAGTGACACGTATTTAGTCGGGAATTAATTAGATAATGAGATTTTTTAATTAATAAATAATGGTGATTGAATAAATTAAATAATAAGATTATTTAATTACGTTATTAATCACTAAATTGAGGGTGTATGTTGATATTTGTTTTTGAATAAAATAAGATAATGTGATTATTTTATTTTATTAAATTAAATATTTTATTTTTAAATTCAAATAGTTTGAATTCAAAAATAAAATCAAATAAAAGATATGGAATATTTTTTATTTGAAAGTTTTTAAAAATCAAATAAAGTTTTTATTAGGTTTTTTAAAAGTTAAATATATATATATATATATATATATATGATATATATTAATTTTTGAAAAAACGAATAAGTGGAGATTTAAAAAAAAAAAAATCAAAATAGGATATGTGATATATAATATATCCTGTTGGGTGAAAATGAAAAAAAAAAAGTTTTGTTTTTAATTAGCAAAGTGTGCGTGAGTATATGGTTGGTTCAACGCACAAAAAGACAAAAAGAGAGATAGTTTTGTTTGGTTTTCAAATTTATCAACGCATGTGATTAACACTGAAAAGTGTATGTTTGCTAAGGGATAATATCATCGTTTTACACTTTCAATATGATTAATTCCCCAATTTATACATAATTTCGTTCGCTCGCTTAAATAAATGTGTTGTGTAGTAATCAGTGTATTTTTCTTGTATTTCTCTTGTATTTCAGAGGTAATTCGATCAATTTAGAATTATGGAGAAGTCAGATGGCAAAACAAACATCGTTTTCAAGTTTAGAACGTCAAAAACCTTAGAAAGACCACGAAGGGCATTTTTATAATTTTGACTTTCACTGTTTCTGATGACGTGGTAAATTCCTATTGGACTGAACTGCGAGTGCACCATACACACGGCTGCAGAGAATCACATTCTAGAAGGGTGCACTGTTTATAGTTGACTTTCTAGAAGATTATTGACCGATGATGTGGCACAATTCTATTGGCCCGGACTGCAAGTGCACCGTACACGCGGCTGCAGAGAATCACATTCTAGAAGCCGGTGCACTGTTCACTATTGAATTTCACGGATGCGTTTTACTGTTCACTGTTTACTATTCACTGATGACGTGGCAAAATCTTAACACTCCATTCTAAATTCATCTGATGGTCAATTTTCATCCATATTTTGTATAAATAGGAGACCTCTCCCCCCTAATTTACACATCCTGAATCCAAATCAAATATTAGATTTGTGAAATTCTCTCTCTTTTGTTCTCAAATTCTCAGTTAAAATAAAATAGTTATTTTCTAATTAAATTATGTCTGGCTAATTTTATATAGCTGAGGTCATGGGTGATACCGTTGGTATGGAAAATATGATCCAATTTTGTAAGTTTATTATTTTTTTGCTTTCTCCCCTTTGATCTTTGTGGAGTTTTTGGCTCACTGTAGTCAGACAGATATTGTCTAGCACGGTGAGTACTCTTACCCATATTTATCAGAGAGTGGTTTCTCCCCTCTGATCTTTGTGGAGTTTTTGACTCACTGTAGACAAACAGATATTGTCTAGCACAGTGAGTACTTTTACCCATATCTATCAGAGAGTGATTTATCCCCTCTGGTCTTTGCAGAGTTTTGATTCACTGTAGACAGACATATGTTGTCTAGTACAGTGAGTACTTTTACCCATATCTATCAGAGAGTGGTCAGTGGAGTGGAATACCCTCCTATTAATCTGGACTAAATATTAATTATTGGATCATATTCGAATTACCAACAGTGGGTCCCTTTGCCCAAGTTTTAATTTTAATTGATTTACATTTTATAACAAGCTTAGTAATTAATCTAGATTATTAATTCTATAAGGACAAGTGAACAACCTCCCTGTGGTTCGAACCGGTCTTACCGGTTAATTTATTACTTTGACACTCTTATACTTGGGAGTATGAACATTTCTTTAGGACGTGTCAGCATGCATCAGGTCTTTTCCTTAAAAAAATAAATTAGGCGCAGATCATTTTTGCTTTTGAAGCAATTAGTGTGTGCGTAAAAAGATATCAACACATATATCAAAGTTTGCATGAGATGCAAGCAGTGCATAATGAAAACAAAGAAAGAGTTTCTTAGTTTTCCTTTATCCTCCATTCTAAGATCCCGATCCCGTGACACGCCCACACACAGTTACCAGTCCCGATATATAGTGAGGAAGATCAGTGGTACAGACAAGGAGAATATCGAAAAGTGAAGGAGCCCCCAAACGTTGGTATGATTCTATTTTTTTTTTATATTGATTTCAATTTCTTGTATATATGTATATTTTATTATTGTAATATTTTATATGATTAGTTCCAAAAATAATTACGATCCTAAGTTCACTGGTTCATGACTGTTTATGATCCGTATAAAAAATATTAAAAACTCTGTGTTACCGGTGAACGGGGTTCCAACAATATCTAGATTTTTTTCATTATTTTCACTTTTTCTTAAACACACTTTTACGTCTGAAACTGTTGTCCATTTTTTGAAGTCACAAAGATTGTAGAGAGAATTCGGCCTTGATAGAAAAAGGTAAGTTTCTCTTGATTTGATTTTTTTAGGGTTTTTTTTTACTTGTTTTTCGGGGTTGGAATTTCAAATTCAAGTTTCGAATAATAAAAGTTTCTTTGAATAAGATATATTTTTTTTATATAGAATTATATATATATGTTTAGGGATGTTTCTTAATTTTAATCTTAATTTTTTATTTTTTTTCTCTTTAGTTTTTCTTTTCCTTAAAAACACTTTTAGGATTGAAATTGTGTTTCATCTTTAGAAGTCACCAAGATTGTTGAGAAAATTTTCTCATCGAAGAAATGGTAAGCTTCTCTTGATTTAATTTTTTTTAGGGTTTGTTTTCTTGCACTTGTTTAAATCAGAATCTCAAATTTGAATTTCATATATTGAAAGTTTTTTTAAATAAGGTATGATGTATGTTGACGTCGATTTCTGGTTGTATGAGAAAAGCCAACAAGATTTGGATTTTTGATGTGATTTAAAAGAGAAAGAGAAGGAGAAAGCAATCGGATGCAAGTTTTACGTGGTAAAACTCTGATGACCGGAGAAACGTCCACGGGTGGTTGAATGATCAACCAAGCCAAAATCCACTATGAATAAAATAATTACAATTCTCGATCTCTCTTTCTTCTCTCTGTATTTTTCTATACGGTTTCTGTATATTCTCCCTCTTTTGTGACGAGATTATGGGTCTATTTATATGTCCATAGAACCCTAATCTTTTTTGTACAATGTGGTTGGGGTAGAAGAGATCGGGAAGTATTGTGCCCGATTCGATTTGGATAACTCGGTTATTCTGGTTCATGTTGGTGATAGAGCTGCGTGGAATCCTCCCCCAAGCATGGTGGCAATCTATGGATCTATACTCTGTAGCGGCATCACACTTCCTTTTCAGCCGTTCATTGCCTAGTTTTTGGCTGAAGCAGGGATTGTCCCAGCTCAACTGACATCGAACAGTTACAAGATATTGATGTGCATGTGGCACATGTACAGCCGGATGAACATGTCTTCGCATTCCCCGAGTGAGATCAGGCATTTCTTCACGCTGAGGCAGTCTTGCAAGACAGGGACCTATTTCCTCATGTCTAATCCGCTAGAGTGATGGGTCATCGAAGGGACAAAGGTGAATCGAAAAGTCAATACCTCTGACGACCCCAAAAAGAGGGGGTTTGTATAGGGATTCATTTCATCCAACAAATTCTGGAAGAACACTTGGTTTTTCATCAGAGGGAATCTGGGTCTTGAAGTCGCCCTCTAGGCTGGGGAAACTCGGAGGGTGCTGAAAGTTCCCCGCTTCTTCTGTTCTTCTGAGGTTTGGAACAAGAAGAAGCTTGAATTTAGCGACGCTGAGCTGACCAGAATTGCTCGAGCAGCAGTTCGCACCCTGGAGAAGAGGAGCAGGTCATATCTTTTCAATGAGATGAAAATGATAGAGCTCGGCTTCTTCAACCAGATTTCAGGCTACCGCAGGCGATGTAAGTGATCTTTGTAACCCCTTTTTTGTTATTTTTTACATTTCGTATTCTGACGCAGTCCTATTTTTTTCTTCTAAATGTATGACACGGACATTGTCTGAGACCTTCAAGCTCGCCAAGTGAAGTCGATTCTTTAGGTTAGTCGAAAAGAAGCTTCTTGTCAGAGCAATGATGGCATTACCCCACCTGAATCTTATGAGGAAACCGATGTAGCCGAGAAGTAAATCCTCGAATATGTACCTGAGGACGTTGCTCAGCCGACCGCCGGGGAGACTAATGGTCCGAGTTGCCCGACAGATACTCAACTGCCTAATGATGGGGATAGGCAGAGTGAGGGTCTTTATGAAGAACCTACTACGCGGTCAGACGTAGGTGATGGAGGTAATACCTCTGTGGAACAAGTACCTTTAGGTCCCAAATTTTTTGAATCTATCCGGAATGATGCTCAGGATGATCCCGCAGCTTACCTCAGCTTCCATCATTCTTGGGATGAGAAGCGGAAGGCAGTCGGCTCTCCTACTCAGCCTCTCAAAGTCCCTCGGGTGGTCTCATTTATTGACTCCAGCGATAAAGATATTGGGGCTGAGATTCCCCCGAGCGTTGATGTTGGAGCACCGGCGGATGCGAAGACTCCGGATCCGAACACGGGTTCCCCTCCCCCCGAGGTTAAAGATCAAGAGGCTGAACCCTCAGGAGATCCTTCCTATCATTCTTCCCAGGATATGCTCGAGGCGATGTCATCCAGTCGGGCTTTCATTGGGGATAACCGCTGGAGTTATTTTCGGGATGGCTCTTTAACGGAGCGTCTTTAGAATGTTTTCAACGGCGCATCTTATGTAAGTTATTCCTAACTCTTTAACTGTCTTGCTTGTTTGCCAGATTTTTAATTAAACTTCTTTGCAGATGGTGGCCGAGTTCACTGAGCTGGTTTAAACGTAACAACATCAAGCTGATCGAATAAGGTGTCTGGAAGCTCAGTTGAAAGAGAGTGAGGATCGCCGTGCTAGGGTCAAATCGACTTATCAGAAAGAAGTCGACAGTGCCCAAGTGTTTACCGACCACTGTTTGGCGAAGCAGGTTGAGGCCGAGAAGAAAGTTTCTTTGGCAAAGGAGAATGCAGCTTCACTTCAAAATTTGTTATCCTCTGCCCAAGAATCAATGTTTAAAGCCGAACAGGAAGCGGAACAGTCTAAGTCGGCATATGAAAAGAAAATTGAAGGCTTAGAGCACTAGGTTTTAACGGTCGAATCCTTATCCTGATAGACCAGGCTGGAACATGAAGTCCAGGGGGTTGATCATTTTAAAGAATCCCCTGCCTACGATGCCCTTCTCTTTCTGGAGTTTCAGCAAGGGCTAGTTTCAGCTGGCGAGTTTTTCAAGGTTATGAATCGGGCAATTGAGAAAGCCCGAATAAACTGGGAGCTGTAGATCAAAAATCATATGGATCGGTCCTTGGAATCTCTTCGGACTCAGATGAAGGAGTGGAGAACTTACTACAGCAGCCAAGGCAAAGAGCCCTATCCCATGCATTTGGAAGTTCCATCCGAGCACTCTCTCTCGACTTTTTAAGCCAGCCAGG
This sequence comes from Dipteronia dyeriana, assembly GCA_032871835.1. Taxonomy (NCBI): domain Eukaryota; kingdom Viridiplantae; phylum Streptophyta; class Magnoliopsida; order Sapindales; family Sapindaceae; genus Dipteronia; species Dipteronia dyeriana. The sequence goes on from CM065297.1 coordinate 22,412,157, forward strand.
AGTCGGTCGTGGAGGGTGTGGTGCCTGATGTCAGACCGATCCCAGAAGAAGATTACAATCAGTGGAAGGACTATTCGGTCGACACGATTACTTAGCCTTCCAATGAAAGTCTGCTCCGCGAGTATGAGATGGTGTCTGACCCGAGTATTGGCAAGAGTTCAAAATCCTTTTGACCTTGATTTTTTGTAGAATTTTCACAAGTTTTTTTTGTGTAAAGATTCTTTATTCTTTGTAACATTCTTTGTTTCATTCTTTGTAACGATTCTTTGGAGTGATTAATAAATCCCGAGTTTAGCTTTTCTGAAACGAGTGGTCTTGATCTGATTTAATGCTCAAGGAATTTCACTTTCTTTAACTTGACTATTGTTGTTGAGTATCTTATTAAACCATCTATTTATGATGTTTGGGTAACTTAACCGAGTATCTTATTAAATTGGTTGCGTTCCCCGAATAAATTTTAACGCCAAGTATCTTATTATACGGGTTGTTGCAATCTTCATGCCAAGTATCCTATTAAACTGGATAATTCTGATATTCAGGTAACTTAACCGAGTATCTTATTAAATTGGTTTCGTTCCCCGAATAAATTTTAATGCCAAGTATCTTATTAAACTGGCTGTTGCAATCTTCATGTCAAGTATCTTATTAAACTGGCTAATTCTGATGTTCGGGTAACTTCACCGAGTATCTTATTAAACCGGTTGTCACCCGAATAATTTTTAATGCCAAGTATCTTATTAAACTGGCTAGTATTATTAACCGAGTCATCTTAAAACAGGAAAGTATGTTTATACTTGTGTTTCATACACGGTCGCTACCCGAACATTATATCAAGGCTCACCATGATCATATGTTCGAGTCTTTACGCATTACGGAGGACGTCTCTGTAGTTTTTATGCGCAAGGGTTTACCGAATCGTTAAGCTTTTTGAATCGCTTAACACAGCTACGTATTTCACTGGAATTTTTTCCAATAGCGTCCCGAGCCTTTCTCTAGAATCTGGTACATCGGGTTTGCCTTTTAAGGTCAATTGACCTTGCAAGGCTGGCATGCTCCTTCGAGCTTCTCCACCCATTCGGGAATAAATGGTCCTGAGTATTCTATTTGCGTGTTCTTATTATCATGCTTGTCTTCCATATGTTCTTATTATCATATGCTTTATCTTTCGAAAATCCCGAGTTTGATTTTTATTTATAACTACAAAATCAACAAAGATTTAAATTCCACAGCTAATATCTTACCTAACTAAAATTGTCCTGACTAACAAAAAAAAGAAAAAAAATTAATAATTTAAAGATAGAAAATCTTTAGATATTGGACATTGCATGGTCGGGGTAAAACCCCTCCATTGGGTCGTGCAATCCAATATGCTCCATGACCAGCTATTCCTTCGACTTTGTACGGGCCTTCCCACTTATTAGCCAAGGAACCTGTAACTTTATTTTTTGTGTTCAATGACACCTTCCTGAGCACCAGGTCTCCTAGTTGGAATTTCCTGACCCGAACATGAGAGTTGTAGTGGCGAGCTACTTTTTGTTGATATGCCATATTTCGTATTCAGGATTTCTCCTTTTATTCTTCTAGCTCATCTAGACTTTGTAATAGTATTTCAACATTCTGATCTTCATCATATAGCCTGACCCGGGGTGACGTATAGGACGTTTCTATGAGGATAACAACTTCTGTTTCAAACTCTAAAAAGAATGGGGTTTCTCCTCTTGAAGTCCTTGTTGTCGTTCAATATGCCCATAATACTTCGGGAAGCTTTTCAACCCAACTTCCTTTCTTGGCATCTAGCTTTGCTTTGAGTGTATGCTTGATGATTTTGTTTTCTGCTTCAATCTGCCCATTTTTTTTTAGGATGAACAGGTGTGGCATAATAATTGGCATTTTGGTACTCCTTGCACAACTGTCTGAATTTCTAGTTTTCGAACTGGGTGCCATTATCAGTGATGATAGTGTTTGGGACTCCAAACCTATAGAGTATATTCTTTTTCATGAAATTTGTGGTATTTGCTTCTGTGATGTGCACTTATGCTTCAGCTTCTGCCCACTTCGTGAAATAGTTAACAGCTACTATGGCATATTTCGCTCCACCCCTGTCCCAGCTGGCATTGGGCTGATTAAATCCAAACCCCACATGGAAAATGGCCATGGGTATGCGAAGTTTCTGAGCTGTTCGAGGAGTTGTCGGATATCATTAGCAATCCTTTAGCAAGTATTGTAACTCTCCGAACATCGTTGTGTATCTGAGAATAGAGTAGGCCAATAATAACCTTGCCTGAGTACCTTGTGTGCTAAAATTTTACCCCCAGTGTGGTTTCCGTAAACTCCTCCATGGATTTTCTGTAATATCCGATATGCATCCTCCTCTGACACATATCTTTGGAGTGTTCGGGAATACCCTCTTCTGTATAGTTCTCCTCCAAACAATGTGTACCTTGTTAATCGATACCTGATACGTTTTGCTTGTGAGGGATCTTCCGGGAGCACGCCTTCTTCCAAGAACCTTTTCAACTGAATCATCCAACCATCTTGCGGTGTTCGGATCTCTAAAATTTCTAAGTTTTTTGGTTCAGCTGTGCTCGACTTGAGAAGATGTGCAACCGGAATATTTTTAGCCTGATTGTGGTTGTTGTTGATACTAGTTTGGACAAAGCGTCTGCCTTTTCATTCTCTTTCCTGGGGATCTGGGTAATCCTAAATTCTTTGAATTTTTGGAGGAGCTTTTTTACAATGTCACGGTAGGCAATCATATCTTCATCTTTGGCTTGGTATTCATCCAGGACTTGGTTGACAACTACCTGTGAATCGCTGAATATCTCGACTTCATCTGCCCCGAGAGCTATGCAGACTCTGAGTCCAGCTAGTAGCGCCTCGTACTCGGCATGATTGTTGGTTGCTTTGAAGTCAAACCTCATGGCACATTCAACATCATCTTCTTCTGGAGTGCATACTACGATCCCTGCCCCACTGCCATGAGTGTTTGAAGAGCCATAACCATACAATTTCCATGAGAAATTTCTTCCCAGCATCTTTTTAGGAAATCATCCAACCATCTGGCGGTGTTCGGATCTCTAAAATTTCTAATTTTTTTGGTTCAGTTATAGTCGGTTTGAGGAGATGTGCAACCGGAATAGTTTTTAGCCTGATTGTGGTTGTTGCTGATGCTAGTTTTGACAAATCGTCTGCCTTTTCATTCTCCTTTCAGGGGATCTGGGTAATCCTATATTCTTTGAATTTTTGAAGGAGCTATTTTGCAATGTCACGGTAAGCAATCATATCTTCATCTTTGGCTTGGTATTCGTCCAGGACTTGGTTGACAACTACCTAAGAATCTCTGAATATCTTGACTTCATCTGCCCCAAGAGCTATGCAGACTCTGAGTCCAGCTAGTAGCGCCTCGTACTCGGCTTGATTATTGGTTGCTTTGAAGTCAAACATCATGGCACATTCGACATCATCTCCTTCTGGAGTGCATACTACGATCCCTGCCCCACTGCCATGAGTGTTTGAAGAGCCATCAACATATAATTTCCATGAGAAATTTCTTCCCAGCATCTTTTTTGCTTCCAGGTTTGGCACTGTGAACTCTGTTATAAAATCTGCCACTCCTTGCCCTTTGAGGGATGTCCTGGGGACATAGTGGATATCGAATTCACTTAGCTCGATTGCCCATTTGGTTAGTCTTCCTAAAATCTCTGGCTTCTGTAAAATTTATCTCAATGGGCAGTCGACGAGAACCTGGATTGTATGAGCCTGAAAGTATGACCTTAATTTCCTTGCTGCTGAAACCAAAGATAGGGCCATTTTTTCTGCATGTGAATACCTGGTCTCAGTTGGTAAAAGTGCCTTGCTGGTATAATACACTGGCTTCTGTACTCCATCTTCTATTCTGACTAGGATCGAGCTTGCTGCCAGTTCTGTAATCGATAAGTACAAATGGAGTATCTCTCTCATCTATGGTTTTGAAAGGATGTGAGCTTGCCTTAGGTATTCTTTGATTTTTAAGAATGCCTGCTCCCACTCTTCGTTCCTTTAAAGCCCTTTCCCTTTTTTGATTACTTTGAAAAAGGATGTGCATCTATTCGTGGCCTTTGAGATGAATCTTCCCAAGGAAGCTAAACATTCTGTTAAGCGCTGTACTTCTTTTAATGTCCTTGGTGAGGTCATTCTCTACAAAGCTTGGATCTTTTCAGGATTGACTTCAATTCCCCTTTGGTGAACTTGAAAACTCAGGAATCTTCCTGAAGAAACTCCGAATAAACACTTGTATGGATTTAGCTTCATTTGGTATCTTTTTAAAACATCGAATGTCTCTCACAGGTCTGAGGTATGCTTGTCTGCCGAGATGCTCTTGGTCAGCATGTCATCATTGTACACTTCCATGTTCCTTCTTATTTGCCGTGCAAAGATTCTGTTGACCAGCCTTTGATAGGTTGCCCCTGCATTTTTTAATCCGAAGGGCATCACTGTGTAACAGTATAAGCCCTGATCAGTTGTGAATGCTATTTTTTATTCGTTAGCCTTGTTCATCTGGATTTGGTTATATCATGAGTAGGCATCCATGAAACTGAGCAATTCGTGGCCTGATGTTGCGTCCACCAACTGATCTATCCTCGAAAGTGGAAAACTGTCTTTTGGGCATGCCTTGTTCAAAACTGTGAAATCTACGCACATTCTCCATTGTCCATTTTTCTTTTGGACGAGGACTACATTAGCTACCCATTGAGGGTAATTGACCTCTCTGATCGACCCTACAGCGAGTAGCTTCTCCACTTCCTGTTTGATTGCCTGACTTCTCTCGAGATTGAATTATCTTCTCTTTTGTATCACTGGTTTTGCATTCGGGTCTATTGTGAGATGGTGAGATATTATTCGGGCATCTATCCCGAACATGTCTTCATGACTCCAAGCAAACACATCCCTATATTCTTTGAGCAGATCAATGAGGCTTTGTTTGACTTTTCTTTATAGGTTGGCCCTGATCTTGATTCTCTTATCTGGTTCATCTTCTTTCAAGACAATTTCTTCGACCGGTTCAGTTTTAGATTCATTCGACTCTTCCCTTGGATCGAAATCGAATGACAGTGACTCTTTGTTCTGACTCGGCTGCATTATAGTGCAAACCTAGTCATCATTTTTATCTTTGTATACTGACAGGTTAGCTCTTCGAGCCATCTATTGGGATCCCTTGACTACACCGACCCCCTGTTCGGCCGGAAACTTGATCATTAAGGCATAAGTGGTTATTACGACCTTAGTTTTATTTAAGAATGGGTGACCCAACAACGCATTATACAGCCAATTGTCTAAGTCTACCACCACGAAGTCGAGCAGTACAGTTCTCTGGTAAGGTGCCACTCCAATCTTCACCGGTAGCTTTACAGTCCCGAGTGACCTGACCTCAACTCCTCTGAATCCTCTGAGTGGAGTATGGAAAGGCTGTAGATCCTTTCGGTTCAACCTGAGTTGATTGTAGACGGGTACATTGAGAATGTCTGTCGAACTTCCATTATCTATCAAGATTCTCCTAACTTCTCAGTGACCAATCCGGGCACTTATGACTAAGGCGTCATTTGGTCGAATGTTGACACCATGTGAGTCTGCTTCTGTGAATATTATTGGATCCCATTCTTCCTTTACCCTTTTTGGGTCAGGCTCCACCGTGTTCACGTCAAAGTTATGTCTTGCTTCTACTACTTCTCTGATTTCCTGTGTTTGCTCTCGGTTACTTCTTCCAGTGGATGGTATTCCAAAGATTGTATGTATTACTTCATTGGCCTCTGGACTGGCACTTTGATTTCGACCAGAGCTGTGATCGGTCCCGATCTCTTTCTTTGTTTCATATTTCTCATCCCTTTTTAAGATTACATCCTGCAGATGTTCTTCCCGAATGAGGGTTTCTATGTAATCTCTGAGCTGGTAACACTTGGAAGTCTCATTACCGGTTTTCTTATGGAATCTACAGTATTTGGTTGTATCCCACCGGGCAAACTGAGACTGTCGTCATGGCTCTTGTACCAGATTCTTTACTTCCAGTATGGCCAGGATTTTCTCCTATTTTTTTCAAAAATGGGTGTAATTGGTATATCTAAATCGTTATTTCTCCGTTGTCTGTTCGGCATTACACCCGTTTCTCCCATCCTTGCTCTTTTCTTTGTTGTTTCCTTTCTGTTTTCCCTTTTGGTTCTGCACCTGGAACTCAGCATCCTTTTCGGGTTTTCATCCATGCATGTAGCATCCTCTAGTGGCTAACTCTTCTTCTTTGGCTAGTGAATATCCTCCCGCCATATCCATCATATCCATGTGTCTGGTTAAACGAGCTCTTCTTAAGTCAAAAGATAACCGTCTATTTTATAGGTTGTTGATGAATGCAACAATTATCGCTTCATCGTTTGCACTGTCGATTTCTGATACCGCTTGGCCGAATCTCCCTAGGTATTTCATCAGCGACTCATCTTTCCCTTGTTTTATTTGAGAAAGGTAAGCCACTATTTTTTTCCTGTGAACATTGCTCAGAAATTGCCTTGAGAAACTCCTGCTCAGTTCACTGAAACTTTCAATGCTAGCTAGGGGCAATCTTTCGAACCATCTTGAGCCCGTGTCTCCTAAAGTTTTTGGAAAGTTGAGGCTTAGTAAAGGATCGCTATGGGCATACTGGGCCATAGAACTTTTATAGCGTCTGACATGTTCTTCTGGGTCTGTATCCTTCTTGAACTACTCTACGTGTGGCATCCTGAATATTTCTGGGAATGAAGTCCGTAATATGTCCCTAGCGAATGGAATGTCAGAATCTTCGTCAGATAAATCGTTGTACCCATAACGTTTACCAGTACATCCATTTATCGCCTATTGTTCTCGACTTCTTAATTAGGCTCTGGATTACAACATCTCTATCTCCCGCCGGACTTCCATGACGGTTGAACCGCTGGGTGATTGTCATTCCTCTCTCTAGCTCTTCACTTTGATGCCCAGTTTCACGGGTTGATTCTTGCAGGCTTATGGTTCCGTGATGATGTTTGTGATGGTGTCGATTGCTATCTTCCGATGACGATGATGGATCCCTGTGCCGGTCATGTTTACGGTGTCTAGCACTGGCTGTCTGATCATGGTTCTGCTTCTGGCGTGTTAGTTTCTATTCGGGTGTTCCACGTCCAGCCTGATTAGTTGGAGCCAAGTTCCTTCCGGATTCCATTGCATTTAGTTCTGGCCGCACTACAACCGAACGAAGCCTTACAGGTGGAAGGTTGGGAGGTTATGCTTCTTCTGCAGCCAGTAGATCAACTCATTCCTTTGTTGCGTCCGCCACTAACTATTGCAGTGCCTCTCGAAAGCGTTGTGTCAAGTATTCACTTGTCGGATGAACTTGTTGGATCCCCGCCAGGGATGTAAGTTGGTTCTCCGTGGTTGCAGCGAGATCTCGTGAGCTACTGCCAACATGGAAGTTATCTAGAGATTTTTGAACATCCCCAGAACTGCTTCTGATTTCTGCCATTACCTTTAATTAAATCGGAGGTTCAGCCCCTCCTTCTAGCATCAATTGTTGACGTCGATTTCTGGTTGTATGAGAAAAGCCAACAAGATTTGGATTTTAGCTGTGATTTCAAAGAAAAAGAGAAAGAGAAAGAGAATGAGAAACCAATCGGACACAAGTTTTGCGTGGTAAAACTCCGATGATCGGAGAAACGTCCACGGGTGGTTGAATGATCAACCAAGCCAAAATCCACTATGAATAAAATAATTACAATTCTCGATCTCTCTTTCTTCTCTCTGTATTTTTCTATATGGTTTCTGTATATTCTCCCTCTTTTGTGACGAGATTATGGGTTTATTTATATATCTATGGAACCCTAATCTTATTTGTACAAGTAATAAAAGATCTTTGTATTTAATTATGATTGTTTACTTGTTCGAAGTAGTTTGTCTCATTTCCTGTTTCAGAGACTTGTATTGAGATCGAATGAGACTTTAGTTATGTAGTCCAATTAGGACTTATTTCCTTATAAGAGCGTAGTTTTTTTGAAGAAATAAAATTGTTGCCTGATTATGAACCCTTTCTGCTTGATAATTCTGTTCTTCTTGGAATTCCTCTTTGATATGGATATCTTCGTGTATTTTAATTACTTGATTCGTGTGAGCTACGCGCGAGTAGAACACGATATCAGCTGGTCCCAAGTGACGTCATCTAATCCCAAGTAGAAAATGTCACTAACTAGCCCCGAGAATCTTTATCTGACCCCGAGTAGGTTTTGTCCAATACTTGTTTCCTGGGGCTTCTCTTTTTTGATGATGTCTTTTATGATATTTTCTAAATGCCTATTCGGATGCCCACCTGGAAATTTTATCCTCTTTGTCGATGACGTGTACGTCTGATAAAATTCACATACGACAATGTATATATATAACTATATATAGAATTATATATATATATATATATATATATATATTAATAATGATTCTTAACTTTAAATTATTTTTAATTATTTTCAAGAACCTATAATTATTATTTCATGATTTATAGTTGTTTGTTCTTAGATTTCCATTGTAATGTCAATATTAGTTGATGTGCATACTAACTGTTTGATTAAATGATTCTTATGGAACAACCAATTGTTTGATGTAACATTGAAAAAAAAAATCTAATTGAGTTTTTAGTAATATATTATCATCTATTGCAAAGTGTATCTAGACAAAAAGTTTATTTCGATCTTTTCATTGACGAAAGTATTCTAGTATTGAGGCTTGAAGAATCTTCTTCATGGCTATCCAGATATAATGGATGTAATGTATTTATCTCGAAATTTGTAGTAAATTGGTGTATGTACACTAACAATTTTATAATATTTTTTTTGTCACTTTCTTTTTCTTTTTCTTTTCTTTCTTGTGTTATGATTATCTATCCCTTATTGTACTTTTTATATTTAAGTTTTCTTGTAATTAATAATAATTTAATGGACTATTATATTAACTTTGATTGAATTTGCAACTTGTTATCTTCTTTTTAATTGTCATTAAATTTGTGTAAAACAAACATAATTTTTATATGGTTAACTGTCACTAGATTTGTATATTGTGACAATATTTAAATAATTAATTATTGATAAGGTTATGTATAGTGACACAATTTTGATATGGTTAACTATCACTAAATTTGTGAATAATGATAAAATTTTAAAACAACAAATTGTCACTACGAAGATGTATAATGACAAAATCTTCAAATAATTAATTGTCACTAAAAGATGTATAGTGACAAAATCTTCAAACAGTTAATTGTCACTGAAAAAATGTATAGTGACAATATCTTCAAATAGTAATTATATAAATTTAGAGACACGATTTTTATTTTGTCACTGATTAAGGTCTAATGATAATATGTCACAAAAATTTATGATTCGTGATAAGTATCAAAAAACCGTCATAAATATTTTTAGTGTCGGGATCAAAAGTAACGAATTGTTAATGAAACATTTTTTTTGTCACAATATTGAAATTGTGACAATTTCTTTACTTGCAGTGTTAAATAATTTTTGGCATTGTATATCACTTTTTTTGTAGTGACATGGCCAAAGAGTGTGGAGGACTCCCACTTACACTCCGAGACATACCTCTGTATGGACTAGGATGGGCTCCTAAAAAATAGTAAATAAAAAATAATTAAAGAATTAGATTTTTATACTATATAAAAATAGAAAAAAAATATCTTTTTTTTCTTTTATAATAACAATTCATTCTCTCCGTTCTCCAAATTTTCTCAAATTTGACTTATTCTCTTTATTAAAATCAATAATTAGTCTTCAAATTAAATATCTTTTGGTGAATATTATGATTTTAATTTTTTTTTTGTTTTGAATTTTTTTAAATTTTTAGGGTTACCGTAATTTTTAGTTAATCAGATTTTAAGAGTAATCCAGTATTTAGTTAATCCAATCTTAAAATTACAAAGTAACGATATTGTTAAATGAATTTCTTTACATTTCTCCAAACATTATATTAGTATATTTCGAATGAGTCAAACAAATATAATAATATAAGAACATTGAATATTAAGGGATATTTGTAAAAGTAATAAAATTTGGAAATGGTTATTGATTTTAATCAAAAATATTTAAGTCATTGTTTTTAACTAAGTGTACGTTACATTATCTAAAATACCCCTATTTTAAAAAACCCCAATTTGTTTCTAATAAAACCTAAATTGTTGGAAATTGTAGGGAGAGGAAACAATTAGGGAGAGGAAACGATTTGGTCATATATATATATATATATATATATATATATATATATATATAGAGAGAGAGAGAGAGAGAGAGAGAGAGAGAGAGAGAGAGAGAGAGAGAGAGACTGTCCTGATAGAGAAGAAACAATCGGAGACAGGTAGCAACCAAAGTGCTAGTGACTAGATAGGGTGACGCCAACGAACGAATGATTCGGTCGAACACATTGCTTTACCCTGACTGATTCAACTTTTATCTTCAAATATCCATCTGATGATTTTTTTTTCTTTGATTGTTTATTGGGGTATTATTAATTTAGTCCCTATGTTTTTTTTAATTGTTATTTTTACTCGCTTTTCTTATTTTCACTGGATTGAGCCCTATGTTTTCCAAAACCACTCATTTTGGTCCATCTGACCAGAATTTTGACTGTCAACTGTCATAGAAAATGCTATATGACTAATTTGCCCATGGATTCAGTTTCACTGTCTAAAAGTACCATTTTACCCTTTAAAAATTCGACAATTACAAATTTACCACATACTGTGAAGACATAAATGCACTTATTAACTTACATGGAAAAGTAAGGCATTAAAAAATTTACTATTATACTCTTCGTTAAATTATTTGATATTTTAAGTTTAAAAAAATTAACCACAAAATCCAGAATTTCTTTTAAATAACCAAAATCATTTTTTCTTCTATTGTCGTTGATGATGGCCGGTGAAAATCCAGACCATCGCATCCAAAGAAAAAATAAATAAATCAATCCATACAAAAGCAAACCTTAACTCTCTTCTATTTCTCTCTCCCACAATCAACATCAATAGAAGAAAATCAAACCCAGAAATCAAACCTATTTCACACCAAAATCAAACCCTAACTCTCTCTCTTTCGATGCTCTCTCTCTCTCTCTCTCTCTCTCTCTCTCTCCGCCACCAGACAATCGAACTCGCTTAAATCAAACTTCTCATTCTTCTCAAATGGTCCAACTCTGACAAAACACTTTCTCTATCATTCTCTAGTCACACCGATGGTGTTTCTATACAGCATTTGAAAGCAATTCGAAAGATGATGTTTGATTCGTGGATTTGGGGGTTTTGTGTGATTTGCGAATTTGGGGGTGATGGTGGTAAGGAACCCAGTTATGGTTTGATTGAAGGAAGCAGATGGTGGCTGAAAAATATTTTTGGTCGAATCTAGATGTGTGTGTGAGAAAGTCAGAGAGATTGTGGTTTGGTGAGAGAGATTTCAAGGTTCTTTTTTATTTTTTGAAAGTAGATTTCTGGGATCTAGGTTTGGTTTGGTGTTAGTGATATGGACTTCTGGAATCTCGGTTCTGTGTTTCGTGGTGGTTTAGAGGTTGTTCATGGGTGTTGGTGTTCTGGTTTTTTGGGTGGGTTATGGGTTTTTGTTTTTGTTTGATTATGATGATGAATGTGGGTTTTTAGTGGATGTTCTGGGTTTCTTATGTGGTAATGATGTTGGCTGAATGTGGACGATGATGATGAATTTTGTTGTTAGGGATTGAAGGGTAAAGGTGACTTTTCCCTTTCTCACCAGACCTTTTTATTATTTATTATTTATTTTTTATTTTTTAATTTTATTATTTTATCATCATTACATGTGGCACACAACTATCATGAAATCGAGAATGATGAAAATAGCCATCTTTCCGTTACCTTATACTAACGTCCGACTCACAGAATTACCAAAATGAGTGGTTTTGAAAAATATATGGTCCAATCTGTAAAAATTGGATAAGTGAGTACAAATAATAATTAAAAAAACATAGGGACTAAAACAATAATATCCCATTGTTTAATTGATGATGATGACTGATAAAGAAGATGGAGATCTGAATTTCCGAATCTCCAAAAAAAGTTGTTTAATTATTATTTTTTCTTCAATTGATGTTGTTAATGATATATTATAGATGAAGAAATTATTATTTCAAATTTTTGCTTTAATATTTCCTCTTGAGAAAGAAGAATTGGGAAATCTAGTTCCCAGATCTTCCAATATATATATATATTATTTGTTTTCATTTTTTCCATTAATTTTCTATTTAAAAAAAATTAAAAAATGTTGGGATATATGGGTTCCCAGATCTTCCAAATAATTGGTCTTTTAAATTATTTTAAAAGAAAATATTTTTGTTCAATCGTAATTGTTTCAATGAATTCCAAGATATGTTTGGGTTCCCAGATCTTCCAAACAATGAATTCCAACTATTTTTGTTGATTTGTAATTGCTTCAAATCCAACGCAAACTCCACAAAATGCAAATTCATGTAAATTATATTATTAACATACCTGTCGATCTAATAATCAGGCAAATTTGAAAAGAAAAATAGAAATCCTAGTCAACAAAGAATTGGGAGATATGGGTTCCCAAATCTTTCAAAAAAAATATTATATATTTATTTTTCATTTTCTTCATTAAATTTTCTATTTTTTATTGGTCAAAAATGGTGGAGTTTTGGTGGGTTTTTTTGATGAGAAATTGAATAAAATTTTGGTTGGTTTTGTGAAGGAACATGTTTTAGAGATGGGTTTCTGATGATGGAGTGTTGGGTTTCTAGTTCTTGAAGGATTGTTCAAGCTTAGAGTATCCATTAAACAGCTATGTGAAAGTGAGGCACTCAAGGTGTTTGATAAAACGACTAAAAAAAAAAAGACAATTCTGCCACTTTTTTGGCTCACAGCACTGTTCGTGTCACAACACTGTTTACACTATTCACGACATTGTTCCGGAACGACACTGTTCCGAAACGACACTGTTCACTTAAACATATTTATTTTCAATTATAACTAATTAGAAATGGTACTTGTGTGGGTAGAGTGATATATGGTTTTGTAATACAATGGTGTGTTGTGTTACTGTGATTTGATATTGTGATTAATCCAGAAAATCAATTTTTTTGGTAATATCAACAAACAAAGATAAGTGTTGAAATTTTAAAATTTCTAAAAAGTTGTATTATTATCTCCAATAAATATACAAACAAAATTTTTTGAGCAAATTATCCCTCTTAGCTTATGTATCAAGAATCTTTACCATTAGATATCATAACAAACACATCGATGCACACCTGATAAAATGTTAAATGCCCTAAACATTGATGGCCTAATCAGTTGTATGCATGTTCACCCTTTTAAACAAAGGAAACTTAAACCAATTTTTTTGGTGATGTCGATAAACAGAATTTCAAGTTAAAAATGCATCTATAGAAACTCAATTGTCAGTTTCTTATCAAAATAGTAATAGTGCAGTTTTTTATCAAAAACATAATAGTGCAATTTTTTGTTTCTTCGATCTGTCATTTAAAACATAATACACATGTCTAAATGTAAAATTAAGAATTGCTTACCCCCTACAAGTGGATGTATAATACAAGAACTGACATGAAATATCACATGTATGCAGTATTTCATGTAAAGCATTAAATATCTCATAAAATATCTCAAAAATACAGTATTTCATGTAAGATATGAAATATCTCATGTAAGACATGAAATATCTCATGTATATCGTGTAAGATATGAAATATCTCATGTATGTATATCATGTTGGGCAAGAAATATCTCAAGTATGTTATGATGGATATGATATATCCCGCGTACGTCATGTGGGGCATATTATATCTCATGCATATCATATTTGACAATAAATATTTCATGTATGTCATATTGAGCATAAAATATCCCATGTATGCAGTATTTCATGTTTACATGAAATATCCTATGTATGTCATGTTGGACATGAAATATCTAATATATTTCATGTTGAGTAGTATGAAACATCTCATATATATCATGTTAGGCATGAAATATTTCATATATGTAGTATTTCATATTGGAAATGAAATATTTCATATATATCATATTGGAAATGAAATATCTCATATATTTCAATTTGGGAATAAAATATCTCATGTATGTCATGTTGGATATGAAATATCCGCTACATGCATATTTCATATTGGACATGAAATATCTCATGTATGTCATGCTGAAAGTAAAATATTTCATGTATGCCGTGTTGGACATGAAATATTTGTTATATGCAATATTTCATGTTAGGCATGAAATATCTAATGTAAGGCATGAAATATCTCATATTTGTCATGTTGGCATGAAATATTAATGTTAGACATGAGATTTCCTATATATGTCATGTTAGGCATGGAATATCTCATTTTCTTCAAAAATACATGATTTCACGATATCAGGCGATGTGTCACGTTAAACATGAATTAACCCACTTATGTCACATTTAATGTGACACACTGCGTATAAAAAAGGGTAGTTTTACAATTTATTGGTTAAAAACAATAATGCATTATGATGATTGGTTGCAAACAACAAAAAATTAGAATTTAGTTAAAAATAATAATACATTGTGGTTAGGTTATATTTTTTTATTTTTCACTAATTTTGTGATGTAGAACAGGTAGATGACTTCTACATGGCTTGAATGACCATCATAAATTGAAGGCTACATCACACGATGCGAATTGACGAGGTCTTTTTAAGTCACCACCGTCAGCGGTGAGACATGTCGTTTTTTGGCCAAATTCCATCATTTAGCCCTTGAAATTGCAGTTTTTCCATTTTAAGAAAGTTTCTTTTTTAGTCATAAGTTGACTTTGACAAGTCAGAATCTTCTACCGTCAAATCTGTCTTGTTTAGGGTCGTTAGTATCTTTTATTTTCGATTCTGTCTTATTTAGGGTCGTTAGTATCTTTTATTTTTGCAACTATTGTAATTTCACTATTTTTTGTATCTTTTGCTATTTTTGGTAACTTTTGCTATGTAATCCTGTTTTTTATCCAACAAAGATTCGGGTTAGGATTTAATCGCTTTAAATAGCCTTGTAAACTGAAAGACTCATTAACTTTTGAATTCAATAAAATTTCAGAGTTTTCTCTTTAATTTCTGACGGATTCCAGTTTTTATAGAATATAGACGTCGGTCTATTTCTTTTGTGTTTCCACTGCGTCATTTTGTATCTATACATTTTATGAATAAATTAACGGATTCAGTTCAACCCATAAAATTAATATTAAACCATATATTGCAAAGCTCTATACAACATGTACTTCAAAAATTATTAAGATTTAATATTTGAAAAAAAAAATCATTGCAAATTAAAATTTTGGTATATATTATGCTTAAAATATTTTTCTTTTAATATTTAGTAATTTTAATTAAGATTAAAATTATCATAGAAAAAAAATAACTTGAAAAGATATTTAATTTCAATTATATCATTTAAATGTGAAACATAACTGATACCGATGCTTTAGAAGACCCAGAAAAGTGAAGATGCATCGCTTGAGCCATTAGATTTTCACTTACCCATTTGTGAGTTCTGATATTTGCACTCCTCTAAACAACACTAAATTAATAACATTTTAAAATTCCCTTATATGAGAGATATTTTTAAAAATATAATGCACCATCGAAGCTACAATTACATATAATTAATATGATCTTTTTTTTTATAATCCCTCATGTGAACCAACCTATCATCTATTTTATTTGTTATTTCTTCTCAGAACTCATGGTTTAATTTATATTATCTTTTTATCTGTTATTTCTTCTTACTTGAACCCAGGGATGGAGTTGTTATATTATATTTTTACCGAATGTACACGTCACTAACAAAATGGACAATCCTTTAAATATTGCCAGAAACATTCAGGTAGGCATCCAGAAGATAACTTTCAAAACATCACTAAGGAATGAAAACCCGAGTAAGTGTGAACACGAGTATTCGACAAGCCATAACCTGCTCAGGACCAAATGACGTCATGTTCTACTCGAGACAAATATGGAGAAACCTGAATAAAGAAGTCTAGTACATAACTCGCATATGAACCAAAAGTCATACTAAAATACGCAAAGAATTCCATATCGAGAAGAATTCTTAGAAGAATAAAATACCAAACGGGACAAAGGTTTCCAGATCAGGCAACAACTTTATTTATTCAAGAAGACTGCATTTATAAGGAAATAAGTCCTAAATGAACTATATCACCAGAGTCCCATTCGACCTCCACACAATCTCCGGAATAGGAAAGAAGATAAAGACTACTCCAACAAGTAACCAATTATAATTACATACAAATTCTTTACTTGTACGAAAAGGATTAGGGTTCTATCCATATATAAATAGACCCATAATCTCATTGGAAAAGAAATAGAATAACAGGCAGAGAGGAAAAAGAGAGATCGGGTGTTGTAAATCTTTATTTCCATAGTGGATTTTGGCTTGGTTGTTCGTTCAACCACCCGTGGACGTTTCTCTGATCATCGGAGTTTTACCAAGTAAACTTGTGTCTAATTAGCTTAAAATTGCATTCTCTTTCTCTCTCTTTTAGACAGATCAAGGCTAAAATCCAATCTTGTTGACTTTCTCATAAATCGACAAATCGAAGCCTACAATTGGCACTAGAAGGAGGGGGCGGAACCTCCGATTTGATTAAAAGTAATGGCTGGAAGTGGAAGCAAAAAAAATTCTGGGGATGTCTAAAAATTTCCAGATAATGTTCGTATAGGCGGTAGTTCACGAGATCTCACCACGACCACCGAGAACCAACCAACATCTCTGACGGGGATCCAACAAATCCCTCCGACCAGCGAAGACTTGACACGACGCTTTCGTGAGGCATTACAATAGTTGTTAGTGGACGCGTCAAACGAATGGGTTGATCTATTAGCTACAAAAGAAATGCAACCTCCTAATCTCCCACTTACAAGGCTTCGTTTTGTTATAGTTGGGCCCAAACCAGATGCATCAGAAGCTGGTAGGAACTCTGTTCCAATCAATCGAGTTGGGGCTGTAACACACAATCAGAATAAGAGATGTGAAACACCCGAAGAGGAACGACCACGCCAAAGGCAGAGCCATGGTTAGATAGCCCATGATAAACACCGCAAGCATTACCGGTGCAGGGATCTAACTTCATCATTAGAGGATAGTGATCGGCACGATCGCAAATGTCGTCATGGAACCATACGCTTGCAAGGATCGATTGGTGAGACTTGGCAACGAAGTGAAGAGGAGCTGGAAACAAGCATGGCAATCACCCGACGGTTTAACCATCATGGAGAACCGGTGGGAGACAGAGATGTTATGATTCAGAGTCTGACCCAAGAAGTCGAAAATAACAAGTGTCAAATGGACGCGCTGGTTAGGCGGTATGGGTATAATGACTTATCCGATGATGATTCTGGTAGTCCATTCATTAGGGACATCCCGCGAACCCCATTTCCAGAAAGGTTCAGGATGCCACACGTAGAACAATTCAAGAAGGATAAAGATCCTAAAGAACACGTCAGACGGTATAAAAGCACTATGGCTCAGTATGCCCACATCGACCTCAACTTTCCACAAACTCTGGGAGACACAGGCTCAAGATGGTTCTGAAGGTTACCCCCAGCAAGCATCGAAAGTTTCGATGAATTAAGCAGAAGTTTCTCAAGACAATTTATGGGCAATGTATACAGGAAAAAATCGGTGGCTTACCTTTCTCAGTTGAAACAAGAGAAAGATGAGTCGTTGAAAAAAATACCTGGGGAGATTCAGCCAGACGGTCTCAAAAATCGACCGTGCAAATGATGAAGCAATAATTGTTGCATTCATAAATAATTTACAGAATGGACGACTGCCTTTTGACTTAAGAAAGGCCTGTCTAACCCAATATGCAGACATGATGGACATGGCTGGAGGATATGCACTAGCCGAAGAAGAGGAGTTAGCCACGGGAGGATGCTATATGCATGAAGGGAGACCCGAACAAAAATATGTGGAGTCGAAGGTACAGAACCACAAAGGAAAACAAAAAGGAAACAACAAAGAAAGAAGCAAGGATGAGGGAAACAGGCGTAATGCTAACCAGGCCACGGAGAAATTCTGTTAAAAATACACAAACTATACCCCTCTCCGAAAAAAACAGGAGGAAATCCTGGCCATATTAGAAGAGAAAAATCTAGTAAAAGAGTCACGCCGACAGTCTCAGTTTTCCCGGTGAGATACAACAAAGTACTGCAGATTCCATAAGGAAACTGGTTACGAGACTTCCAAATGTTACCAGCTTAGAGACTACATAGACACCATCATTCGGGAAGAACACCTACAAGATATAATCTTCAAAAGAGATGAGAGGTCAGAGACAACGAAAGTGACTAGGGCCGATCATAGTTTCGGTATGAACAAAAGGACCAGTCCCGAGACCAATGAAGTAATACAAACAATCTTTGGAGGACCATCAACTGGAAAAAGTAACCGGGAGCGAACTCAGGAAATCAGAAAAGCTGTGGAGGCAAGTAAAACTTTGATGTCAACTCCGTCGAACCAGACCCGAAAAGGGTAAAAGAAGGATGGGACCCAATAATATTCACATAGGCTGACTCACATGGGATCGATGCTCAACCAAATGACGCACTTGTCATAAGTGCCCGAATTGGACACAGGGAAGTCAGGAGAATTTTAATAGACAATGGTAGTTCAGCTGATATTCTCAATGTAGCTGTCTACGATCAACTCAGGTTGGACCGAAAGGATTTGTAACCTTTTCATACTCCACTTAAAGGATTCAGGGGAGTTGAGGTCAGGTCTCTCGGGATGGTAAATCAGCTAGTAAAAATCAGAGTAGCACCTTGTCAGAGAACAGTGTTCCTTGATTTTTTAGTGGTAGACTTAGACAATTGACCTTATAACACGTTGTTAGGTCAACCATTCTTAAATAAAACTAAGGCAGTAACAGCTACTTATACTCTGATGATCAAATTCTCAACTGAACGGGGGGTAGGAATAGTCAAGGGGTCCCAGGAGATGGCAAGAAGAGTTAATCTTTTGGTTTACAAAGACACAGACAATAGCAAACGAGTGTTCACCATCACCCGATCAGATCAGACCGAGCAAGAATCACTGTTGTTTGAGTTCGATCCGAGGGAAGAGCCGAAAGTGTCTAAAAGTGAACCAATAGAGGAAATAGTCTTAAGGAAGATGTACCAAGTAAGAAGATCAAAATCGGGGCCAGTTTACAAGAAAAGGTTAAGCAAAATCCTATTGATCTGCTAAGAGAATACAAAGATATGTTCGCCTGGAGTCATGAAGACATGGTAGGGATAGGTGCCCGAGTAATATCATATCATCTTGCAGTGGACCCATATGTAAAACCAGTAATACAAAAAAGAATATCTTTAATCTCGAAAGAAGTCAGGCGATCAAGCAAGAAGTGGAGAAGTTACCTGCTGTAGGATCAATCAGAGAGATCAGCTACCCTCAGTGGGTAGCTAATGTGGTCCTCGCTCAGAAGAAAAATGGTCAGTGAAGAATGTGCGTAGATTTCATGGACCTGAATAAAGCCTGACCAAAAGACAATTTTCCACTGCCAAGGATAGACCAACTGCTTGATGCCACGTCAGCAATTTCATGGACGCCTACTCAAAGTATAACAAAATTCGGATGAATAAGGCTGATGAGGGAAAAATGGCGTTCACAATTGATCAGGGCTTAAAATGTTACACAGTAATGCCCTTTGGGCTAAAGAATACAGAAGCAACACCAAAGGCTGGTCAACAGAATCTTCGCATGTCAAATATGAAGAAACATGGAAGTTTACATAGATGACATGTTGACCAAGAGCATCTCGACACACAAGCATACTTCAGACATGTAGGAAACATTCGATGTCTTGAGGAGATATCAAATGAAGCCGAATCCAAACACGTGCCTATTTGGAGTTCCTTCAGGAAGGTTCATGAGTTTCCAAGTTCACCAGAGGGGAATCAAAGTAAACCCTGAAAATATCCTAGCCCTACAAAAAATGACCTCACCAAGGACGCTAAAAGAAGTGCAACGCTTAACATGATGCTTAGCTTTCTTGGGTAGATTTATTTCAAAGGCCACAGACAAATGTGCTCCCTTTTTTAAAGTTATTAAAAAAGGAAAATGACTTGAATGGAACAAAGAATGCGAGCAGGCGTTCCTAAAAATCAAAGAGTACCTAGGGCAAGCTCTCATTCTTTCGAAACCAAAAATGAGAGAAATACTCCACTTGTACTTATTAATTACGGAATTGGCAGCAAGCTCAGTTCTAGTTAGAACAGAAGATAGAGTACATAGATCAGTATACTATACTAGCAAGGCACTTCTTCCAGTTGAAACCAGGTATTCAAATGAAGAACAAATGGTCCTAGCATTGGTTTCGACAGCAAGGAAGATGAAACCATACTTTCAGGCTCATACAATCCAGGTCCTCACCGACTACCCACTTAAGCAAATCTTACAGAAGCCTAAAATTTCAGGAAGACTAACCAAATGGGCAATCGAGCTGAGTGAATTCGATATCCAGTACATCCCCAGGACATCTCTCAAAGGCCAAGCAGTGGCAGATTTCATAGCAGAATTCACAGAACCAAACCTGGAAGCAAAAAAGATGTTGGGCAAGAGTTTCTCATGGAAATTATATGTCGATGGCTCCTCGAACACTCACGGCAGCGGGGCAGGTATCGTAGTATGCACCCCGAAAGGAGATGATGTCGAGTATGCCATGAGATTCGACTTCAAAACAACGAATGATCAAACTGAGTACGAGGCACTACTAGCTGGACTCAGAGTATGCATAGCCCTCGGAGCAGATGAGGTCAAAATATTTAACGACTCACAGGTAGTCGTCAACCAAGTCCTGGATGAATATCAAGCCAGAGATGAAGGTATGATAGCTTATCATGGCATATCAAAACAACTCCTTCAGAAATTCAAAGAATATAAGATTGTCCAAATTCCCAGGGAAGAGAATGAAAAGGCAGATGCCTTGTCCAAAATAGCATCAGCAACGAACACAATCAGGCCAAAAACTATTCTGGTCGTACACTCCTTAAACCGAGCACAACTGAGCCAAAAAACTTTGAAATCTCAGAAATCTGAATAGCGTCAGACAGCTGGATGACTCAGCTAAAAAGGTACATGGGAAAAGGCGTGCTCCCGGAAGATCCCTTACAAGACAAACGTATTAGGTATAGGTCAGCAAGATACACATTGATCGGAGGAGAACTGTACAAAAGGGGGTTTTTCCGAACACTCCAAAGATGTGTATCAGAGGAAGATACATGTCAGATACTAAAGAAAATCCACGGTGGAGTATGCAGAAACCATACTATGGGCAAAAGTTTAGGACACAAGGTATTTAGGCAAAGTTATTATTGGCCCACTTTATTCTCGGATGCACAACGATGTTCGGAAAGCTGCAATGCATGCCAAAGGATTGCTAACGATATCCGACAACCCCCTGAACAACTTAGAAGCTTTACATCCCCATGGCCATTTGCCATGTTGGGCTTGTACTTAATTAGTCTAATGTCAGCAGGGACAGGGGTGGAACAAAGCATGCAATAGTAGCCGTTGATTATTTCACAAAGTGGGCAGAAGCTGAAGCATTACTGCATATCAAATAAGCAAATACCATGAATTTTGTGAAGAAAAATATACCCTATAGATTTGGAGTCCTAAGCACTATTTGTTGGGATTATGCTCGATAGCAAGAGTGTAATATAGTAATTGACAATCTTTTCATATTAATAAAGTGATTTCTAGTTTAACAAATCTTATAGCATTTATAGTTTAATTATTATAATTGTCAAAAGTAAATAATCATAAGGTCAAACGACTATGAGAAAAGAAGAATTGTTCATACATCTAGATATGTATTAGGTAGACACAATTCTTTAGTTAGTCTTGAATAATATTCACAACTTAAGATAAAAGGTTGGACGCCTTTATCTTGTCAAAGTTGTAGATTCTTTTGCTAGCATTTGAGTGGGATCAAATGTGTTATGACGAGTCTAAAATCATCAAAGTGTGGTGTCTTTGGGCAAAAGAATCTAGTGTACTAGGTGCATTGAATATGATCAAAATGAAATACTTTATCTAGAACCGTCCGTGGATAAAATTTTTCATTTGAAGACAATCGGAGAGTCTATCTCAATCTTGAGATAAATGACGGACCTATGGTTGCAAGTGTTATGATTTGAGCTATCAATAAGTACGATTATATAGCATAGTCTATCCTCGATAGTTTGGTGGTATTCATTTGTTAATCGATAGAGGACTTCATTTATTGATATGGACATCGTGGCTCCATTTATTGAATGAGAGTAGAATACCATCATATGGATGTTTTGAGGTATTGGATATTAAATCTTAACGTTAAGTTTTCAATAGTGTTTATTGAAACATGGTTCTGGACAAGTCAAAATATCCAAGTTCAAAATGTGGTCATATGAGGAAATATGGTAACTTGGAGAGCTATAGGCAGTCTATGAGCTCTTAGAGATTACTGGTACTTTTCACGAGCATACACTTTCTCCAATAAGGTTGTTTAGGGTATGAATGAGTAACATCAACTTATTCTATCTTTATTTAAGAGTTCAATTTTAGTTTTTTAGTGGAATGAACTAAAATTAAATAGATCGGACTTAAGTGAATCATTTATTGATTATGATTGGGTTGTGTCTATTGGAGCTTAAATTTAGATAGCCCGCCAAGATCCCCAATCCACACGAACTTGTATGGATCACTTGATATATTCTACCGGACCAATTTAAGGGTCCATCTAGAATTGTATTAAGGCATGTGAACTTGTTTCTTTTTGTAAGAATAGGTCTAGGTCATGTGTGGACTTTTTATTAAGGTCCAATGGATTTAATAAAATACGAAAAATAATACATGGCCAATATACATTTGTTGGGCGACAAGGCTATTAAGAATAGCTTAAATTATATTATTTTTATTTTATTATTTAATTAAATGGAAATTAATTAATTTGTTGATTAATTAATTATTTAATTAAAAGTCAAAATCTTTTTCCTAATAGGAGATGGCCTCCTAAAATTATACTATTGTTAGTAGTATAATTAATATTAAAGACTATATTTGATAAGTAGATAAATAAAAGGAGTTATTTATCTAATCAAATTAGGAAGTCTTTAATATGGTTACAAATACACTATTGAGTTGGATTAGGAGTCTTGGTGTTAGGATAGAATTCCTTTTTGAAAAGGATTCTTAACCACCAAGTAAATCTACCTAAGGAAATGATTATTAACTACCAAGTAATCCTTCCTAGGAAAAGAATTAAATCTCCTAATTATATTCTTGTGAATTTCGGCCAGCTCATAAATATATATAAGATGATAGAATTCCTTTTAGAAAATGTTTCTTAACTACCAAATAAATCCACCTAAGGAAAAGATTCTTGCCAACAAAGTAAATCCTTCTTAGGAAAGGATTTGTGATCTTATATATATATATATATATATATATATATATATATATATATATATATATCCTAGTGAATTTCAGCCAGCCCTATGATTTTTAGAGTGAAAATTTTGGCCAACCAAAGAGTTTTCTAAGAGAGAATTTTGCTTGGCAAGAGAGAATTTTGAGAGAGAAAATTTGGTATTTTACTCTAGACAAAATTCAATCAACTCTAAGACATATGGTGTGGAATTCGGGCAAGGAGAAAAGAGAAAAAGAGAACGTTTTTTTTTTGATAGTACACTAGTATCCTTTACATCAAAAGGGTTTTGTGTACAACATCGAGTCAAGGTTCACACGAGTTTCAATCAAATTGATTGATGATTTATAAGTGGCCGGACGTTCTTGATTTTTCTCTTGGAGGATATTTGTAACTAACAAAGAAGAATATTTTGTTTTTTTCCATCCTCATGTATACAATTTAAAGACAGGGAGCCCACCTTTCAAGGTGATTCACTTTCATGATTGGATTGGAAGATCTTGTGGATTTAATTTGACGCTAGTTCAATCGTCACAAAAAGGTACGATACTTTTTATATACATCAATTAATCTAGGGTTAAAGTTCTCGTTGCATAAAAGAAAAAAAAATATTTATGCGCAAACCCTAATTTTAATAAATTTTCTCACGCTTCCACTGCGTGGGGTTTTATTTTTTTCCTACAATTGGTATCAGAGCCTGGTTTTACCCTTGATTAATTGATGTATGTGTACGTGAATCTTTTTCTTTTTATTGTATATATACATGTTTTAGAAAGAGATGGCACTCTAGGTATTCACATATATATTTACATTGGAATGTATGGATATATATATATATATATATGTTTTATATGTGGTTTGTTATTGCTCAATTTTGGTCCTAGAATTTCAATGTATTTTATTTTCGGATTGTAACAAGAAGGGTAGTCTATCATCGCCATAATTTTCTTCTTGGTAGTTGCTAAGTCATTTTTATTTTTGTTGTTGTAATATAAAAAAAAAACTACAGCATTTTATTATTTAAATTCTTCTGTAATATATTCAAGTTTTAAAGACTCGAAGGTTTGAAGAATTAGGATCAACCGGAACAAGTTTGGGATTTTGCGAGCTGTAACAATGAACGTGCATGCGAAGAGCACGCAGCCACGTTTGTTGTGGCATGGGCTGCGCACGGCAGCCCTTTTGGTAGCCATGGGCTGTGCATGGCAGCCCTTTATGGGTTTGTGGCATGCGCACACCCATGGGTAAGGGCGAAGGGTGCGCACGCCCATGGGAGGTAGCCGAGGGATTCTGAACGACGAAGGTCGCCTGAAGACTTGTTCGCCAAGAAAGGAGTTCTTGTATTCCAATATATATGTAATTTACTTGTTTTTCTAGGATTGACCAAAATTGTAGCTATTTATAGTTTTATAAATATTGCAATGTTTGTCATTGTTTGATAACATGTCATATAAAATAGGAGTGTCACTCATATATCTCTTTTGGTATGAACATGCATAGAATGATTTAGTTATCTAAATTGGCATCTAGATAACTTGGTAAGTTATTCTTTGAAATTCGATCACACTTCGTAAACAATTAAGTGGGACAAGGTGTTTTGGAACACCTACGGCCTCCAAGTTTAGTTGAGCTTTATGTTTCGTGAATAACCTCCCAAGAGGTATTTATGAATGGAATTTAGCAAGATATTTCTTTACAAGGATAGACTAGACAATTAGCCCAAACGATATCTACTCCCAAAGGAGGGATATTCGTGAGGGATTATATTGAAGGTCGATAACTTGGTAACACACTCAATGTAATTTTATTAATATCCTCCAAAGAGTTCTTGTTAATAAAATTGCAAGGCTAAAATAAAAACATTGGTTGTTATGTTAACAATTAGGTGGGACCTAGTCAAACTAGTAAATGGTGCGTACTCCCGAATGAGGCGTGACATTTATGGGTGCTGGATCACCGTTGAATTTTTATGATTGAATTATTTTTAAAATTCAAGATAAATATTCAAAAGTGTTTTATCATGATTGTTTACTTATATAACTTTTGTTATTAAAATGAAATCATGACCCCATCCCTAATCAATATCCTAAAAGATAATACTTTAACTGATGATAATTATGTCACATGGAAAAGGAAAATTGGGTTGTTATTCTAAGTTGAAAAACCATACGATCATTCTGTCTATTTCTAAGCCACCAAACTAATGAATCTACTCAGGAGCAAAGAGATGAGTATCAGTAGTGGATGTCTTCAGATGAGATAGCTAAATGTACGTTACATTATGGCCATCATCTCCGACGTGTTGCAACAGCAACATGAAGGAATGGAGACTGTTGCCGATATAATGATGTCTCTATAAGAGATATTAGCTATGAGGTCTAGGACGACTAAGATGAGAGGCAGTGTTTGCTTTCATGAATCTTAGGATGAAACCTGGATAGGCTGTGAAAGATCACATGATGAAAGTCATAGCACGTTTCAACATTGCTGAAATGAATGGTGCTGAGATAGATGGTGAGATAAAAACTTGACTTGATTGTCAACTCACTATCGGATTCCTTTGGTTTGTTCAAAGTTGGACTACACCTTGAACAATAAGGAATACACCTTGTAAGGCCTGATGCAAGATGTTCAAAGCGCCAAAACGATTCTTATGAAAGGCAAGGGTCAAGAGATTCATATGGTTGGTAAAGTTGTTACTGTTAAGACCTATCAAAAGGTCAAGAAACAATATAAGAAAAAGCAACTTGGGCCTAACTAGAAGGGGTTTCGAGAAAGGAAAAAACTGAATGAGAATGAATTCAACTTGCATTTAGGAAATGGAGAGTTGGTGTCTACTAGTGTAGTGGGAGATATTAGAATCAATTTAGATTCTTTTAGGCATTTAGTTTTAATAAACGTTTATTATGTACCACAATTCAAGAGGAATTTAATTTCAGTCTTTTGTCTAAATAAATTTGGTTATTTGGTTACTTTTAATAAAGTTTTTAATATTAGTAAGAATGACAAAATTATTTACAAAGGTACATTGGAAAACGGTTTATTCTATTTGCATGGAAATATCTCTCACTTGTTAGACATGGAATCAAAGAAACCTAATCATAAAAGAGTAAAATTATCAAAAGATGAAACTTACCTATGGCATTTGTGCCTAGGTCATATTAACCTTAATAGGATTAAAAGATTGGTATGTGATAGACCTCTAAGTGACTTAAAGGTTGATGATCTATCAACTTGTGAATCTTGTTTGGAAGGTAAAATGACCAAAAGGTTGTTTACGACCAAAGGCACAAGAGCCATTGAATGTTTAGGTTTGATACACACTGATGTGTGTGGACCTATGAGCATTCAAGCTAGAGGTGGATATGAGTACTTCATCACTTTCACAGATGATCACTCAATATTTGGCTATGTGTATCTCATGAGACATAAGTCGGATGCTTTTGATATGTTCAAAGTATTTAAAGCTGAAGTTGAAAATCAGCTTGAGAAACACATAAAAATCTTGAGGTCCGATCGTGGTGGAGAATATCTATCTGGTGAGTTTCAGCAATATCTTATTGATAATGGAATTATTTCTCAGTTTTCTGCACCAGGCACACCTCAACAAAATGGGGTGGCAGAAAGGAGAAATATAACTCTTTTGGATATGGTTAGGTCTATGTTGAGTTATTCAACGCTCCCTAATTCTTTTTGGGGATATGCTTTACAAATTGCAATGTAAATTCTAAATGATGTACCATCTAAGTCGGTTCCTAAAACACCGCATGAGTTATGGACCGGGTGAAAGCCCAGTTTACAACACTTAAGGATATTTGGATGTCCTGCGCACGTGTTAAAAGGAAAGACAAAAGATGGAGTCCTGTTCAGAAACATGCATATTTGTAGGGTATCAAAAAGGAACAAAAGGATATTTTTTTATAGTCCTTCAGATCTTAAAGTATTTGTTTCGACAAATGCTAAATTTCTGGAAAAGAACTATATGAATAATTTTGTGCCTAAAAGTAGAATTGTCCTGAATGAACTTTTATGAGATACAATTTAGTAAGAGGTTTCACAATCAAGCCCAATTGTAAGTTTCGTACCAATACAAGATCAACAATCTACCATACCTCGTCGTAGTGGGAGGGTTGTTAGACAACCCGAGTGATACATCGGTCTAGGAGAATCTGTAAAGAATCTTCCAGACGACGATGATCCTTATACGTACAAGGAAGTAATGGAAAATGTTGATTGTAGCCATTGGCAAAAGGCAATGCAATCCGAAATTGAATCAATGTTCAAAAACAAAGCCTGGTCTCTTGTAAACTTGCCTAAAGGGATAAAACCAATCGGGTGCAAGTGGGTATACAAGAGGAAAAGAGGAATGGATGGAAAGGTGGAAAATTTTAAAGCTAGATTGGTAGCTAAAGGTTATACACAGAAAGAAGGTATCGATTATGAAGAAACCTTCTCTCCTGTGGCCATGCTTAAATCCATTAGGATACTCTTATCCATTGTGGCATTTCTAGACCAAGAGATTTGGCAAATGGACGTCAAGACAACTTTCCTTAATGGAAGTCTTGATGAAAGCATCTACATGATGCAACCAGAAGGATTCATTGAAAAGGGCCAAGAGGAAAGGGTATGCAAGTTGCAAAGATCCATATATGGATTGAAGCAAGCATCCAGATCATGGAACATAAGGTTCGATCAAGCCGTGAAAAGTCTTGGATTTATTCAAAACCTTGATGAACCTTGTGTATACAAAAGGATTAAAGACGACAAGTTGGTTTTCCTAATTCTTTACGTTGATGATATACTACTCATTGGAAACGATATAGGTGTATTGACATCAACAAAAGAATGGTTAGCAAAATAATTTGATATGAAGAACTTAGGAGAAGCAAGTTATATTCATGGTATCCAAGTCATAAGAGATAGAAAGAATATAACGATTGCATTATCCCAAGCTTCATACATAGATAAAATCTTGTCTAGGTTTTCCATGGAAGATTCCAAGAAAGGTATGTTACCTCACAAACATGGAATCAAACTTTCTAAGGAACAAGTTCCTAAGAATGAGCATGAAGAGCAATTCATGAGTAGGGTTCCATACGCATCGGCAATTGGAAGTCTCATGTATGCAATGCTCTACACTATACCAGATATTTGTTTTTCAGTGGGCATAGTTAGCAGGTTTCAATCGAAACCTGGTCCTGATCATTGGACGGCAGTTAAGCACATTTTTAAGTATCTTAGGAGAACGAGAGATTATATGCTTGTATACTATGGAGGGGATTTAAACATCCCGTTGGGTATACAGATTCTTATTTTCAGATTCTGACTCTAGGAGATCAACATCAAGATCTGTGTTTACTATTGGAGGAGGGACAATCATATGGAGGAGTATCAAGCAATCTTGTATAGCTGATTTCACCATGGAAGCCGAGTATGTTGCCGCATGCGAGGCTGCTAAAGAGGCTGTCTGGCTCCGCCAATTCTTGATTGACTTGGAATTGGTTCCTGATGCGAATTAGCAGATCACTATCTATTGTGACAATAGTGGAGGAGTGGCTTATTCGAGAGAACCAAAAAGTCATAAGAGAGGGAAACACATTGAAAGAAAGTATCACCTTCTGAGGGAAATTGTGCATAGGGTGACGTGACGATTACTAAGATCGTGTCAACAGAAAATCTAGCGGATCCTTTTACAAAGGCTCTTCCACAAAAGAGTTTTGATGGGCATCTAGAGAACATGAGGATGAAAGAAATGACACATTTACTATAGAGCAAGTGGGAGATTGTTGGGATTATACTTGATAGTAAGAGTGTAATATAGTAATTGACAATCTTTTCATATTAATAAAGTGATTTCTAGTTTAACAAATCTTATAGCATTTATAGTTTAATTATTATAATTGTCAAAAGTAAATAATCATAAGGTCAAAAGACTATGAGAAAAGAAGAATTGTTCATACATCTAGATATGTATGAAGTAGACACAATTCTTTAGTTAGTCTTGAATAATATTCACAACTTAATATAAAAGGTTGGATGCCTTTATCTTATCAAAGTTGTAGATTCTTTTGCTAGCATTTGAGTGGGATCAAATGTGTTATGACGAGTCTAAAATCATCAAAGTGTGGTGTCATTGGGCAAAAGAATCTAGTGTACTAGGTGCATTGAATAGGATCAAAATGAAATACTTTATCTAGAACCGTCAGTGGATAAAAGTTTTCGTTTAAAGACAATCAGAGAGTCTATCTCAATCATGAGATAAATGATGGACCTATGGTTGCAAGTGTTATGATTTGAGCTATCAATAAGTACGATTATATAGCATAGTCTATCCTCGATAGTTTGGTGGTATTCATTTGTTAATCGATAGAGGACTTCATTTATTGATATGGACATCGTGGCTCCATTTATTGAATGAGAGTAGAATACCATCATATGGATGTTTTGAGGTATTGGATATTAAATCTTAACGTTAAGTTTTCAATAGTGCTTATTGAAACATGGTTCTGGACAAGTCAAAATATCCAAGTTCAAAATGTGGTCATATGAGGAAATATGGTAACTTGGAGAGCTATAGGCGGTCTATGAGCTCTTGGAGATTACTGGTACTTTTCACGAGCATACACTTTCTCCAATAAGGTTGTTTAGGGTATGAATGAGTAACATCAACTTATTCTATCTTTATTTAAGAGTTCAATTTTAGTTTTTTAGTGGAATGAACTAAAATTAAATAGATCGGACTTAAGTGAATCATTTATTGATTATGATTGGGTTGTGTCTATTGGAGCTTAAATTTAGATAGCCCGCCAAGATCCCCAATCCACACGAACTTGTATGGATCACTTGATATATTCTACCGGACCAATTTAGGGGTCCATCTAGAATTGTATTAAGGCATGTGAACTTGTTTCTTTTTGTAAGAATAGGTCTAGGTCACGTGTGGACTTTTTATTAAGGTCCAATGGATTTAATAAAATACGAAAAATAATATATGGCCAATATACATTTGTTGGGCGGCAAGGCTATTAAGAATAGCTTAAATTATATTATTTTTATTTTATTATTTAATTAAATGGAAATTAATTAATTTGTTGATTAATTAATTATTTAATTAAAAGTCAAAATCTTTTTCCTAATAGGAGATGGCCTCATAAAATTATACTATTGTTAGTAGTATAATTAATATTAAAGACTATATTTGATAAGTAGATAAATAAAAGGAGTTATTTATCTAATCAAATTAGGAAGTCTTTAATATGGTTACAAATACACTATTGCGTTGGATTAGGAGTCTTGGTGTTAGGATAGAATTCCCTTTTGAAAAGGATTCTTAACAACCAAATAAATCTACCTAAGGAAATGATTCTTAACTACCAAGTAATCCTTCTTAGAAAAAGAATTAAATCTCCTAATTGTATTCTTGTGAATTTCGGCTAGCACATAAATATATATAAGAGGATAGAATTCCTTTTAGAAAAGGATTCTTAACTACCAAATAAATCCACCTAAGGAAATGATTCTTGCCAACCAAGTTAATCCTTATTAGGAAAGGATTTGTGATCCTATATATATATATATATATATATATATCCTTGTGAATTTCGGTCAGCCCTATGATTTTTAGAGTGAAAATTTCGGCCAACCTAAGAGTT
The DNA here is from genome assembly GCA_032871835.1 of Dipteronia dyeriana. Classification (NCBI taxonomy): domain Eukaryota; kingdom Viridiplantae; phylum Streptophyta; class Magnoliopsida; order Sapindales; family Sapindaceae; genus Dipteronia; species Dipteronia dyeriana. Next base: position 22,443,344 of record CM065297.1, read on the forward strand.
TTCTAAGAGAGAATTTTTCTTGGCAAAAGAGAATTTTGAGTGAGAAAATTTGGTATTTTACTCTAGACAAAACTCAATCAACTCTAAGACAGGGTGTGGAATTCAGGCAAGGAGAAAAGAGAAAAAGAGAACGTTTTTATTTTCGATAGTACACTAGTATCCTTTACATCAAAAGGGTTTTGTCTACAACATCGAATCAAGGTTCACACGAGTTTCAATCAAATTGATTGATAATTCATAAGTGTCTGGACGTTCTTGATTTTTCTCTTGGAGGATATTTGTAACTAACAAAGAAGAATATTTTGTTTGTTTCCATCCTCATGTATACAATTTAAAGAAAGGGAGCCTACACTCCAAGGTGATCCACGTTCATGATTGGATTGGAAGATCTTACAGATTCAAATCAACGCTAGTTCAATCGTCATGAAAAAAAAAGGTACGATACTTTTTATATACATCAATTAATCTAGGGTTAAGGTCCTCGTTGCATAAAAGAAAAAAAAGTTATTTATACGCAAACCCTAATTTTAATAAATTTTCTCACGCTTCCACTGTGCGGGGTTTTATTTTTTCCCTACACTATCATCACTGACAACGACACCCAGTTCGATAATCTAAAATTCAGACAGCTGTGCAAAGAGTACCAAATTGTCAATTAGTATGTCACACCTGCCCACCCTCAAACAAATGGGCAAGCTGAAGCAGTAAACAAAATCATCAAGCATACATTTAAAGAAAAGCTAGATGCCAATAAAGAAAGTTGGGTTGAAAAACTTCCTGAGGTATTATGGGCATATTGGACTACAGCAAGAACTTCTACAGGAGAGACTCCATTCACTTTAGCTTTTGGAATATAAGTTGTTATCCCAGTAGAAACATCGTATGCATCACCTAAGGTCAGGCTATTTAATGAAGACCATAATGTTGATATGCTGTTAAAAAGTCTAGATATGCTAGAAGAGAAAATGGAGAAGTCCCGAATACGAAATATGGCATATCAACAAATAGTGGCTCACCACTACAATTCTCATGTTCGAATCAGGAAATTCAAACTAGGAGACCTGGTACTCAAAAAGGTGTCACCGAACACAAAAAACAAAGTTACAGGTTCCTTGGCTGACAAGTGGGAAGGCCAGTACAAGATTGAAGGAGTAGCTGGTCATGGAGCATATTGGATTGCAAGACCAGATGGAGGGGTCTTACGCCGACCATGCAACGCCCGATATTTGAAGATTTTTTATCCTTGAAATTTTGTTTCCTTTTTAGTTAGGACAATTGTAGTCAGGTTAGTTATTAGTTTTGAAATTTAATCATTGTTAGTATTGCAGTTATAAATAAAAACCCAACTCGCGATTTCCGAAATCTAAAGCATATGATAATAAGAACATATGAAAGTCGAGCATGATAATAAGAACATGCAAATAAAATGTCCGGGACCATTAATTTGGTGAAATTCCCGAATGGGCGGAGAAGCTCGAAGGAGCACGCCAGTCGAGCAAGGTCAGTCGACCTTAGCAAAAAGGAAAACCCGATGCACCAGATTCTGGAAAACGGCTCAGGGCGCCGTCGGGTCAGGCACCATCTCGTTGGAAAATTCAAAATATTTATTGATCAAAATCTTTACAAGGTGGAAAATTCTACAAAAATGACCTAAGGTTAGGATGAGGATTTTGAACTTTTATCAATACTCGGGGTCATGCACTATCTCGTATTCATGGAGAAGACTCTCATTTGAAGGCCAGACGATTGTGTCAACCAAGTCATCCATCCACTCACTGTAATCTGCTCCAGGGACTGGACCAACATCAGGTGTCGAGCCATCCACACCAGATTCCTGACTGGCATAGAAAGTCAAGAGAGAATGCTCTGATGGGATCTCCAAATGCATAGGATGAGACTCTTTACCTCGGCTGCAGCAGTAAGCTCTCCATTCTTTCATTTAAGTCCGAAGAGATTCCAGGGACTAGTCCACATGATTCTTGATCGACAACTCCCAATTGGTTTGGGCTTTGTTAGTTGCCCGATTCTTGACTTTAAAAAATTCGCCAGTTGAAACTAACCCTCGCTGAAATTCCCGAAGGAGAAGGGCGTCATAAGCTTGGGACCTTTTGAAATGATCAACCCCTGGACCTCAAGTTCTAGCCTAGCCTTCTTTGATAGGGATTCAACCGTTAAAGATTGGCGTTCCAAGTCTTGAATCTTCTGTTCATAGGACGACTTGGCCTGCTCAGCTTCCTGTTCGGATTTAAGCATCGATTCCTTGGCAGCAGACAGCAAGTTTTGAAACCACACAGCCTTCTCTTCTGCCAAAGAAGCCCTCTCATCAGGTCCCACTTGCTTAGCCAAGCAATGATCGGTGAATTCCTGGGCAGAGCTCACCTTCCTCTGATAAGCCACCTCGACCAGAGCGCAGCTATCCTCACAGATGCCTTATTCGACCAGCTTGATGATGTTGCGTATGAACCAACTCAACAAACTCGGCCACCATCTGTAAGGAAGTTCAAATTAAAAATCTAACAGGCAAAAGACTTAAAAACAGTTGGGATAGAATAGAACTTACATAGGATACACCGTTGAAAATATTCTGAAGACGATCCGTTAAAGAGCCATCCCTAAAACAGCTCTAGTGGTCATCCCTAATGAAAGCTCAATCGGATGACATTGCCCTTAACATATCCTGGGAAGAAGGATAGGAAGGGCCTCCCGAGGATTCAACTCTTACATCTTCAGCCTCAAGAGGTAAGGAGTCCCTGTTCGGACTAGAAGTTTCCGCTCCTGCTGATACTTCAACTTGAACGCTTGGGGGAATTCCTGCCTCGGTATCATCATCACCACTTGATTAGATAAATGATACCACACGAGGGAATTTATACGGTAGAGTGGGAGAGTCACCCAACTTTCTTTTCTCGGCCCGAGTACGATGAAGCTGAGATCAGCAGTAGGATCATCCTGATCCTCAACATCAAGGAAAGATTCGAAGAAACCAGGATCAAGATTTACTTGTTCGTTTAAAGACTTTCCCGCTTTATCTCCATCCTTGATAACAAACTGTTCGGTAGGAACCTCACCAATCGGGGACTTTGGCACACCCGAAACTCCGCCAAGATAATCTTCATGCCCGCCCTCATTTTCAAGAAATCTTTGGATATCAGAGGTTTCGACAGGACCACTCGGACCACTGGATTCCACCACAGTCGGTTGAATGACCTCTTTAGAGACGTACTCAAAGATCTGCTCATCAGCCTCAATAGATTCTTAATCCAAATCAGGTGGAGCAATACCTTCCTTGCTTTGGCGAGAAACTTCTTTTTGGCTCGCCTGAATGATCGATTTCACCTGGCAAGCTTGAACATCACAGACAATGTCCGAGTCATACACTAAACATGATAAAGAGAACCAAGTCAGAAGTAATATAAAAGTGAAATATAAGCAAAAAAAAAGGGAAGGACCACTTACGTTGCCTGCGATAGCCTGAAATCTTGCTAAAAAAGCTAAGCTATATCATCTTCTTCTCGCTAAAAAGATAGGACCTGCTCCTTTTTTCCAGACTACGTAATGTAGCCCGAGCAAGTTTGGTCAGATCAGCATCAAAGAAGTCAAGTTTTTTCTTGTTTCATATGTCAGGAGAACAGAAAAAATAGGGAACCTTCAGCACCGTCTGATTCTCCCCGGCCGAGAGAGTAACTTGAAGTCCTAAGTTCCCTCTGGCAAAGAACCAACTGTTCTTCCAGTGCTTGTTCGATGAAGGAAATCCCCATATGAAACCTTTCTTTTTCGCATCAGTAGAGGTTTCAACTCCCCGGTTCACTTTTGTCCCCTCAGGGACCCAACAATCTAGCGGATTGGACATAAGAAAATAGGTTCCCGTTCGACCAGATTGCCTTAATATATAAAAATACCTGATCTCATCCGGGGAAGGTGGTGATAGGTTCATTCGGCTCCATATGTGCCACGTGCACATCAGAATCTTATAGTTGTTCGGGACAAGTTGGGCTGGAGCAATCCCCGCTTCGCTCAGAAACCAGACAATAAACGGCTGGAGGGGAAGAGTGACGCCACAACAGAGCATGGACCCATAAATCGCCACCATACCCAGGGGAGGGTTCCATGTGGCTCTATCACAAGCATGAGACATTGTAACCGAGTCATCCAAGTTAAATCGAGCACGATACTTCACGATCTCATCTACCCCGACCACATTCGGATCGGTATTAAACCCACTCGGGCGATCGATAGAAAAAGGGATACGAGATGTTCTAAACTCCTCTTCAACGTCCCTCTCATCAACAATTTGATCCCTGATTCAAACACTGCCAGAGCCATGTTTGTGGACCTCACGTTTACTCTGATGTTTCCCTATCCTGGATCGAAGAGGAACACTGTGTTCAGAAACGAAAGATTCAGAACTGGATGATTCAGAACTAGAACTTAAACGAACGTCAGGGTAAAGCCCAAAAACGTCAACACCCAAAAAATGAGGTTCATCAGGAGGGATCTCCCCCAATAATCTATGAACGTAAGAAACCAGTTGAAAATCTCCACGTTCAAGCGCCTCGAAAGTTATAGTAAAAAGGCAATGACAGGAAGATGGATCCATTAAAACTAACATTTGGAATAAAGAAACCTGCCGTAAAAGCTTCGACAGAGAAGTTAAGATAAATTTATGCGTGAGAAAATCTGGGTTGAATGATTGCTTCTAGGAAAATGAACCAGAGTAACCCCTCAATGGAACATTTAAATGGGCAATGACACGAAACCCTAAGGTCTCAAAAAGCGGGAAAAATCAAAATAAAAGATCTGTGACGAAAGTGGCGCACCAGTTAACCCACCAGTCACGTCTCATAAATGTTACCAAGGAAACCAAGCGGTTGAAAGACACATGTCGAGGAATGAACTGACCAAGTCATTAGAACACCAAAACGTCAAAATCTCGCGTGGAGGAGCAGATCATATTTACGTGGTAGCCATTAAGACACATCATTATTGCGAGGTGTTGTTTAAAAGATTATTATTCTTGCATAAATGATTAGAGGGGCGATTAAAATACTTTCTCCGGAAACAAATTCCTACTTGGCAAAAATATTTTAAGGGGGTATTGTTATATGTATATTTTTACCAAACGTACACGTCACTGACAAGATGGACAATCCTTTAAATATTGCCAGAAACATCCAGGTAGGCATCCAAAAGATAACTTTCAAAACATCACTAAGGAATGAAAACCCGAGTAAGTGTGAACACGAGTATTCGACAAGCCATAACCTGCTCAAGACCAAATGACGTCATGTTCTACTCGAGACAAATATGGAGAAACCTGAATAAAGAAGTCCAGTACATAACTCACATATGAACCAAAAGTCATACTAAAATACGCAAAGAATTCCATATCGAGAAGAATTCTTAGAAGAATAAAATACCAAACGGGACAAAGGTTTCCAGATCAGGCAACAACTTTATTTCTTCAAGAATACTGCATTTATAAGGAAATAAGTCCTAAATGAACTATATCACCAGAGTCCCATTCGACCTCCACACAATCTCCGGAATATGAAAGAAGATAAAGACTACTCCAACAAGTAACCAATTATAATTACATACAAATTCTTTACTTGTACGAAAAGGATTAGGGTTCTATCCATATATAAATAGACCTATAATCTCATTGGAAAAGATATAGAATAACAGGCAGAGAGGAAAAAGAGAGATCGAGTGTTGTAAATCTTTATTTCGATAGTGGATTTTGGTTCGATTGTTCGTTCAACCATCCGTGGACGTTTCTTCGATCATCGAAGTTTTACCCCGTAAACTTGTGTCTAATTAGCTTAAAATTGCATTCTCTTTCTCTCTCTTTTTGTCAAGTCACGGCTAAAATCCAATCTTTTTTATTTTCTCACAAATCGAGAAATCAACGTCAACAGGAGTCAATCAAGGACGAGTGGGTCCATTACCCACCTAAAGTTTTACAATTTATAAATTTACCTCTTTAGTTCTTAGATTTTTCTGTTTTACCCTTATTTCATTTTTATATTTTTCTAATTCTTTTAAAATGCATTGTTATTTATAATATATATGTACACATGTAGAGTATATATTTGATTGTAAATATATTAATTTTTACTTCATATCTCAAATATAAATCAAATCAAATCACAATATATATATTTTGTTATATCAATCATAATTCTTTTATCTAATCAAAATTACACTTACTTTCTATCTTAACTAATTTTAATATATACTTAATAATATTTTCTCCAAATCTTACTTATTCACTCTAATGCCATGTCATACTTTTGTTAGGTTATTTATTTATTTATTTATATAGTTTTACTTATTTATTTTAATAAAATATATAAAAATGTGTTGATGTAATGATTTATATAATTAAAACACAGTAAACATAGGCATATAACTTATTTTATATTTAATTATTAATAAATTTTATCTAACAAACTTATATAATTTTTAACGACTAGAACAACTTTTGGATAATATAAAAATATTATAATTATAATTTCAATTTCAATTTGTTTTCTAACTCTATATTTCTAACTTTTGGTATTACAAAAATATTTGAATTACAATTTTAATTTAAATTTGTTCTCTCTCTCTCTCTCTATATATATATATATATATATATGTATATATATTCTAACTCTTAAACACTATTATTGATTCTTAAATTAATGATCATACAATATATATTATTTTTAGAGTAATACTAAACCCACCGCCAACTTTATATTCTAATTTGTGAGGTGTCAATTGACAAATTAATATATATTAATTATGATTTATTTCCCATGTAACATTTATATAGATTAAATTGTTTACCCTCACACCTACACCATAAGTTGGGGGTTCAACAATTACTAAAAAAAACAAATGTTTTAAAATATAAACAACATTTTTCAATTAATGTTTTCTTTAACATAACCTCTAAGATATATATCGATATAATTTAATTTATTATTTTACAGCGTCCCTTGAACAACATCCTGGCTCCGTCCCTACTTGAACCGGTTGGTCCAACATAGCAAATGGAAAAGGAAACAATGAAAATCTATAAACCAACAAATGGAAGAGGAAATTAACTGTCGAGGTTGGCGACTAGTTCAAAAGAGATAAGCGCCGACAAAGTAATTTTAAAAAAGATTGGGTGATATATTTGGAGGGGATGGAACAAAAAAATAATCAGAGTAAAAGGAATTTTCAAATCTAAACTTAATGCCATTTATGCTTTTATATATATATAAATCCATCCATTCTTTATTTCTTTGTTTTTTAAAAGACCTCACGACAGCTGAAAATTTTAAGAAAGAAAAAGCCAGCGACATTTTTAAATAATCATAAATTTTAAGCAAACACTAGAGTTTTTGATCATAAGAAAAAATTATAAAAAGGATAATTTGGATATTAAATGGGATGTGTTGACGAATTTTAACTATATTAATTTTTTTAAATGGAATAAACATATTAAAGAGGTCTATATACGATTTTAAATGGACATAAATATCGTGACTCTAATAACAATGAGATAGTAGCTATGGAATGTCCCATGAATGTATGAATACATTTGTTGTGATTTATACCCTAAAGTTTGTAATTTATAAATGTGAATGAAACATTAATAAAAGAAGTAGTTTATTTATTCTATAAATCTATCTCATACATTTATATAATGTGTACTTAACATCTAAGATTGTCAGATATAATCTCTAATAGTCTAACTGAGTATATATATGAGTGTCATATATGGAAGAATTTAGTTTGAGATGAGTAATCTAAAGAGTCCGTAGATAACAAATAGAGTTGGGTACTTTATTTGTGATTAATCTACATTTGTGGACCATTCCGTAATGTAAGGTTGTCTTGTCTTAGACTATTCATATGGTGATATGAGAATGGAGTCACCTTATATGATGTGATCATATAGGACTAGGCCACGGTCTATATGAATCTCTCACCAAGATCCATTACATGATGAGATTCATATACATATCGATAGATGATGACTATATATGGGTGATCTTAATCCTGAGTGTCATATCAATTCCTTCAGGTTAGATCGTGGTTTTTTATATCAACACCTGCTGCCTCACACAATTGGGTATTCAAGCAAGGGAACACCATAGCCTCTTTCCTCAACACATCCCTTACGGCCTTGTGGATCTCCATCTTTACTATCACTCCAATAACGATGGGATGTTCATTGTGTAGGCAGTAGAGTAGAGTGGCCACATCTTAGACTACTATGCTGTGGTGGGCGCACAACCTCATAAAGTAGGAGATAAAAATGTGCCAGATGGTGAGCTTGATGTGAAGTCTGGACTGCTTCAGCAGGCTGGACCTAGAGTTCCAAAATAGCATCGGTTCTACTACCAAATTGTTGGCCATCTCAATGTTTATCTTCCTATTAAAAATCACATGCCTGAGCACACCCTTGAACATTAAAACCTATTCCCTGGTTCCTGCACTTGCAGTGTGGTCCTGAAATGCCTCTTGATATCCACCGAGTTTATCCTAACTTGTCTCCCCCGGACCAACACTGGACTGCCCAGGTTTTAATTCTTTTAGATCACCCCTATATAAAACTCTCTAATAACCTGTGGGCAATACGTTGGAGGTCTCTGCACATATATCTCCCAAACCTGTTCGGAACCATCTCGAGAACTGGAGTTGCTCTTTACTCACTGATAATTATCTCTCTCTCCGGAATTATCTTCTTTTTACTGTACTTGGCTATCCGAGCTGAAAAGTTTGGATTTTTTGTACATGCCAAAATTTTGCTTCTTCCTTTTATCTTAGCCCATTCTTGGCATTTCCCTCCGGTTAGAATATCCTTCCTCCTCTACCTTGGCTGTTTGTTTTACCCATGTTGTACCCGAAACTTTAGAAAACTGTCACTTCTATACAAACGGGCAATATTTTGGCACCAAATCAACACAACCAAGGGTAATCCGATACACCACGAATACCAAACAACTACAACCACAACCACAACCACAATGCAAATAATATCCCAAAATAACACACCAAGCATAAAAAACATACAACCTTACCAAAACCCCAAATATGCCCTAATTTCACTTCAAATTATGCAATAACCACCCACACACGAATTACACAAGCTATTCAACTCCATTCCACTATCAAACACAAACCCACATACAATTTTCAAGTAAAAACACACCTAATTTCTTCACACCACAAATCTCTCCTAAAATACCAACTATCACCCAAAAATATGGTAAAATAGAAAAAATAGGGAGTCTGGGAACTTATCAAAGATCTAAATCAGTAAAATGATGGGAAAATTACTGATTACGTGGGCTGAAAGTCTTCGATTTAGCGTAAGGAGGGACAGTTGCTTTTGAGTTTGAAATTTTGTGATGTGGTGACCTACCACAAACAGGGCATATATATAGTTAGGATGTGTAACGGTCCCGAATGCCTCAGTCTTCCAAGACAGAAACCATGACTGTGACACCAAAACGACATCGTCTCCATCAATTTTTTCCATTATTACGGTCGAAATCTTACGAGACAGCATTTTCAGTGGTTGAAGTGTCGCGGTCTTCCAAGACGACATCAAGGACACAACATTCCATCAAGAATCCCTTTTTGCATTTTCACAGCCTCTTCCATGTGGCACTTCGAGCGACACACACGTGACAGCAATTCCCACGGTTCAACTGTCGCGGTCGTCCAGAGCGACACCTTGGCCATGATACTCCTAGAAAAATGACTTATATGTTACAGAGTAAATTCCATGTGCCTAAACTGCACTCATACTCAACATAAACCATGTCAAATGCATATGCTTGATGAAATTAAGTTTGGGGAGCCAATCTTAGCTAATATACTTGGAAACAAAATAATATTCACACCCAAACTTGCCGAATTTCCCTTTGCTTACCTTTAGGCCTGCTTCGTCTCTTTTTTGCACACTACAATGAACTCAACACATTGGGCCTTTTTATGACCCCTAATATGGTAAAAATGACATTTGTAAGGAATATAAAAGGAACCACCTTCAATCTTCTTAACTCTTGCCTTTGGATGGTTTGGATTTCTTCCGATAGTGTGGAGTTATGGGGTTTCTTCATTTATGTTTGTTTCTTGGTCAAGGTTTCAATTTTTCGCTAGGCTCTTTCAAGCTCCACCAAGAAACCACATTCCTTTACCCTTGCCACTTTCAAGGCATTCTCCTTACAACTCAAATCCTCATTGATGGCATTGATTGTTTTGTCTTTCTGGTCCACTTGCCACTGTAATTTCCTAGTCCTTCAGGCAAAATCTTCCTCTTATTCTTCTCTAGCCTTGCAAGCTTTTTTCATCTTCTTGATTGTTTCAACCCTTTCCTTCCTACGGGTTTCCACTTCCTTCATCTAGTTGACATTTTCACTCTTAAGCCTACTAATTTGAGGATGCATGTTTCTCACAAGTTACTTCTACGTGGACATCTTTAAATAGTGCTAGAACTTTTTTTAAACACTCAATTGGATTCCTTGAGTAGTTTTTTGATTGAAGTGTACCCACAACAAGACAATCAACTGATCTAGTGTCTTTCACATCTAGCATTAAAACCTTGAATTCTACTGTTTCATCTTAGACGGTCATGGAAATTTTTCCTTAATGGACATCAATGATTGTTCTTGCCATCTTTATGAATTATCTACCTGAAAGGATCGACCTCTTGTTAATCTTCTCACTCACATCATTTGTGTCTAAAACCATAAAATCTTCTAGGATGATATGCTTGTCAACTTGCACTAACACATCTTTCACAATCCCTCTAGGATAGCTAGTTGAACCATCTACTAACAAAAGTTACATTGTAGTTGGCTTGAGCTCATTTAATCCCAGCTTCTTGTAAATGGTGAAGGGCATCAAGTTGATCCTAGCATCCAAGTCTAACATCGCCTTTTCTGGCTTGGTACCCCAACTGTGATGTTTATGTAAAAACTGTCTGGATCCTTGAGTTTGGGTGAAAGCATCTTCTGTAAGATTGCACTAGCACTCACTGTTATGTACTCCTGGTGATTTGGCCTAAACTTTTACATGTTAATGTGAAGACTCTTGAAAAGCTTTGCATATACCGACATCTTCTCAATCATCTCAAGTTAGGGTAGGTTCACATGCATCTTCAAAAGAACATCAAAAATCTCCTTGAATGCTTTGTTTATCTTGTCTTTCTTCAACCGCCTTCAGAATAGAAACGGTGGAATGTATAGGTTTGGTGACTTGTGTAAAATAGAGGTTTTCTCGGGAGATGTATCATCCACTATCTCATCCACTTCTACTCTAGTCTCATTTCCACTTTCATTTTCTGCCTCTTTGGACTTCTTTCTCTTCGGCTCACCAACAACTTCGGTGTCTAAGACCCGACCACTTCTCAGTAAAGTCATTACTTTTGCTTGTTCCTACTGGCTAGGAAATCTACTTGGTTCATTCTTATGAATAGTATCAGCTACATGTTCTAACTGTGTCTCTAATTTCTTCGTAGATGCCTCTAAGTTAGTAAACCTCTGCCAACTTTCTTGTATAAAACTCTTCAAGTTTTGATTTGTCCACTGTGAACTCTAAGCAAGGTTGGTCACTGTATCTTCCAAAGATGGCTTCCTAAGTTGATATGAAGACATCTCTCTGTTTACTGAACTGTTCCACTGTTGACCACTAGACCCTTTACCTTGGTAATTTCCCCTATTGAATCCTCATTGGTTTGCTCCGTAAGTGTTGGACTGGTTGTTCAAGGCATTGTTCGAATATGACCATGAAAAGTTTGGATGGTTGTACCACTAAGATTGTAGGAATTTGAATACGGGTCATTTCTTCCTCTTTGGTAGCTCAAGGCTTGGACATCCTTTGTCTTAATTGGTACCATCTGTCCACTGTGACGATCTTCTTCATATACCAAGTTTGCTTCTCCTTGTTGTTGACCAATGTTCCTAGCTATAACTCTCACTTACTTAGTGAGTCTAGCCATATGAATAGCCATTTTTGTACTTTGACTAACATCATACTTCCTTCTCGTTCTTGAAGTTGAGCTTTTGTACTGAGAGTTGAGAGCCAAAGTCTCACAGATCTTAAAAGTCTCACAGATCTTAAAAGTCTCATGTTCAAATTTTTTTGTTAATACACCTCCACATGCATTATCTACAACTGCTTGAGTGAATGTCATCAACCCATCATAGAAAGTGTGAACCTTGTACTCTTCGGTTACCATGTGAGGGGGCCATTGCTCTAAAAGCATCATACACATTCACCATACCTCATGAAAGGGTAATTGTCTGTTTTGGCAAAACTAGCAATCTGTATCCGGATATCTTTTGTCTTCGTGGATGGGAAAGACTTATTGAAAAAGGCTTGGCACACCTCATCCTATAATCTCAAAGAACCCGCCCTCAAGGAAGTGAACCAAACCTTCATGCAATACCGAAAACACCTCATCTTCAATTGCTCTTCCGTGAGTCGACCTATAGGAAATGTCTCCAAGATATTGATAATCCTTCGTAAATTGAAAACAGTCTTCATTTGGAAGGCCATTGAAGAAAGGAAACATGTTCACGTGGAGACCCTTAAACTCATGGCCCCAAGCCACCACATTCAACATAATTGGTAAAGTTTGGTTCTCAATCATTGGTTGCCCAGACTTTCTCATTGCTACTATGCCTTCGTTAGGCTCATGTGTTGGTGATCCCGGTGGACTCATATGCTCGTATTGATCAATCAATTTCGGAGTAGATGTGTTATCCAAATCAACAAAGATATCTAACCCCTCAAACTGTCTATCAAGCCGACCTACAAGGTAGGTTGATGCTAGGAACAGAATTCCTCAACAATCTGTATCCGGATATCTTTTGTCTTCGTGGATGGGAAAGACTTATTGAAAAAGGCTTGGCACACCTCATCCCATGATCTCAAAGAACCCGCCCTCAAGGAAGTGAACCAAACCTTCATGCAATACCGAAAACACCTCATCTTCAATTGCTCTTCCGTGAGTCGACCTATAGGAAATGTCTCCAAGATAGATTGATAATCCTTCGTAAATTGAAAACAGTCTTCATTTGGAAGGTCATTGAAGAAAGGAAACATGTTCACGTGGAGACCCTTAAACTCATGGCCCCAAGCCGCCGCATTCAACATAATTGGTAAAGGTTGGTTCTCAATCATTGGTTGCCCGGACTCTCTCATTGCTACTATGCCTTCGTTAGGCTCATGTGTTGGTAATCCCGGTGGACTCATATGCTCGTATTGATCAGTCAACTTCGGAGTAGATGTGTTATCCAAATCAACAAAGATATCTAACCCCTCAAACTGTCTATCAAGCCGACCTACAAGGTTGATGCTAGGAACAGAATTCCTCCGAGCGAATGGCGTCCGTGAGTGAACCTGTAAACCTGAAACGCCAAAAACAAAAACTACCACTAAAGTAAAAAAACAATAAAAAAATTTAAAAATAAAATAGAACAAAAAAGTAACCGACACACACTACCTAAACCAAATTAACTAGATTCAACTATCGAATCTACACCGATCCCTGGTAGTGGTGCCAAAATTGATGTAGTATTTTATCACTACTCAATTTAAAGAAAGTTCGTTTACTGGATCGGTGAATTTATTGGTTGAATCCTAATTACCCTATGTGAAATCTACTCTAAGTGCATAAAAATTAATTGCATAATGCTTGATTTGATGGAAACAATTGACTAACTAAATTGCAATGTGTAAATAAACTAAACTAAACACAACAACACACAAGGATGAAATATGAGAGGAAACACTAGGGAATTGATGTAACCTTTAACAGACCACCTAATACAATCTCTTAGCCTTGTTAAGCACTTCAATCCAATTTTATAGATTTTTTAAGATAAATCCATCAAGTTCTTAGTCTTTTCCATTACTCACACAAGGTCATGTAACAAACAATGGTCAAAACCTCTATTTAACATAAACTCTAAACCAAGTTAATATATGGTAGCATTATTTTATACCTAATTTATGTCCCCATTTTCTATTGTTTAACGCTGATTTCTAGGTTAAAATCGGGGTCTTAACATTTAAGGTATTTGGGAAGTTTTGGGGTACTGTGGTAATTTTGGAGATATAGGGGCTTAAATGTAATATTATGGAAACGATTAAAGAATCTGTGAATATGAGAGAGGTTATAGGACCATATTATAATTTGCCAGCCAAACGAGTGCCCAGCCTGCCACGTCATTAATAAAACGTATCGTTTTGAGCATTGCCTGCGTCATCATGACGTCACCATCTTCTTCAGCCTTCAGACACCCAACCCGGCACCATTTGACCCGGTTATTCACCTGGTCTGACCCGACCCAACCTGACTCGTTCCAGTAGCTTTTTCGACTGACGGCGCGGTCTCCTTCGGTCACTTTTCCACCTTTTTCAGGCCTCCATCCCGTCTGTTTCTCTCTGCCACCTTGCCACCTTGCCACCTTTCCACCATTGAAGACCGAAGCTTCAAGCTTCATCTGCTGGTTCCAACACGCAGCACCAACTCGCAGATCTCCTCCAGAGGCTTCTGCTACTTCAATCTGTGAGTTTCAACTCGCAGATTTCGATTCGAGCCGGCAGATCTCCCATTTTAGCAAGGGCAATTTTGTCTTTTCTTGCCAATTTCAATCCCTAATTTTCCGCTTTATAAATTCACCACTTTTCTTATCATGTATATGTAGTTTGTAATATCTAGATAGTTTATAGAGTTTTTAATATCTAGATAGTTTTTAGAGTTTTTTTTTAAAGATAATATATCCCTCATATCCAACTGACGAGCACTCTCTCATACCATTTCCTACCAAATCCACTATTGTTCCACTAATCGAAGCTTCTTAGGGTTAAAAATAGAATTGGAATCCTTAAAGATCTTTATGGTTGTCTCCTTCTCTTTATTTTTCTCTTTGATTTCTATTATTACGTGTAACCAAACTTGATAATGGATTTTTTTATATTTGCTTTATTATTTATGAAACTAGATTAGTTATATTTGTTTGAGCTTTCATTTACTTGATTTATAGATTAGTTAATTTGTTTATCTTACTTTGATTTAGTTATATTTGGATTTGTTTACTTGTAGGTAGTTTAATTTCAATCTTTGTATGAATTAGTTGTTAACTTTAATTGTTACTTTCTAGTGATAGTTGTAGTTAATTGGATTTTGGTTGATTTAGTTTTAATGACTTTAGCTTAGTTTTATTTGCTTTGCACTTGATTTAGTTTAATTGAATTTTTGAATCCTTACCTTTAGTTAGTTGATTTCAGTTTCGAAGCTTTCCATCCTACAATTGCGATTTTACTTTTCATGTATGTAATCGGTATGAATAGATTGTATTTATATTCTAAGACCTAGAACAAGCTTTAAAGTACCATACCTGTTTGTGGGAACGAATCGTACTTGCTGCTACTCGATTGTCAAACGATCCGTGCACTTGCGGATAAAAAAACACGCTCATATATTTTAGAACCGTTTTAGGTGTGTCAATATAGCATGGTCATACATACACCAACTTTCTCAATTACTAAGCATATGGTCTAGGTTCAAATGGATTGGTCAACCACATCTAAGCCATAACCTCTTACATAAACAAACTCACACACCCATATCCCTTGAGGTCACAATAAAACATGAGTAATAGAGTATAACAATTAAAACGATAATTGAGACTAACATTGAATTGAGTTAAGAAAAGTAGACTAATTAATTGCAAAGAGTAGTCCAATATGGTTACATCAATCCCCTAGCTAAAGGTTTAGTTACACATTAATAGAGAAAATAAAGGTAAGGAAAAGTTGTAAAGAAAACTCATATTGGTCATGTGAGCTCCCTAGTCTTGATGTTCTTCTTTTTCTTGCCTCCCATGTTTTCCAATAATGGATAGTTGATGGATGGAAAGGGAAATATGTGAATGGGTAGAAATGTAAGAAAGGCCACTAGGTCTGGAAATCCTCATGTGGTTGGTTGCTTAGGTCATAAAACAAATAGAGGTATTTATATGGATTCCAAAAAGGGTAAAAATCTTCCTAGAAATTCTAGCTGACGGACTGTCGCAACCTTGACTGACGTGGTCGGCCAAGAAAGCACTTCAACCGCAACAACGCTTGATCTTTATTTTCGTACGACAAATCAACAACAACAGCAACAACACTTTAGACGTGAGAGTTCCTGTCGCTTGGTATGTCGCGGTAGTCCAAGACGACGCTTCGACTGCAACATTTCTTCCTTGAACTTGTCGTGCCTTTTCCCCCTTGCAACATTAGCGACACATTGATCGCGAGAGTTGCTATCGCCAGGTTATGGCGATGGGCCAAGATGGCACTTCAACCGTGACAAACCTTCTTCAAGAGTCCAGCTTCCCAATTTCGCACTTTAGCCCAATTTCTTCTCTTTTTCACCAAAAATGCCCCTGCTAACTAATAAACTTGGAAAGATCTCATTCGAGCCATTAAATACTTGATTTTTCCTAAGAATTGAGCAAGAACTTAGGAAACAGGGACCAAAAATCTATTATTGACATGACTCGATCAGTTAGATTAGTTAGGTCCTTCACTAAATATTAGGTTTAATTAGATTAAAGCCCTAATATAATTGAACCTAATAATGTGATTAGTTTTAATTGTTAAAACTTGGTAAATCACATTAAATAATTCTAGTTTTAGTAAAATCGTTTAGACAGATTATAATTTGAATAATGAACTAGATTTTTTAATTAGCTAAAAATTGGATTAGTTTATTTGTTATTAGAATAATATTCTAATAATTTGTTATGTATGCCCTAGACCTTTAGATTGAAAATAGCTGCTTAATCTTAGAAATATCAAGGTGTATTAATAATTGAAAACCTTAATTCTAAAATAGTAAATAGGAGAGGGATATATGACATTATATCCCGCAGTCTCTACCATTAGTTCAACACTGTGAGATTCAAGTGGGGCCTCAAGACGACTTTGTTTTCACCCTCCCTAAGGAGGGTCTCTATGAGAATCGATACCAAGGCTGACTTTCTAACAGATAGGATTTCTGAGTGTATTTTGGGATTGACCAACCCTAAGGCCGCAATTCTCAAGTTAAGCTTAAGATATCTAAAATGATGGGTTACACTCACAAGGTTTTAATTAAATTGGTTAATTATAAATCTAACTGAAATATATTATGGTTGAATGATATAGGAATACGAGTTATTCTAGTATATCATTTGATTGAGAATGTATCGATCCAACATGCAAGAATTTTACCGACACTACGGCGGCACTTGCTTTTGGTATGTTAGATTGTCGTGGCATAGAAACAGTTTTTTTTTTTGGGAAGTTTTTTGTTCATTAAATATGTTCATACATCATGTTTCATTTTATGCCAAACATTAACATGTGAATTAAATGTATGCTTGAATGAATTCTTTATTTATGTTTTTTTAGCAATGTCTTCTGCACTTTTACATATCCTTGCTAATGATAAATTAACCTGAGAAAATTACACGAAATAGAAACATCATATTAAAACAACTTTGGTCACCAAAGACCTAAAGTTTTTGCTTACGGATAGCTGTTGCTCCTATATCTAGGTCTTCTCTACCTCCCAGTTTGAGTAACTCTAACGTCGACTGCTTTTCCATGCTTCGCACCATGTCAGCTGGCGAAAGGTACATCAGTGATGGCTATTGGAGGGAGGCTAGAGCTGCTAGTATCTCTGAGCGGATCCACATGATCTTCAATAAAGGAGATTTTGTAAGTGTCTTCTACCTTTATCTTTTGCTTGTATGCACCAATAGTCTTATTTTTCCTTCTGCATTTTTTGTCAGGCGATGGAGGAGTTGACTTGGGCCTTGTCTGATCAGAAGAAACAAGCTGTGGAGATATCCTGATTGAAGAATGTCCTTATTAAAAAGGATGATGCTCACAAGTCTTCCTCGGCTATTGCATCCAAGGTCAGACAATACGAGGAGAAGCTGAAGAATCATACCGAGACTGAGGTTGCTTTGAGGAAGACTATTGCCAATGTTCAGAGTAGGGCCTCTACAGTCGAGACGACTCTCAGAGAGCTAACCACAAGGAATGTTGAGCTAGAGAAGAGGGTTACGATTGAAACAACAACGAATAAACTCAAAGATGAGGCTCAGATCACCCGAGACACCCTTACCTCTAGTCAGCAAGTCATGCTTGAGTCGTAGCAGGTATCTGAGGAGGCTCAGATTCATTATGAGATCCCCACCCATGCACTTCGAGCTACCTTCAAAGTCCTCCCTGTTAGCTTTCCATGCTGAAGAGGAGAGTGGTGCCCTGATGAATGGGACTGATGTTGGCCCCTTGGCCGATACAAATTACTCCCCCTTCATGGACGATTACCTGGAAGACGATATCAACTGGGCAGATTTTAGAGATTTGACCAAGGGATTTGGAGGCGATGATATTCATCATGGTGGATCTGAGCCTGGAGTTCCTTTGGATATGTCGGATGCTTAGTCCTAATGCCTTATTTCATGCATGCTTTACGAATGCAATCTCTTATCACCATTTTTGTAACCTCTTGATCTTTTGTCATTAATAATACCATTCTTTCTTTTTATTTTGTTATCGCTTGCATTTAGTCAAATGATTCAGTACAAACCAAATACTTTGCTATCCGGTCGGGATCACTCGGCCTCTCGGGATCACTCGGCCTCTCAAACTGTACAATTATCGCCAAGCCGAGTAATTAACTTTTAACCAAGCAGTTTACGAATGGCTATAGTCATTTGCTAACTTGAACTTTTTACTTTACATTGCACCAAGTTAACTGACTTAGCTATAACTAAACCTTTCACATGACAAGGATTATTCCATAATTTAATTGCCACGTATTGTTCTTTCGTGGACCATTCGCATGGCATCTATTTTATAGACGCTTGTATTTTATTTATCAACTAAGTTATTGAGACGTCTCCCAATAGTCTGTTGATCAAAATTCGTTGCAATGGGGTGACTTATATTATACTAACTTTATCGGTGTTTAGATTTTATTAGCAACTGTTTTAAGTATAAATATTTTATTCCTCATTCAACTCTTGGCGTATCCCATCACGTACCCATGGACTGAAGATGCCCTAAGAGTGTTTGATTACACCCAGTTAGTTTCGGTGAGTATGCACTGCCTTTGCAACATATGCTTTTGACCCCCTCACTAGGCCTCCTGAGCACTCCTATTAAGCGGTTTTTAGGTATCCCGGGGCTGCTTTTATGAGCAAAAGCAAATTCATGACACTTTTTTTGACTTATTGAAATGGTTCCCTCGAGGGGATTATTATTGAATGCTAAAAAAGAGACATCAACAAATTAGCAAATTATTAAGAACAAAATAGACTAATTTCTAACTAAAAGGAAATATCTAGAAATAAGAGATCTTCTGGGGTAGAACATCTTTAGGTATTGAGTATTGGACGACTTGGGTAGCTAGCCCTCATCTGGTCGGGTAAGACGGTATACTCATTGACTGGCCAATCCGACCGTTTGGTACGGTCCTTCCCATTTATCTGCCAATGATCCAGCTGATTTCTCTCTTGTGTTGGGTGACTCCCTTCTGAGAACCAAATCACCAAGCTGGAATCTCCTGAATTGGATATCTGAGTTATAATACCTGGTTGCCCTTTGTTTATGGGTTGCATTCCTTATCCTCGATAGGTCTCATTTTTCCTCCAATTTGTCTAGGTTTTGTTCTAACTTTTCAACATTCGCCTCTGGGTAAAATATTTGTACCCTTTATGAATTATGAATTACGACTTACTTCAATCGAGATTATTGCTTATGTCCCGAATGCTAGTGAATTGGGGGTCTCTTCCGTCGAAGTCTTTTCCGTGGTCCGGTATGCCTACAAGACTTCGTCCAGCTTTTCTATCCAATTCTCTTTCTTAGCATCTAGCTTTACCTTTAAGATATGCTTAATTATTTTGTTCACTACTTCCGTCTAGCCATTGGTCTGAGGATAGGCCGGTGTTGCATAATAATTCTTTCTGCAAAAACCCTGACACGTCCCTGAAGTTGTCACTGTCGAACTTAGTTCTGTTTTCTATGATTATTGTGTCCGAAAATCCAAATCGGTAGATGATATTCTTTTACAAAAAATTGGTCATGTTAGCCTCAATTATATGCACCATTGCTTCTGCCTCCGCCCATTTTATGAAGTAGTCTATAGCCACAATGGCATGTTTTGCTCCTTCTTTGGTTGCCGTTGGCATTGGGCCAATTAGATCTAGTCCCCACATGGCAAACAACCAGGGCAATATCAAGTTCTTCAATTGCTCAAGCGACCTTTTGATATCATTGGCTATCCTCTAACAGCTGATGTACTGTTCTATGACTTCCTGAGCATCCTATAAGAGGTTCGGCCAGAAGAAGCTTTGTCTGAGAGTCTTATATGCCAAACTTTTGCTCATGGAGTGATTCCCACACATCTCTTTGTGGATGCTTTCTAAAATTTGTCTACCTTCGGTTGGGCATACGTACCCTTGTTAAGCCTTTACAAATCCTCTCTTGTTACTCCAACTATCGAGTATCTGGTGGCTTCGTATCTGAGGCACTTTGCTTCAGTCACTTATGGTGGGAGCGTTCCATCTTCTAGGTATTCCTTGATCGGGGTCATTTAGATGGCCTGTCTTTATTCGATCACTCCTATTTCTGATGCCCCCTTTTTATCATTGATATTTGGTCTTTTAAGGTGAGCAACCGAAATAACCTTTCATCGTATGCTGATAGTTGTTGATGCTAGCTTTCACAAAACATCAGCCTTCTCATTTCTTTCCCTCGGGATTTAAGTAATTATGTAGGCCTTGAATCTTTCCAGCTGTACTATGGCTATTTACAGAAAAGCAACCATGTTGCCATATTTGGCTTGATACTCATCCAAGATCTGGTTCACCACCATATGTGAATCACTAAATATCTCCAGCTCATCCGCCCCAAGCACCGTGCAAGCCTTGAGACCTGCCAAAAGTGTCTTATATTTGGCCATGTTGTCAGTTGCTTTGAAGTCAAATCGTAAGGCACACTCAACTTGATCGCCTTTTGAGATGGATATTACTATACCTACCATGCTGCCATGCATGTTTGATGCCCCATCTACATGCAATTTTCAGGCAAATTCTCTATTTTCTTTTTCTCTGAGCAGCTTGATCACCTCATTGTTTGACTCAACAAACTCAATGATTAGGTCGACTACGGCTTACCCTTTTATTACGGCTCTTGGCAGGTATGTTATGTAAAATTCACTTAACTCTGTTGCCCATTTGGTGAACCTTCCAAACGCTTCTGGTTTAGATAGAATCTGTTTCAGCAGGCATTCAGTGTAAACTTATATTTTGTGAGCTTGGAAATAAGGTCTCAACTTTCTTACTGCTGTTACCTGCGTTAGGGCCGTTTGCTCGGCTGTCGATTATCTTGTGTCTGTTGGTAGTAAAGCGTTACTTATGTAATACACTGGTCTCTATATTCCCTTATCCATCTTGACTAGTACTGACCCTGTTGCCATAGCTGTGACTGATAAGTTTAGGTAGAGCACCTCTCCGTCCATAGGTTTGGATAGGATCGACGCTTTTCCTAGATACTCCTTGATCTTTGGGATGGCCTACTCGCATTCATCATTCCATTCTACCCATTTGCCTTTCTTGGTTGCTTTGAAAATGGGTAAGCACTTATCTGTTGACTTGCTAATAAACCGATTTAGGGATGCCAAACAACCTATTAGCCTTTGAATTTCTTTTAGGGTCCTTGGGGATCTCATCTCCAATAGTGTTATAACCTTTTTTGGGTTTACTTCGATCCCCCTCTAATGGACTTGAAAACCAAGAAACCTTCCTAAGGGTACCCTAAAAACACACTTTTTTGGTTGAGGTTCTTGCTGAATCTTCTTAATACCCTGAATGTCTCTCTGAGATCTACTATATGCTTTCTGGATGTTATGCTCTTAGTCAACATGCCGGTCACATATACCTCCATATTTTTGCCGATCTGTCGGGCTAACATATTATTTACCAGTCTCTGGTAAGTTGCCTTGACATTCTTGAGACCATAAGGCATTACTTTGTAGCAGCATAGCCCTTGGTCAGTTGTGAAGGCGGTTTTTCATCTGGCTTAAACATCCGGATTTGGTTGTAGCCTGAGTAAGCATCTATGAAGCTTAGCAGTTCATGGCCAACCATTTCATCTACTACGTGGTTGATTAGGGTATTGGAAAGATATCATTTGGGCATGCTTTGTTGAGGTCGGTGAAGTCTATACACATCCTCCACTGAATATTCTTCCTTTTTAGTAACACCAAGTTGGCAACCCACTCGAGGTCTTGCACTTCCCTTATGGATCTTGCCTCTAACAGTTCCTCTATCTCTTCCTTGATTTATTGGCTTCATTCAGGGTTGAATCGCCTCCTCTTTTGGATGAATGGTTTTCTGTTAGGATCGACCTCTAGATGATAGAAGATTACCTTTACGATGAATCTAGGCATGTCCTCATGCTTCCATGAGAACACATCCTTGTATTATTTCAGTAAGTTGATCATCTCATCCCAAACTTGCCTTGTCAACCAAGCCTTAAGCTTTACTGTCTTGTCGGGATAACCATCATCAACCGTAACGTCCATAGTTGGCTCATATTTCTAGCTTTTCCCATCTTTCGAAGATGTCTTCCTTGGGTTCAGGTCAAATCGGGTTAGCATTTTTGCTCCAGCTTCGCCTTTGTCCATCTTCGGGTCATCCTCTTCTCCTTGGATGTCTATCTGTATCACTCTCGATTCCGCTTTCTCCTTGTATACAACCAGATTCGTCTTTCTCACCCATTCTTGAGAGCTTTTCATGATGCCTACCTCAGTTTCAGTTGGGAACTTCACTATCAGGGAGTAAGTGGTAGTCACAACTTTTGACTTGTTCAGGAAAGGTCGACCCAACAAGGCGTTGTATGGCCAATTTTCCGTATTCATGACTGTAAAATTGAAAAGCACTGTTTTAGTGCAAGGAAAACTCCCGATCTCTATAGGTAGCTTCATTGTTCCCAATGACTTACTTCTGCTCCTCTAAAGCCTCTCAATGGGACTTTGTGCGGTTGAAGGTTTTTTCTCTATAGTCCCACCTGATCAAACACTTCCACACTTAGGATATCCGTCGAGCTGCCAATGTCGATCAACACTCTTCTTACTTTCCTATGGCCCACACAAACGGATAAAACTATCACATCGTTCGACCTTACTTCTGAACCATATGTGTATGCTTTAGAGAACACTATTGGGTCCCATCCTTGTTTGAAATTTTTATGATCGGTGCCCAACGAGTTAACTTCCAGATTCCTCTAACCGTCTACGGCTTCTCCAACTTCAGTCTATAGGAAAAAACACACAACATAAGCGGAAAATTCGATTGGTATATTTCAAATTTTTTCCTTTAAAAGAATGAACCTTAACCCTTGATTATTATCATATAATAAAAGTATCGGACCTCATTTTTCACATAATGAGTTAGTTGAAGTTTTTTTTTTATAATAAGGAAACCGAATAAAAACAAACTTCTCATACAAGAACTAGGGTGGTGGCCGAATTCTCTCTTCAAGATTTTAATCTTGACCAAATTCTCAATCTAGAAAACTTATGTTGGCCGAATTCTCACTTAGAGAATATATAGGTCGTGGTTGAATCCTTTCCTAAGGAGGATTTATGTCTTGTGTCCAAATCCTCTTAAAATAAGGATTTGTGTGATAGATATCAAATACTTCCTAATTTGATAGATAAATAAATTCATTTTATTTATCTACCTATCAAATCAAGTCTTTGATACTTATTATACTACCAACAATAGTACAATACTAGGAGACTGTCTCCTACTAGAAAAAAGATTTTGACTTTTAATTAATTAAATAATTAATTAATTTCTATTTAATTAAATAATAAAATTAAAAAACAATATATTAGGCTATTCTATTAGCCATTGCCGCCCAAGCCATATATATGGGCCATATATTATTTTTTCAATTTCATTAAATCCATTATAAAAAGTCCACATGTGAATTAGACCCATTCTTACTAAAAAAGAAAAAAGTCCACATACCTTAAATTAATACATTAATATAATTAAATAGCACATTTAATTAAAAATGTGCCAACTATATTCTTAATCTATTAATGGAATGCAAATCGCACACCATTAGGGCAGCTCATTGATTCCCACATCCTTGGCTGCCCATTCCAGGTATTTTGAAGAGTTCTCGCATGTCCTGATCACATATGACCACAACTCTCCAAAACTTTTGGATTCCGAAATCTAAAATCAATTCTACATGGACCTAGAAATTGGTCTGGTAGAATATATCAAGTGATCCATACAAGTTCGTACAGATTGGGGATCTTGGCGAACAATCTAAATTTATGCTCCAATAGGCATAACCTAATCACAATCA
This sequence comes from Dipteronia dyeriana, assembly GCA_032871835.1. Lineage (NCBI taxonomy): Eukaryota > Viridiplantae > Streptophyta > Magnoliopsida > Sapindales > Sapindaceae > Dipteronia > Dipteronia dyeriana. The sequence goes on from CM065297.1 coordinate 22,467,773, forward strand.
ACAAATGATTCACTTAGGTCTGATCTATTAATTTTAGTTCATTCCACTGAAAAACTAAAATTAAACTCTTTAATAAAGATAGAATAAGTTAATGTTCCTCATTCTTACCCTAGAAAATCTTAATGGAGATCGTGTATCCTTGTAAAAAATACCAGTAATCGGCAATAGCTTATAGACCACCTAAGGCTCTCCTAGTAACAATTTTTACTCATATGATCACATTTTGAACTTGGATTTTTTTGACTTGTCCAGAAGCCATATTTCAATAGAAACTATTGAAAACTTAACGTTAAGATTTAATGTCCAATAGCTCAACATATACATATGATGATATTCTACTCAAATTTAATAAATGGAGCCACGATGTTCATATCAACAAATGAAGTCCTTTATCAATTAACAAATGAATACCACCAAACCATCAAGGATAGACTATGCTATATAATCGTACTCATTGATGGCTCAAATGATAACACTTGTGGCCATAAGTTCATCATTTATATCAGGATTGAGATAGACTCTTCAATTGTTTTCAAGTGAAAACTTTTATCCATAGACGATTCTGGATAAAATATCTCAATGTGATTCTATTCAATGCACCTAGTGCACTAGATCCTTTTGCCCAAAGACACCACACTTTGATGATTTTGTTGAAACCCCGTTCACCGATTGCACAGTGGAACTAAGTTTTAAATTTTTTTATACAGATCATAATTTGTATCTGGGACCAGTGAACTTGGAGTCGTAATTATTTTTCGGAACTAATACATACAATATGTAAATACATGAAATTGTAATCAATATAAAGAGAAGAAGAAAATCTGGCCAACGTTTGGAGGCTCCTTCACTTTACGATATGCTCTTGTCTGAACCACTCTTACCAACGTTTGGAGACTCCTTCACTTTACGATGTGCTCCTGTCTGAACCACTCGATCTTCCTCGCTATCTCCAGGAACTGGTAACTGCGTATGAGCACGTCACGGTCTCAGGAACTTGAATGAAGGATGTAGATAAATACTTGAAGAAACTCTTTCTTCTATATTTGGTGTATTGATTTCACGCAGACATAAAGTGCATCTCATGCAAAACTTATGCTTTTTTTTCTTTTTTACGTGTGTATCAGGTACACACCAAAAAAGACAAAATCAACTTCTTTTTTTCTCATCTATGCCACATGCCTACTCTTGCATTTATATATATATATATATATTGTTCTCTTTATATATATATACATATCCTTGTTTGTATCCTATACAAACACTTATATATGTGCACACACCAATTTGCATCCAATGCAATATCTTGTGTTATAATTGATATATATCTTTTAATTATCCTTTTCAAATATATCTAATATATTAAAAGTGATAATAAGTATTTTAAATTTAAACTTAAATTCAAATACTTAGATAAATGATTTAGTAAAATAAAATAATCTCATTATTTTATCTTCACCTAAATTCATATATCAACTAACACCCTCTAATTAATAGTTAATTAATAATTCATAATTATCAATATAATTAAATAATCTAATTATTTAATTAATTTAAATATTAATATTCATGAATTAAATAATCTCATTATTCAATTAATTCCCGAATATATACGTGTCACTTTTGTAACACAATTAATTGGACAATCCAATTAATTAACTGTGACCCTTGTTACCTATCACATCATACAAGGTGCCTCCATTCTCATATCTCCATATGAATGATTCAGGATAGAATCACCGTACATTACGGAATGGACCGCAACTATAGATTAACCATAAATAAAGAACCCAACTTTATTTGATATCTACTGACTCTTTAGATTGCACGTCTCTTACTGTATCCATCCATATATGACACTCATATACACAGTTCGAGATTACATCCGACAATCTTGGATGTTAAATATATGCACAAGTTATAAAATAAACAACTCAACAAGAATGAATTGAACTTTTCCTTTTATTTATTTCATAAATCCATTTATAAATTACATCTTTAGGGCATAAACCCCAATAGATTTTAGACTCATCATAACACATTTGATCCCACTAAAATGCTAATAAAAGAATCTATAACTTTAACAAGATAAAGGTGCCCAACCTTTATCTAAAGTTGTGAATATTATTCAAGACTAACTAAAGAATTGTGTCTACCTCATACACATCAAAATGTATGAACAATTCTTCATTTCTCACGGTCGTCTGACCTTATGATTATTTAATTTTCACAATTATAATAATTAAACTATGAATGCTATAAAATTTGTTAAACTATAAATCATTTTATTAAAATGAAAAGATTGTCAAATACATTATTACACTATTGCTATTGAACATAATCTTAACATGATCACTCTCTCCCGATTACTTCCCCCAGTGTGTGTCCCACCAAAGACGGTGTTGATCGTCCCGTTGTCTGAATTTCTTCTAGGGCTCCTATGGCTCTTGTTGAGTTCTTCTTTCAGGGTGTCCTTCTATTTGGCATCCCTATTCCTCAGGATCATATCCCTGAGATGTCCCTTTCTGATCTGTTTTTTGATGTAATCCCTCAGCTGATAGCATTTGGAGGTTTCATGGTCATTCTTCTGGTGAAATCTATCGTATTTAGTGGTGTCTCTCCTCGCAAAGCTCGATTGTCTCGGGGGCGTTTTGTACAAATTCTTATCTCCTATTACATTCCAATTCTCCTCTTGCCTTCTGGCCAATGGGGTGTAATTGTTGTACTACATTTTAAAGTGCTTGCTGGCCGTATGGTCATCATCTTTTCATGCATTCTTACTCTTTCCCCCATTGCCCTTCTGGCCCCCTTTGCTCCCAATCTTCGAGTTACTTGCTTTGATCTTTTGGCTATTCTCGGGCCGACCTCCATGTGTGAGCTCCTCTCTATGGGCTATCTATTCTCCCTCCGCCATGGTATATCCTCAAAGTTCATATATCATGATTGCATACGTGGTCGAACTATTCTATCTTAGGTATAAAATCAAGTGGCTATGCTGTAGACTATTAATTAATACTGATACCACTGCTTTATCACTGGGATCCTGTACTTTCGATACTTCCTGTGAGAACCTGGTAAGGTAATCTTTTAATTTCTCATCATTCCTCTGTTTTAAGGTTGGCAATGCCGATATAGATTTCATTCGCTAGATATTCCCTATGAACTGTATAGTGAATGCTTGTATAAGTTCCTTAAAATTTCTGATGAATCCTGTCTAAAGTCCTCCAAACCACCTGGATCCTTGATCTCCTAGGGTTTGGGGGAATATTCGACATATTAGGGTATCAGTATAATCATATTATTCCATTGCACTTTGATATCTCTTGACATGCTCATGCGGGTCAGTATTGGCCTTGAATTGCTCCACATGCGGCATTCTAAATTTGTCTGAAAAATAGACCTACCTTATTGAATCGACGAATGGACTCCCAGAGTTACCAATTAGCAAGTTTCCCTAGCTTTGTATTTGCTTCAATGCCTCTTTTCTTCTGAGAATGACCTCTCGATCCCCTTTTGGCTCTTCATGCTCATCAATTTTTTGGTGAATAGTGAGCCCGTATGGTTCCCTAAGGACTCGCCTAGTGACATGGACACCGTACGGGTCACGTCTGGCCATAGATGTTGGCTCCTGCATCTTCTAGAGGCAGTTTTGTCATCACTTGAAATCGAGCGAGACCTTTTCCTCCGACCGTCATGCCTATCTACCTGCTTGGGGTCGGTTTTTCCTCCATCATATCTCTCCACACCTTCTCATGAACTGGACTCCATATGCTCCACTGTTCCTCGATCTTCTTGGCAGTCGTTCCTTCTGTATGAATGTTCCTTTCTTTCATGATGCTCTGCTCTATCTCTTTTGGATTTTTGGGGTGCTCTTGAAGTGGTTGCCACTATTTCAGATTGTATCCTTCGATCTTGGGCCACCAATAGTTTAGAGAGCTGATACAACGAACTCAGGTTGGCAGTGACTGTTATATTGATTCCCTATTTAGCGGTATCATCGATGACTTTCCACAGGGATTACTAAATCTAGCGCAACACATCTGTGGAATTACTAGCGGTTACATCCATGGATGTTACTATGTCGGGTCTGGCAAACAACATAGTCGTTGAGGGTGGATCTTCTTCAATGACATTGACATCAACAGGATTAGGGACAATGGTGCCGCACGAGGCATCGGTGTTACACAGAGATTGACCGTTGTCTCTGATAGTGGCCATGATATCGTCTTTCGTAAGCTTTTTCCTAGAATTAATTAATCAAACTCAATGCTAACGGAGGTTCGACGCCCCCTTTCCTTCTAGCACTGGTTGTTGACAGTGATTTTTGGATCAATTAAAGTTTGTCACACAAATAAATAAAAAAAGAAGCAGCAAGCTACAAAAGAGAGAGAAAAGGCAAAAGGAGAGGAAATATTTTACATGGTAAAACCCCAATGCAGGGAAACGTCCACAGTTGTCGGCAATGAAGAGAAAAATTACTATGTAGAAGCGTGGGAAAAATCGCGCAACGGAAGCGTGAAAAATAATATTAGGGTTTAGTATATTTAAAAACTTTTACCTTTAAAATAACAAGAGCCTTAATCCTAGATAATTGATGTATATAAAAGTATTGTACCTTTTTCTCGTGACGAATGAATTAGCACCGAATTGAATCCGTAAGATCTTCCAATTAATTCTTGAACATGAATCACCTAGGAGTGTGGGCTCACTTTCTTTAAATTGTATACCAGAAGATGGAAACAAACAAAATCTTTTTCATTGTTAGTCACAATAATTTTCCAAGAGAAAAAAATTCCAAGAACATCCAATCACTTGTGAATTATCAATCTACTTGATTGAAATTCGCGTGAACCCGATTTGATTTTGTACACAAAACCCTTTTGATGTAAAGGATACTAGTGTACTATCAAAAACAAAAACGTTCCCTTTTTCTCTTCTCCTTGGCGGAATTCTACACCCTATATTTATGAGTTGACCGAATTTTGTTTATAGAAAAGAACTAAATTTTCTCCCTCAAAATTCTCTCCTGCGTTGCCGAATTTTCTTTTAGAAAATAACCTTGCCTGGCCAAAATTTTTCTCATAAAAAACTTGGGCTGGCCAAAATTCAAGAGTTGGTATATATAGGATCACAAATCCTTTTCTAAGAAGGATTTACTTGGTTGGCAAGAATCCTTTCTTTAGGTGGATTTACTTGGTGAAAAAGAATCCTTTTTTCAATAAAGAACTCTACTCTACACCAAGACTCTTAATCCAACTCATTAGAGTATATCTGACCATATTAAAGATTTTCTAATTTGACTAGATAAATAATTCCTTTTATTTATCTAGATATCAAATATAGTCTTTATTGTTAATTATACTTCAAACAATAGTATAATATTAGGAGACCTTCTCCTATTAGGAAAAGATTTTGACTTTCAATTAAATTATTAATTAATCAACAAATTAATTAATTTCCATTTAAATAAATAATAAAATAATAAAATAATAAAATAAAAAATAATATATTTAGGCTTTTATATTTTAGCCTTGCTGCCCATCACAATATATAGGCATATATATTATTTTTCTTATTTTATTAAATCCATTAGACCTTTATAAAAAGTCCACATGTGAACTAGACTCATTCTTAAAAAAAGAAACAAGTCCACATGCCTTAATACAATTCTAGATGGACCCCCAAACTGGTCCGGTAGAACATATCAAGTGATCCATACAAGTTCGTGTAGATTGGGGATCTTGGCGGGTTATCTAAATTTAAGCTTCAATAGACATAACCTAATCACAATCAATAATAGGTCCAATCTATTAATTTTAGTTCATTCTACTAAAGAACTAAAATTGAACTCTTAAATAAAGATATAATAAGTTAATATTCCTCATTCATAGCCTAGAAAATCTTAATAGAGAAAGTGTATTCTCGTGAAGAATACTTGTAATCGCCAGGAGCTCATAGACCGCATATAGCTCTCCAAGTTATCATATATTACTCATATGACCACATTTTAAACTTGGATATTTTGACTTGTCCATAAGTCATGTTCCAAAAGACACTATTGAAAACTTAACGTTAAGATTTAATATCTAATACCTCAAAACATCCATATGATGATATTCTACTCTCATTTAATAAATGGAGCCACGATGTCCATATCTATAAATGAAGTCATCTACCGATTAACAAATGAATATCACCAAACTATCGAGGATAGACTATGCTATATAATCATACTCATTGATAGCTCAAATGATAACATCTGCAACCATAAGTCCATCATTTATCTCAGGATTGAGATAGACTCTCCGATTGTCTTCAAGTGAAAACTTTTATCCGATGACGGTTCTAGATAAAGTATTTCACTGTGATCCAAATCAATGCACCCAGTGCACTAGATTCTTTTACCCAAAGACACCACACTTTAATGATTTTAGACTCATCATAACACATTTGATCCCACTCAAACACTAGCAAAAGAATCTACAACTTTGACAAGATAAAGGCGCCCAACCTTTATCTTAAGTTGTGAATATTATTCAAAACTAACTAAAGAATTGTGTCTACCTCATAAATATCTAGATTTATGAACAATTCTTCCTTTCTCATAGTCTTTTGACCTTATGATTATTTACTTTTGATAATTACAATAATTAAACTATAAATGCTATAAGATTTGTTAAACTAGAAATCACTTTATTAATATGAAAAGATTGTCACATACATTATTATACTCTTGCTACCGAGCATAATCCCAACAATCTCCCACTTGCTCTATAGCAAATGTGTCATATCTCTCATCCCCATGTTCTCTAGATGCCCATCAAAACTATTTTATGAAAGAGCCTTTGTAAAGGGATCCGCTAGATTATCTTGGTAATCGTCACGTTACCCCAATGAACAATTTTCCTTAGAAGGTGATACTTTATTTCAATGTGTTTTCCTCTCTTATGACTTCTTGGTTCTCTCGAATTAGCTACTGCTCCACTATTGTCACAATAGATAGTGATCTGCTTATTCACATCAGGAACCACTTTCAAGTCAATCAAGAATTGGTGTAGCCAGACAGCCTCTTTAGCAGCCTCGTATGCGGTAACATATTCGGCTTCCATGGTGGAATCAGTAATACAAGATTGCTTGACACTCCTCCATATGACTGCCCCTCTTCCAATAGTAAATACAGATTCTGATGTTGATCTCCTATAGTCAGAATCTGACTAAAAATCAGAATCAGTATACCCTAGGGGAATTAAATCCCCTCCAGAGTATAAAAGCATATAATCTCTCGTTCTCCTGAGATACTTGAAAATATGATTGACTGCCATCTAGTGATCAGGGCCAGGCTTCGATTGAAACCTACTAACTATGCCTCCAGCAAAACAAATATCTGGTATAGTATAGAGAATTGCATACATGAGACCTCCAACTGCCAATGCATATGGAACCCTACTTATGAATTGCTCTTCATGCTCATTCTTAGGAACTTGTTCCTTAGAAAGTTTGATTCCATGTCTGAAAGGTCGCATACCTTTTTTGGAATCTTGTATGGAAAACCTAGATAATATTTTATCTATGTATGAAACTTGGGATAGTGCAATCATTCTATTCTTTCTATCCCTTATGACTTGGATATGAAGAATATAATTTGCTTCTTCTAAGTCCTCCATATCAAATTGTTTTGCTAACCATTCTTTTGCTGATGTCAATATACCTACATCGTTTCTGATTAGTAGTATATCATCAACGTAAAGAACTAGGAAAACCAACTTGTAACCTTTAATCCTTTTGTATACACATGGTTTATTAAGGTTTTGAATAAATCCAAAACTTTTCACGGCTTGATCGAACCTTATTTTCCAGGATCTGGATGTTTGCTTCAATCCATATATGGATCTTTGCAACTTGCATACCTTTTCCTCTTGGCCTTTTTCAATGAATCCTTTTGGTTGCATCATATAGATGTTTTTGTCATGACTTCCATTAAGGAAAGCTGTCTTGACGTCCATTTACCAAATCTCTAGGTCTAGAGTTTCCACCTTTCAATCCATTCCTCTTTTCCTCTTGTTCTCTTGTATACCCACTTGCACCCGATGGGTTTTATCCCTTTAGGCAAGTCTATAAGAGACCAAACTTTGTTTTTGAACATAGATTCAATTTCGAATTGCATTGCCTTTTCCAATGGCGACAATCAATATTTTTTATTGCTTCCTTGTACGTATAAGGATCATCGTCGTCCGGATGATTCTCTACAGATTCTTTTAAACCAATGTATCTCTCGGGTTGTCTACTAACCCTCCCACTACGATGAGGTATGGTAGATTGTTGATCTTGTGTTGGTACAGAACTTACAATTGGGCTTGGTTGTGAAACCTCTTATGGAATTGTGTCTCCTGAAAGCTAATTCAGGACAGTTCTACTTTTAGGTACAAAATTATTCATATAGTCCTCTTCCAGAAATTTAGCATTTGTCGAAACAAATACTTTAAGACCTAAAAGAATATAAAATAATATCCTTCTGTTCCTTTTGGATACCTTACAAATATGCATGTTTTTGAACGAGACTCCATCTTTTCGGTCTTTCCTTTTAACACGTGCACAGGACATCCAAATATTCTTAAGTGTTGTAAACTAGGCTTTCGCCTGGTCCACAACTCATGCGGTGTCTTAGGAACCGACTTAGATGGTACGTCATTTAGAATGTACATAACGGTTTGTAAAGCATATCCTCAAAAAGAATTAGGGAGTGTTGAATAACTCAACATAGACCTAACCATGTTCGAAAGAGTTCTATTTCTCCTTTCTACCACCCCATTTTGTTGAGGTGTACCTGGTGCATAAAACTGAGAAATTATCCCATTATTAATAAGATATTGTTGAAACTCACCAGATAGATATTCTCCACCATGATCAGACCTCAGGATTTTTATGCGTTTCTTAAGCTAATTTTCTATTTCATCTTTAAATGCTTTAAACATGTCAAAAGCATCCGACTTATGTCTCATGAGATACACATAGCTAAATCTTGAGTGATCATCCATGAAAGTGATGAAGTACTCATATCCATCTCTAGCTTGAATGTTCATAGGTTCACACACATCAGTGTGTATCAATCCTAAACATTCGATGACTCTTGTGCCTTTGGTCGTAAACGACCTTTTGGTCATTTTAGCTTCCAAACAAGATTTACAAGTTGGTAGATACTTACCAATCTTTTAATCCTATTAAGGTTAATATGACCTAGGCGTAAATTCCATAGGTAGGTTTCATTTTTTGATAATTTTTCTCTTTTATGATTAGGTTCCGTTGATTCCGTATCTAACAAGTGAGAGATACTTCTATGCAAATAGAATAAACCGTTTTCCAATGTACCTTTGCAAATAATTTTATCATTCTTACTAATAATAAAAGCTTTATTAAAAGTAACCGAATAACCAAATTTATTTAAACAAGAAACTGAAATTAAATTCCTCTTGAATTGAGATACATAATAAACGTCTATTAAATCTAAATGCCTATAAGAATCTAAATTGATTCTAATATTGAAAAAAAAATTATGGTATGCTTAATATTAATCTAGAAAGGGGGTGAATAGATTTTAAACAAATTTACCCAATTTTCGTTAAAGGTCAAGATTAGGAAAATGCTCCTAGCTAGTTATAATAAAATCACAAGTGTAAAATACGAAAATATAAATGACACTTGAGATATACGTGGAAACCCTCCAAATGGGAAAAACCACGAGCTGATGAGTGCGCCACACTATAGCCTCGAATCCACTAATGGCAAGGAATTACAACCTAATCCCGGTTTAATCCACCACCACTACCTTATCCCGGTATAAGTGAACCTAGTTCATCTTGCTTGTGCTTTAAGCTACCTACTCCCGGAAGCAACACAAGTCTTACTTCTCAATGTAGAGATAAAGTGTCCTAAGTGAATATATGATGATATTCAATGAACAAACAAGGCTAGGAAACCCTATATGCTTATCTAGGATAATGAGATGACAATTAATGCAATCCTAGATATCAAGTGCTAAATGACATGTTTAAATAGCTTAGCTAAACATAGATCAATCAATCCTATGAAGCTATCACAATACAACACTCAATCATGTCATCACAACAATCTCTAATTTGTATCTAGAAATATTCTAAGAGAATACAATTAATTAAAGAGATGGTTTAGCAAGCAAAAACACTTAACTTCTAAGAATATAGTGAAGAGCTTACCAAACAAGATGTGATGAAGCAACCCTATCCATAGATGCACTCTAGATGAACTTAGAAGATGCAAGATGAAGATTTGATGCACATAGGAATGCTTTGAGTGATTAAAAATGAGTTCTTGGAAGTGTTTTTCCTTTGAAATGTGTTCTAAGGAAAATATATGATATGTTGAACTCTTTTTCGACCTTAAGACAATGAGAGATATATATATATAAGATCCAAACAAAGTGATGTCGGTTTGGAAAAAGCGTTCCACTTCTTCATTGTACGTTGGTGAGGTGCGATGGTTGAGTAGCGCACAACCTATTTTTACAACAGGCGCTGGACGAGTGGCGCATCCCAGTGGCGCAACACAGGCGCAGATCCTCTAGAATGTTTGCACTGGTGAGGTGCGCTAGACGAGTAGCGCACCACCAGCGCACGGCCACACTTTACATCTTTACGAGGGTGCAGCAACGCAACCCAGTGGTGCAACACTAGCGACAGTCCACTGTGAATGTTGCGTTGGTGGGGTGCGTTGGTCGAGTAGCGCACCACCAGCGCAAGGCCTATTTTTTCAACACTCAAATGCACAAAAACAATAAGTTCAAGAGTGATGAAATTGCATCCTATTTTAATGCCTAGCATGACATACAACTTTCATAGCAAGATGCAAATAGGTCAACAAGAGTCATTTAAACTAAAATACACACAAGAAAACACTCAACATATAAGATCAAGAGTTATGCAAGAATATGTGAGTGTGTGCAACTATCTCTTCAAAGTAAGTAAGCACAAGAAATTTACCTTTGGTGCTTTTCCTCTTGAGGTCTTGAGAGCCTAAGCTACCCTTACACGAACCCTAACAATATGGTTGTTCACGAAATAAGCCAATCAACAAATGAGGACTTTTCAAATATCTCTCAAGACACTAGTAGACACCAACACTCCATTGCCTAAACGCAAGTTGAATTCATTATTATTCAGTCTATTCCTTTGACCTTTTTCACCACAAAGGAAACATTTCCCTTTGATCTTGGTTACTTCCTTGGTCTCCTTCTAAAAAGGCTCAAGTTGTTTTCTTCTGTTGTCTCTTGACCTTTTTACGGGTCTTTAACAGTAGCAACTTACCAAGCATGTGAATCTCTTAACCCTTGCCTTCCACAAGGATTATTTTGGTGCTTTGAAAAGCTTACATCAGGCCTTGCAAGGTGTATTCCTTCTTGTTCAAGGTGTAGTCCGACTTAAACTGATCAAAGGAATCTGACAGTGAGTTGACGATCACGTCAATTTTTGCCTCATCATCTATCTCAGCACCATTTAGTTCAACAATGTTGAGATGTGCTATGACTTTCATCATGTGATCTTTAACAACCTATCCAGGTTTCATCCTTAGATTCATGAAAGCAGTCACTGTCTCTCTCTTAGTCATTCTAGACCTCATAGCTAACATCTTCTATAGAGACATCATTATATCAACAGCAGTCTCTATTCCTTCATGTTGTTGTTGCAATACGTCGAAGATGGTGGCCATAATGTAATGTACATTTAGTTATCTCATCTGAAGACTCCTACTGCTGATACTCATCTCTTTGCTTCTAAGTAGATTCATTAGTAAAAGTAGGTGGTTTAGGAGTATACATAATGAACTTATGCTTTTTAGCTTGCAAAAACAACCCAATATTCCTTTTCCATGTGACATAATTATCATCAGTTAAAGTATTATCTTTTAGGATTTTGATTAGGGATGGGGTCATGATTTCTTTATATCAACAAAAATTATATAAGTAAATAATCATGATAAAGTACTTTTGAATATTTATCTTGAATTAAATAAAATAATTCAATCATAAAATTCCATGGTGATCCAACACCCATAAATGTCACGCCTCCTTTAGGAGTTCGCACCATTTACTAGTTGGACTAGGTCCCACCTAATTGTTAACATAACAACCAACATTTTCAATTTTAGCCTTGCAATTTTATTAACAAAAACTCTTGGGAGGATATTAATAAAATCACATTGAGTGTGTTACCAAGTTATCGACCTTCAATATGTTCCCTCACGAATATCCCTCCTTTGGGAGTAGATATCGTTTGGGTCAATTGTTTAGTCTATTCTTATAAGGAAGTATCTTGCTAAATTCCATTCATGAATACCCCTTGGGGGGTTATTACACGAAACATAAAGCTCAACTAAACTTGGAGGCTGTAGGTGTTCCAAAACACCTTCTCCCACTCAATTATTTAAGGCGTGTGATCGAATTCCATATAATAATTTACCAAGTTATCTAGATTCCAATTAGATACCTAAATCATTCAATGCATGTTCATACCAAAAGAGATATATGAGTGGCACTCCTATTCTATATGACATGTTATCAAACAATGTGAAACATTGCAATATTTACAAAAAGTACAAATAGCTATAGTTTTAGTCTATTCTAGAAAAGCAAGTAAATTACATATGTCTTGGAATACAAAAAACTCCTTTCTTGGGGAACAAGTCTTCACGCGACCTTCGTCATTTGGACTCCCTCGGCTGCCTCCCATGGGAGTGCGCACCCTTGGCCCTTTGCCATGGGCGTGTGCATGCCACAACCTCATAAAGGGCTTCCATGCTTAGCCCATGGCATTCATACGGCAGCCCATGCCACAACAATCGTGGCCACGTGCTCTTTGTACGCACGTTTGTTGCTATGGCTTGCACGGTCCCGAACTTGTTCCAGTTGCTTCCAATTCTTCAAACCTTTGAGTCTTCAATACTTGAATGTATTTCAGAATAATTTTAAATAAAAAAAATACTTCATTTTTTTTATTATTTTATATTACAATATAGTGCAGTATTTTTATTACAATAATAATATAAAAAAAACTTAGCAACTACCAAGAAGGAAATTATGGTGATGATAGGTCACCTTTCTTGTTACAATCCTAAAAAAAATTACATTGAAATTCTAGGACCGAAATTGAGCAATAAAAACCACATATAAAACACACATAAATATATATATATATATATATATATATATATATATATCCATACATTCCAATGTAAATATATATATACGAATATCTAGAGTGCCGTCTCTTTCTAAAACATGCATATATAAAATAAAAAGAAAAAGATTCATATGCACATACATCAATTAATCAAGTGTACAACCAGGCACTAATACCAATTGGGGGAAAAATAGCGCAATGGAAGCGTGATAAATAAAATTAGGGTTTAGTATATTTAAATTTTTTTCCCTTTAAAATAACAAGAACCTTAACCCTAGATCAATTGATGTATATAAAAGTATCGTACCTTTTTCTCGTGATGATTGAACTAGCACCGAATTGAACCCACTAGATCTTCTAATCCAATCATGAATGTGAATCACCTAGGAGTGTGGGCTCCCTTTCTTTAAATTGTATACCTGAGGATGGAAACATACAAAATCTTTTTCTTTGTTAGTCACAATAATCCTTCAAGAGAAAAATCCAAGAACGTCCGGTCACTTGTGAATTATCAATCTACTTGATTGAAACTCGCGTGAACCCGATTTGATTTTGTACACAAAACCCTTATGATGTAAAGGATACTAGTGTACTATCAAAAACAAAACTGTTCCCTTTTTCTCTTCTCCTTGGTTGAATTCTACACCCTATATATATGAGTTGACCGAATTTTATCTAGAGTAAAAAACTAAATTTTTCTCCCTCAAAATTCTCTCTTGCTTGGCCGAATTTTCTCTTAGAAAATAACCTTTCTTGGCCGAAATTTTACTCATAAAAAACTTGGGCTAGCCGAAATTCGAGAGGTGTTATATATAGGATCACAAATCCTTTCCTAAGAAGGACTTACTTGGTTGGCAAGAATCCTTTCCTTAGGTGGATTTACTTGGTGAAAAAGAATCCTTTTTTAAAGAAGAATTCTACTCTACACCAAGACTCCTAATCCAACTCATTAGAGTATTTGTGACCATATTAAAGATTTCTTAATTTGACTAGATAAATAATTCCTTTTATTTATCAACTTATCAAATATAATCTTTAATATTAATTATACTACCAACAATAGTATAATATTAGGAGACCTTCTCCTATTAGGAAAAGATTTTGACTTTTAATTAAATAATTAATTAATTTCAATTTAATTAAATAATAAAATAAAAAATAATATATTTAGGCTTTTATATTTTAGCCTTGCTGCCCATCACAATATATAGGCATATATATTATTTTTCTTATTTTATTAAATCCATTAGACCTTTATAAAAAGTCCACATGTGAACTAGACTCATTCTTAAAAAAAGAAACAAGTTCACATGCCTTAATACAATTCTAGATGGACCCCTAAATTGGTCCAATAGACTATATCAAGTGATCCATGGAAGTTCGTGTGGATTGGGGATCTTGGAGGGATATCTAAATTTAAGCTTCAATAGACATAACCTAATCACAATCAATAATAGGTCCAATCTATTAATTTTAGTTCATTCTACTAAAGAACTAAAATTGAACTCTTAAATAAAGATATAATAAGTTAATATTCCTCATTCATAGCCTAGAAAATCTTAATAGAGAAAGTGTATTCTCGTGAAGAATACTTGTAATCGCCAGGAGCTCATAGACCGCATATAGCTCTCCAAGTTATCATATATTACTCATATGACCACATTTTAAACTTGGATATTTTGACTTGTCCATAAGTCATGTTCCAAAAGACACTATTGAAAACTTAACGTTAAGATTTAATATCTAATACCTCAAAACATCCATATGATGATATTCTACTCTCATTTAATAAATGGAGCCACGATGTCCATATCTATAAATGAAGTCATCTATCGATTAACAAATAAATAACACCAAACTATCGAGGATAGACTATGCTATATAATCATACTCATTGATAGCTCAAATGATAACATCTGCAACCATAAGTCCATCATTTATCTCAGGATTGAGATAGACTCTCCGATTGTCTTCAAGTGAAAACTTTTATCCGATGACGATTCTAGATAAAGTATTTCACCGTGATCCAAATCAATGCACCCAGTGCACTAGATTCTTTTACCCAAAGACACCACACTTTGATGATTTTAGATGCAACTTGTATTTTATTTGCATTAGATCTCTTGCCTAATTTGCACCTTGATACCTATAAGGAAGTTTATTTCCTTATCAGAATGTACTTTGAGATGTCTTGTTTAAATCAGATTCTTCTTCTGTGTATTAGAGTCTTAACTTTATTAAACCTGAATGTTGTCCACATGTCAGCTATTCGACCATATGCTAAACCCGACCAGATTTCCTTCCCCCGACTAGCGGTTTTACCTGATCATAGGCTTTACCCGATCATCTTGACGATCCCGTTCGGGTCTTCATATCCAATCGTCCGTGTTATCATGGTCGGGAGGTTTAATGGGCCTTTATTAGTCAACTTGGGTTGGTTCAGTCTGGTTGACCTTTGATGATGTGGCACCAACGACTCTTTTTTATTGCTTACATGTCATATCATCTAAATTACACCAACAACAGCAGCCCTATCGAAATATGTTCCTTAGACTCTCTAGAGTTGTGGAATGGTCGTAAAGCTAGTTTGCGACATTTCTGCATATGGGGGTGTCCAGTACATATATTGAAGAAAAAATTTGGAAAGCTAGACCCTAAGTCTATAGTGTGCTTGTTTGTAGGTTATTCCATGGAGACTAGAGGTGGATGCTTAAATAATCCCAAGAAGAAAAAAGTATTTGTATCGACAAATGCAACGTTTCTTGAGGTTAACTATATGAGTAATCATAAACCTCAAACCAAAACTATATTAAATGAGATGGAGCCTGGTGTGACCAATGCCCAGTCAACAAGAGTTGTTGAACCTTTAACATCTGATAGTCATATGATTTCTAGTCAGGATACACTTCCATATAGACATAGTGGGAAGGTTGTATAACAACCTGAACGTTATTTGGGTACTGGTGAAGGACTAGATGTCATATATGGTGATAGTGTGGATGATTCATTGACATTTAAAAATGCAATGGAAGATCATGACAAAGAGGAATGGCTTAAAGCCATGAATATCGAGATGGAGTCCATGTACTTCAACTCATTTTTGGAACTTGTAGACTTACCAGATGGGATAAAACTCATAGGGTGTAAATGGATCTAAAAAAGAAAGAGTGGAGTAGACGGAAAGGTAGAGACCTTCAAGGCAAGACTAGTGGCAAAGGGTTATACCCAAAAAGAGGGGGTTGATTATGAAGAGACCTTCTCGCTAGCAGCCTTGCTTTATTAGGATTCTCTTATCCATCGATGCCTATTTTGATTATAAAATCTAACAATGGAAACCAATACTGCATTTTTTTATCGTCAATCTTGATGAGAGCATCTATATGATGTAACCAGAGGGATTCTTGTCTCAAGATCAAGAGCTAAATGTTTGTAAGCTGCAAAGGTCCATTTATGAACTGAAGCAAGCTTCTAGATCTTGAAACGTCAGGTTTTAAAATGCTATCGAAACCTATGGCTTCGAGAAAAATGTCGATATGACTACAAGCACATCATTGGCAATAAAGTAATTTTCTTAGTTCTATACGTAGATAATATCATACTCAATAGGAATGACGTGGGGATATTGTTGGAATAAATGGGCTTTCTGACTAGCCAATTTCAAATGAAAGATTTAGGATAGATGAGTTATGTTATAGGGATCCAATTAATTACGGATCATAAAAAAAAACTCTTAGCATTGTCTTAGGCATCTTATATCGACAAGATACTTGTGTGGTTTTCAATGCAGAACTCCAAGAAAGGTAATTTACCTTCTACACATGGAATTCGCTTGTTTAAGAAATAATTTCCTATGACGCCTCAAAAAGTTAAGGATATGATACATGTTCCCTATGTGTTTGTAGTAGGCAGTCTTATGTATGCTATGTTATGCACGAAACTTGATATCTGCTTCAAAGTGGGAGTAGCCAGTAGGTTTTAGTCCAACCCCGAAATGGATCATTGGGTTGCTGTAAGGCCATTCTCAAGTTTCTTCAGAGAACGAGAAACTATATGCTTGTATATTCATGACAAGATTTGATCCCGTTAAGATATACAAACTTTGATTTTCAGTCATATAGGTATCCTAAGAAATCCACGTCTGGATCAGTCTTCACCCTTGGTTGTAGAGCCATAGTATGGAAGAGTGTTAAACAATTATGTATTGCTGACTCCACCATGGAAGTCGAATATGTACCCACTTATGTTTTTCTCTCCCATTTCTTATGTAATAAGCTTGTCTCTTGAGTATTTTAGGTTGCTTAATATGTTTATTGAGCATGTGTTGGTCATTTTCCTTAAGATGAGATGTTCAATGATATTTTCATGAAATAGAGCTTTAACGAGAAGGAAAAGGGCAAAACTGTCAACAACGGCTACGTGGGTCGCTGCCCATGAAGAGCATCAACCGCATCATAACCATCGATGAATTCCAGGCATGTTGTCTTTCTAACTACGGCCCATACTATGGCCAAGTACTAGTTTCAATCATGGTCACCACCTCGTAAGAGTCCGGAGAGCACAATGATATGAGTGTCGCGACCTGTGCATGTTTTTGTGTCGTAGTACAGGGAGAGGTCATGTGCATTCCTTGTTTTTTAAGGAAATTTGAGACTATTCTGTAAAGGACCTATGAATATTTCTTATTCTTTTTCTACATAAGATACACAATGCTGAACCATTATTCTCTCCTACACTAACACCGTACACAAAATTCTCTATTCATTCTTTACACATTGAAGATTTGAAGACTCAGAAGATTTCAACATTGAAGTTTTGATGAATTCATTGGAGGCCTCAATGGATTTTATATTTTCTTTCTCGTCTGTTTATTTTCACCATGTGTAACTAACCCTATATTAGGGAATCGATGTGAACCTCTATGAATGCTCTCTATTAGAATTGACTATATTTTAATTAATTCAAGTTTTGACTCATTCAATTCATTATAAGTAATATTTCATTATTCTTATTAATGCATGATCATACGTTGGCTTAAATTTAGGGTTTTGATAATTTCATTATTGAGGTTGGAGTATTGATCTATACATAATCTTAATTAATTGTTAATTGAATGGATAAAACTGGTATTAACAATGATCTATGCAAGTAGGGTTTGGCTAATTGAATGGATAAAACATGATCATACATGGGTTCTCAGTTGTAGTTTGTGCCATTGATCTATGTGTAAATTATTACTAAGAACACTTGATTCATCCCAGGATCATACGGTAACAATCATATTTAAGATAAAAGTGAACCCTTAACTTGATTAATATCTGTTTCAAAGTTAATTCGAAACATTGAGTAAACATAGTTGGGGATCATTGATGACCTAGTTCTTTCCTCTCTTGATCACAAACATCAACTCTTTTTAATTTCTTTCTTAATTTACTTAAATTTAGTTTTAGTTAAATCAATCAAACAACAATCTATGGTTGCTTTTAAAGTTAGCTTTAATTATAATTAGTTTTAATTGGTAAATTACTTTTCCTCGTGGGAACGATCCTTACTTGTCATTGTACGTGTCTTTACAATTCGTGCACTTGCTAGTATTGTTTTTATGAACATGATTTCAAGCAATCATGAAGCAACTAAAAAGGTTGTCTGGCTCCATAAGTCCTTGACTGATCTTGAAGTTTATCCAGATCTGGATAAGTCGATCACACATTATTGTGATAACAGTGGTGTTGTGGCTAATTCCAAAGAATAAAGAAGCCACAAGATCGGAAAGTATATAGGGAGGAAATATCATATCGTCAAAGAGATAGTTTAGATAGGGGATGTGATCATGACCAAGATAGAGTCACAGGTATCATGTTGATCCATTTGCAAAGACCTTAAAGGCTAAAGTGTTTGAAGGTCACCTAGAGGGTCTAGGGTTATAAGATGTGTCTCACCTGTTTTAGTGCAAGTGGGAAATTGTTGGGGTTTATACCCAAAAGCTTGTAATTTGTAAATGTGAATGAAACATTAATGAAAGAAGTAGTTTATTCATTCAATATACATGTCTCATACATTTATATCATATGTACTTAACATCCAAGATTGCCAAATGTAATCTCTAACTGAGTATATGAGTGTCATATACAGATGAATTCAGTTTGAGATGAGCAATCTAAAGATTTCATAGATAGCAAATAGAGCGGGGTACTTTATTTGTGATTAATCTACAGCTGCAGTGATCATATAGTACTGGGCCACGATCTATGTGAATCTCTCACCAATATCCGTTACATGATGAGATTTTTATATATCGACAGATGATGGCTATATATGGGTGATCTTAATCCTGAGTTTCTTATTGACTTCTTCAAGTTAGATCGTAGTTTTTGATATACCAAATGTGAGATTAGAGTTGCATTCGCGGTTAATAACTTCATATGTTGGAATCGTTGTTTGGCTTGTGGCTAAGAAAGACTATACATAATAGTAAAATCCACTCCTTCTTACGAGAAGTAGATAGTAGTTCCCTTAAGAGTTGATTTGGGGTTCGAACAATATGATCGCTCTCCTTCTTCCGATAAAGAAGTTAGGATTTATTGTTCATTAGAGAATCAATGGTACTTGATGGAAAAGAAATAATTAGAGGGGTATAACGGACTTTATGACCTGGCTATAATTATAAACTACCTGCAGAGGATCATACCGTATGCAATAGCTATATCTATGGACAACTTTAATTTCGGTTTGTGTAAAATATCTACAATTACGAGAGTACAACCTTGGGTGGTGAAGTAACTCCGAGGTTAATAATCATGAAATATTAATTAAAGAGTTTAATTAATTTTTTCTAAGGGTTATTGGAGCTCATGACTGTGGGTCCATTAGGTCTCCTTGTTAGCCCGGAACGTTGATGATGACATGGAAAACGGTTAATTAATTAGATGGTCCAATTAATTATGTTACGAAAGTAACAAGATGTTTATTTAGGGAATTAATTAAATGATGAGATTATTTAATTGATATATTAATAAATAATAATTAAATTAATTAATTTATTTGATTATTTAATTAATAAATTAATAATTAAGAATTATTAATTATTAATTAATTGGATGTTATAGGTTTGAACCATGACTGAGACATTCCAAACTAGGTCAAGTGTTCAAGTCTTACTGAACTAGGGTAATGCGGGATTTAGAATCCTATACTAACTTGGTCACTAAAATAATAATTATCTTATTTTAAATATATAGAGATTTATTTGAAAAAGGAATATTACCCTGTTTTAAATATATAAAGATATATTATAAAAAAAAGTAACACGTGAAACAACACATAAAAGATTAAGAAAGAAACAAGAAAGGGAGTACGGCTAAGAGTGATAGAAAAAGGAAAGGAAAAAGTTTTTTTTTTAATTTTTTTTTCCATTCACGGTGCCTGAATTCCACACATAGAAAACAAGAGTTATTTTCGTAAGTTTCTTCTACCTCCATACAACCTTCTGAATCCCATGACGTATCCTCATACAGTTTTCGAAACCTGAAAAATGGTGAGGATGATCCGGTGGTACAAAATTGGAAAGCAAAATCAAGAAGTTAAAGAACGAAGGAATTAACCTTGAGGTATGATTTCGAATCTTGCCTTTGTTTATTCTTATATATCGTATACGATTCATAGAGTTGTTTAAGAGATTTTAAAAAGTTTTAAAATCCCTTATGTTGCGCGACCCTAGGACTTACCGCATTAACTATGAATAAAAAGCAACGAATAAAAAGCAACGCCCTTGATAAATTATTGTATTTGCATGCCTTTCATAAGTGAATTTTATTATTCATAGCAAACAGAGTTTTCCTCTTATGAACACACATTATAGGCATATTTATAGTATATTAATACACATCACCGTAATTTTTTCATGTAAGATACATTACTTCAATCATAATAATACGCATGGTAAAAGGGGATAATGTGTGTTAATATGCTATAGATATGCCTATAATGTGTACCTATGAGAGAAAAATTGATAGTTAACTTATTTTCGCGCAACAAATCATCGAAAACAGCAGTGACACTTTAGACGTGAGAGTTTTTGTCGCTTGTTATGTCGCTGTTGTCTAAGACGACACTTCGACTGTGACATTTCTTCCTTCAATTTGTCGTGCTTTTTCCCTTGCAACATCAGCGACACTTTGACCGCGAGTTGCTGTCGCCAGGTTGTCGCGGTGGGCCAAGACGACACTTCAACTACGACAAACCTTCTAAAAGAGTCTGTCTTCCCAATTTTGCACTTTAAGCCCCAATTTCTTCTCGCTTTCACCAAAAATGCCCCTACTAACTAATAAACCTGCAAAGATCTCGTTCGAGCGATTAAACACTCGATTTTTCTCAAGATTTGAGCAATAACATAGGAAAGGGGGACCAAAGATCTAGTATTGACATGGCTCGATCAACACCCCCAAACCTAGCCTTTCGTTCGTCCTCGAGCAAAGCCAAGACAAAACAAAAACTCAAATCAAAACAAAAGTGATTCGATAAAAAGGAAAATTTTCTAGACTCAAACAAACAAATCGAAAGTTACAATTTCTACTAGTGGTGAGGTGCAATGGAGTGTGAATGAGAAGAGTAGATACATGCAAAAATGATCTAAAGCAACTCGAAGGCACTCATGGGAACTTGTACAATCGTGATTCCCACACCTACAAATGCTCTCATTTTGGGAACTACTCACTTTCACACCTCGAGCATAATTCGATTTGACTCTAAGTCTCTCGTGGATACTCTCTTTTCTTTCCGCTCGGAGTCCTAAGTTCACACTCATGCAAAGTATGCAAATATAGAAGTTATGCATAGGAATCGAATGCTTTGCATACAATATAAAAATGAAAACGTTATTTTCTTGGTGAACTAGCCTAGGAAATAAATCAAATGCTATGGATGAATTAGGTCTTCCCTTTTGGTTGTAATAGAGCCATTGGGTGAGATGAGGTGAAAAAAGAATAGGAAATGGAATTCAATAGTCATCAATCATGCTAAAACATTTACATGCCACACCCATAAATTTAGCTCTACTTGCAATCACACTTGAGCACTAATGCTTAGGCTTAACTTTCATTACATTTGTGATACACTTGTACTCTATTTTTGTGAGTAGTTTACATTTAACAACCAAGACTCTTTCATCCATTTCTTTTTCCTTTTTTTTCATTTCTTTTGCACTTTTCTTTTGTACATTTTGCATGTCTGCTATTTGAGCTCATAAATGCACATTTTCTCACTTTTACACTGTGAGCCATTTGCCTTGCACATTTACAATAATTGCCTAAATACACTCTACCTTTACACATTCGAGCTTTTCACCTTTCAACCACTACACAACACATCCTAACAAGATTGGCAACACGGGTAGGCATGTGTTTAGGCTTTGGTTATATGGTTATAATGTGGTTCTAAAGAAAGGTAAGTGTTAGACCTCAAATTTAGCTTGGGAGCACACAATAGGGTTACGGAATGTGTTTAGTCTAATTTGGTAGTTAAAAGCACACACATTGCCCAAAATCATTTCAACAGTTCCATCTATCAAAGGAATGTAAGCATGCATGAAGCAATCCATAAGTATAATGCAATGTAATATCTTATGGCAAATGATGTGTGTGAGGAGAAAGTGTTTAAGATAGAAAAATGATAACACTTAACATGTGTTTTTTAAGGCTTGTGTTTGTGAACTTACTAGGTAGTCTCCACAATTAGAACAAGGTGCTTGAGCACTGAGTCCCCTCAACTTGAACACAAAAAGGATGGGACTAGCCCATGAAGTGCAAGTGAGACCCTAGAGTGACAACAAGTTACTCAGTTAAGCACACTACGCATAAATAAACTCGTCACAAGCACATGCTCAAGGCATCACACCCAAGCTAATTAAAGCTCGAAATTTTGGCCATGCGACTATTTGAAAAGTTTTGACTCAAAAATGAAAATTTTGGACTCAAAAGTGAAACAAGACTAAAAAACGACTGACACAGACTTCGAGACCCCCAAACCTAAACTTAACATTGTCCCTAATATTGATAATGAGAGCTCGTCGGAAAGGCACATAAACCACAATAATACAATAGACTCAGAATTTATAAAACCAACATTAAGACTCAATAATGGCTCATAGATATATCTTTCAATAATTTGAAGCATTTGGGCAACTCAAGCATCAACCTAAACTATCACAATACAACACAAACCCTTAAACTAAGCAGTGGAAACTAATATCCAAGTATGATAATACTAAGATAGCAAAACAAAAGCAAACTCACAAAGTACAAAGGTTAAACAAAAATAAAAGTGCATAACTCTGTACAAAATAATAAAAAATATAGCTAAGAACTAAGAATGTGGTGGGTGTGGCTATGAGGTCTCGAGCATCTTATCCTTGCCCTTACATCTGGCTGCTGCAGCTTGCCTATCTTTCTCCTCCTTTAGTGACCTCTCCATCGCAATGTGCATAAAAACATCATCCTCTCAAATTTGAGGCCCTCAGATCATGCAAACTGGAGCTAGAGTCGACTTCATCTCCTTAGAATATGGTGTGAGATGGAGATCCTGTCTCAAATCTGTATTGTCTTATCATAATCTACAATCCAACAGATCTGTCTTAGCCATCAGCCGCTACTCCATCCTGGTCATCTCTGTAAGCATAACTTTCTGGACCTCTCAAACAGTACTGTAAATCTCTAAATCTTTATCTTTATGGATCTATCTGGAAAGCTTAACAGCTGATAAGTTACAGACTAACATAGGAATACTCTCATCATCCTCCTCTAGGATCTGATCCGCATCCTCAGCATCATCCTCCTCCCCCTCAACCTCTGCTTCGGTGTCTTGATCCTTTGCACCCATAGCCTCTTTAACTAGGCTGGCTCAAACCTTCCCCTACATCGGGTCTTCTTAGACCACGCATTGGGTAAAGAGAATACCATGTACAGATCTTGAAATTTAGTCGAGTTTCCTACAACTTATCCCTTTTCATAACAACATCTGCTGCCTCACAAAATTGGGTATTCAAGCAAGGGAACACCATCACCTCTTTCCTCAACACATCCCTTATGGCGTTATGGATCTCTGTCTTTACTATCACTCCAATAACGATAGGATGTTCGTTGTGTATGCTGTATAGTAGGGTAGCCACATCATAGGCCACTGTGGTACGGTGAGCGTACAACCTCATAAAGTAAGAGATAAAAATGTGCTAGATTGCGAGCTCGAAGTGAAGTTTGGACTGCTTCAGCGGGTTAGACCTGGAGTTCCAAAATTGCATTGGTTTTATTACCAAATTGTTGGCCATCTCAATGTTCATTTTTCTGTTAAAAATCACAAGCCTGAGCACACCTTTGAACATACAAACCCTATTCCCTGGTTCCTGCACTTTCAGTGTGGTCCTGAAATGCATGTTGATATCCACCGAGTTTATCCTAACTTGTCTCCCCTGGAACAACACTGGACTGCCCAAGTTATAATTCTGCTAGATCACCCCTGTATAAAACTCCCTAATAACCTATTGGCAATAATTTGGAAGTCTCTGAACACATATCTACCAAAACCTGTTTCGAACCATCTCGGGAATTGGAGTTGCTCCTCACTCACTGATATTTATCCTTCTCTCCGGAATTATCTTCTTCTTGCTATACTTGGCTATCGGAGCTGAAAAGTCTTGATTTTATATACATGCCAGAATTTGCTTCTTCCCTTTATCTTAGCCAATTCTTGGCCTTTCCCTCCGGCTAGAATCTTTTTCCTTCTCTACCCTGGATGTTTGTTTCACCTATGCCATACCCGAAACTTCAGAAAACTGTCACTTCTACACAAACGGGCAATATTTTGGCACCAAATCTACACAACCAAGGGTAATCCGATATACCACGGATACCAAACAACCACAACCACATCCACAATGCAAATAAATTCCAAAATAACACACCAAGCATAAAAAACGTGCAACCTTACCAAAAAAAATCCTAAATATGCCCTAATTTCACTTCAAATTATGCAATAACACCCACACATGAATTACACAAGTTATTCAACTCCACTCCACTATCAAACACAAACCCACATATAATTTTCGAGTAAAAACACATCTATTTTCTTCACACTACAAATCTCTCATAAAATACCAAATATCACCAAAAAATGGTAAAATAGGGAAAATAAGGGGTCAAGGAACTTATCAAAGACCTAAATCAGTAAAACAAAGGGAAAATTCCAATTACGTGGGCACTGAAAGTCTTCGATTGAGCGTAAGGGAGGATGGTTGCTTTTGAGTTTGAAATTTTGTGATGTGGTGACCTACCACAAACAGGGCATATATATAGTCTGGATGTGTCGACGTCCTGACTATCACGGTCTTCCAAGACATAAACCATGATAGCGACACCAAAACGACATCGTCTCCTTTGATTTTTTCCAATGTTATGGTAGAAACCTCATGCGATAGCTTCATGACACCCACGCGACAACATTTCCCATGGTTGAAGTGTC
The DNA here is from genome assembly GCA_032871835.1 of Dipteronia dyeriana. Taxonomy (NCBI): domain Eukaryota; kingdom Viridiplantae; phylum Streptophyta; class Magnoliopsida; order Sapindales; family Sapindaceae; genus Dipteronia; species Dipteronia dyeriana. The sequence goes on from CM065297.1 coordinate 22,493,485, forward strand.
GCGGTCTTCCAGGATGACATCAAGGACGCAACATTCCATCAAGAATCCCTTTTTGCATTTTTACGGTCTCTTCCACATGGCACTTCGAGCGACACACATGTGACAGCAATTTCCACGGTTCAACTATCGTGGTCGTCCAGGACGACACCCTGACCGCGATACTCCTAGAAAATTGACTTCTATGCTATAGAGTAAATTCCATGTGCCTAAACTACACTCATACTCAACATAAACCATGTCAAATGCATATGCTTGAAGAAATTAAGTTTGGGAGCCAATCTTAGCTAATATACTTGGAAACAAAATAATATTCACCCCCAAACCTATGTTTTTCCATACCTTGCACAATAAACACAACTCAATTGAAATATAAGGTGTTGACCAACTTATACTTGGGAGAGAAGTAAACATATAAATAAAACTTATAACAAAAATTGAGAAAAAGATAGGATACCTAGGTGGGTTGCCTCCCACCAAGCACACTATTTAACGTCCAAGTAAGATATAGTAAGAGCGCTACGACTCTCTGAGTTTCCACAATTTATGTCAAGGATTTATGAACATTCTTCATTAGCAAGAGTTTTCTTCCCATCAACGGTAGTGTCTTTTACTTGGTTAAGTTTGTCATTTAAGACCCAAACTTGCCTAATTTCCCTTTGCTTACCTTTAGGCCAGATTCGTCTTTTTTTGCACACTACAATGAACTCAACACATTGGGCCTTTTTATAACTCCTAGTATAGCAAAAATGACATTTGTAAGGAATATAAGAGGAACCACCTTCAATCTTCTTAACTCTTTCCTTTGGATGGTTTGAATCTCTCCCGATAGTGTGGAGTTACGGTGTTTCTTCATTTATGCTTGTTTCTTGGTCAAATTTTCAATTTTTTGCTAGGCTCTTTCAAGCTTTATCAAGAAATCGCATTCCTTTACCTTTGCCACTTTCAAGGATTCTCCTTTCAACTAAAATCCTTCTTGATGGCATTGATTGTTTTGCCTTTCTGGCCCACTTGCCATTGCAAATTCCTAGTCATTCAGGCAAAATATTCCTCTTATTATTCTACTAGCCTTGCAAGCTTTTTCATCTTCTTGATTGCTTCAACCCTTTCCTTTCTACGGGTTTCCACTTCCTTTATCAAGTTGACATTTTCACTCTTAAGCCTACTAATTTGAGGATGCATGTTTCTCACGAGTTCCTTCTACGTGGACATCTTTAAATAGTGCTAGGTCATTTAAATACTCAATTGGATTCCGTGAGTAGTCTTCTAATTGAAGTGAACCCACAACAAGACAATCAACTGATCTAGTGTCTTGCACATCTGGCATTAAAACCATGAATTCTATTGTTTCATCTTAGATGGTCATAGAAATTTTTCCTTTATGGACATCAATGATTTTTCTTGCCATCTTCATGAATGATCTACTTGAAAGGATCGGCCTCATGTTAGTCTCCTCAATCACATCATCTGTGGCTAAAACTATAAAATCTGCTGGGATGATAAGATTGTAAACTTGCACTAACACATCTTCCACAATCCCTCAAGGATATCTAACTAAACCATCTGCTAATAAAAGTGACATTGTAGTTGGCTTGAGCTTATTCAATCTTAGCTGTTTGTAAATGGCGAAGGGCATCAAGCTGATGCTAGCACCCAAGTTTAGCATCGCCCTCTCTGGCTTGGTACCCCAACTGTGATGTTTATGCAAAAACTACCTGGATCCTTGAGTTTTTATGGAAGCATCTTCTGTAAGACTGCACTGGCACTCTCTATTATGCACTCTTGGTGATTTGGCCCCAACTTCTGCATGTTAATGTGAAGACTCTTGAAAAGCTTTGCATACGCCAATGTCTTCTCGATCATCTCAACTTAGGGTAGGTTTGTTGAGATTATGCTTGATAACAAGAGTATAATAATGTATTTAACAATCTTTTCATATTAATAAAATGAATTCTTGTTTAACAAATCTTATAGCATTTATAGTTTAATTATTATAATTGTCAAAAGTAAATAATCATAAGGTCAAAAGACTATGAGAAAAGAAGAATTGTTCGTACATCTAGATATGTATGAGGTAGACACAATTCTTTAGTTAGTCTTGAATAATATTCACAACTTAAGATAAAGGTTGGGCGTCGTTATCATGTCAAAGTTGTAGATTCTTTTGCTAGGATTTGAGTGGGATCAAATGTGTTATGATGAGTCTAAAATCATCAAAGTGTGGTGTCTTTGGGTAAAACAATCTAGTGCACTGGGTGCATTGAATTGGATCACAGTGAAATACTTTATTTAGAACCGTCAATGTGTAAAAGTTTTCACTTGAAGACAATCGGAGAGTCTATCTCAATCCTGAGATAAATGATGGACTTATGGTTGCAAGTGTTATCATTTGAGCTATCAATGAGTACGATTATGTAGCATAGTCTATGCTCGATAGTTTGGTGGTATTCATTTGTTAATCGATAGAGGACTTCATTTATAGTTATGGACATCGTGGCTCCATTTATAAAATAAGAGTAGAATATCATCATATGGATGTTTTGAGGTATTGGTTATTAAATATTAACATTATGTTTTCAATAGTGTCTATTGAAACATGGCTTCTGGACAAGTCAAAATATCCAAATTCAAAATATGGTCATATGAGTATGTAAGGACCACGATGTTATGATTGGCTTATTTCATGACAAACCACACCACATTGAGGATGATTATGTAATGGGTCGCTTAGGTCCTCATTGGCAAGCTTCCAAGCATCTCCATGACTTCAAGAGCAAAAGGTATATTCACTTGACTTTACCTCTTGAAGAGTTTAGGTGCACACACACACACACACTTCATGCATGCCTTGTTTTATCTTGCATTTGTGTTGTCTATTGTTTATTTGTGTGCATCTTTTTTACAATCACACTTGCACTTCATTCTTAGTCTTAAGTGTTGTTGTTGTGTGTTTAAATTCGCTATCCATTATTGATCGGAAACGTCCACGCTTGAACGATGGTGTGCTTGTCCTAGCGTGTTAAGTGACCATTTGAGAAGGTCTCATTCTTCTCTTGGTTTGGTTATATAGAGTAAGGTGTCTAGTTTCAAAAGAGTGAATTTCAATGATTTAAATGTTTTCAAAACTGACCTTTGTATGGTCTTTTGACTATATCATTTAATGAAATAATTCAAAATGAGTTTTGAGAATTTATGTACAAACTAGACATTCATACCTTTCAACGGTATATTATTCGTAATATTTTATGACCGTTTGTATTGGTTTTGAAATCTCCAAAGTTACCACAAAAATAGGGCAACTCTGTTGTTGTCCGTTTCTGACCTTTGGTCACTGAAATAACCACAACTATTTAGACAAACATCCAAATCATATTTGTAAATTGGAGTAGAAAGTATACTTCTATACATTTCCAACAGTATATTATACGAAAGATTTCGAAGTTTTTTGGTCATGTTTTGATCCGCTTGAATTTCAATGTGGAATGCTGAGAGCAGATTTCGCTCAACGTTTCACCCCCTCAAGGGGCGAAACTAGGGGTGAAAAACCTGTTTGGGCAAAAACCTCTTTTCTTGTGCATCTCGTTTTTACACCTTATATATATCATCTTCTTTCCAAATCAGACCTAGAGCTCTGAAATTGAATCCCTAAGAGAGAGGAATTGACTCCTAGAGAGAGAGAGAGCTCCAAGAACACTTTTTCACTCAACCATCCTCCCATTCATGCACATCTAGCATCATTCTTCATCTTCCAAGCATGGGTCTTCATATGTTTCTTACTAGGTAACTTTTACATGTTCTAGATTGCTTCTTTTCATTCTTATGACATGTATGCCTAGGTTTAGCTTTTAGTGCAAATTAAATGCATGCACTTGTGTTTAAAAGCTCTTATGACATGCATGTGATGTTGGGTGTTGGTTGAGAATATTGTTTTGTGATAGCTAGCATTTAGGACGATTTTACCCTTCTAAACTAAATCTCTATGCTTTGCATTTAGATATTGATTAGGTTATATTGATTGCATTTTGATGATTGCATTAATGACCATGCCATGCTTAATGACAACATATGTTGAAATGACCTTATTTGATAACTATGATATAATGTTGCATAACTATATCTAATTAAGTCTTTATGAGCATTCATTTAGACATTGATATCTAGGAATTGTACTTAGTGACATTCTTAAATTTCTAGATAAGCATTTAGTGTTTTGCCTAGCATTATTTGCATGTTTGAATATTCATCATATTCACATAGGTTGTTAAACTCTTCATTGAGTCAAGTTTTGTAGCTTTGGTGTGAAGTTGCACAAGCAAGAGAAGTCTTGCAACCAAGGGTGAGTTGGCAAGCAAATTGGTCAGGTGCCACTGTAAAAGGCCCAAGGGGTAGAGTATGAGGCGTTCATGCCAAGAGTAGTGTATCAAGGGATATTGCAAGTGATTGAACCAAGAGTGGTGAGTGGCGGTGGCCATAGCCTGAGGTTGTCGAGAGTGAGAGTCTGAGAATCACTTGAGGGTGTAACCTTTACTCATATAGTGGATTTTTGTGACCGAGTGTGGCGCACTTAACAGCCCGTGGTTTTTCCATTTGGAGGGTTTCCACATATACATCTTGTGTTATTTATATTTCTGTACTTTACACTTGATGTTGTATGTTTATTTTATTGGGTGAATTTTGAATATTGACTAATCAAAGAAAATTGGTAATGACTTGATTAAAACCTATTCACCCCCCTTCCCCCCCCCCCCCCCCCCCCCCCCCCCCCCCCCCCCCCCACCCTCTAGGTTTATTAGACACACACTTTCTTAGGGAACTTTCAGAGTAAATATGGTAACTTGGAGAGCTATAGGCGGTCTATGAGCTCTGGGCGATTAATGATTCTTCACGAGGATACATTTTCTCCAATAAGGTTGTCTAGGGTATGAATGAGAAATATTAACTTATTCTATCTTTATTTAACAATTTTAGTTCTTTAATGGAACGAACTAAAATTAATAGATTGGACCTAAGTGAATCATTTGTTGGTTGTGAATATGTTATGTCTATTGAAGCTTAAATTTAGATAGCCCGCTAAGATCCCCAATTCACACAAACTTGATGGATCACTTGATATTTTTTACAAGACCAATTTAGGGGTCCATTTAGAATTGTATTAAGGCATACAAACTTGTTTCTTTTTGTAAGAATGGGTATAGTTCACATGTGGCTTTTTATTAAGGTTAAATGGATTTAATAAAATAAGAAAAATAATAGATATGCCTATATAATGTCATGGGTGGCAAGGATAATATATAAAAGCCTAATATATTATTTTTATTTTATTATTTAATTAAATAGAAATTAATTAATTTGTTGATTAATTAATTATTTAATTAAAAGTCAAAATCTTTTTCCTAATAAGAGAGGTCTTCTTGGGAATTGTATCATCCACTATCTCTTCCACTTCTACTATAACCTCATTTCCACTTTCATTTTCCGCCTCATTGTCCTTCTTTCTCTTCGGCTCACCAACATCTTCGTGTCTAAGAATCGACCACTTCTCAACAAAGTCATTACTTTTGCTTGTTCCGACTGGGTAGGAAATCTACTTGGTTCATTTTTGTGAATAGTATCAGCTACATGTCCTAACTGTGTCTCCAAATTCTTCATTAATGCCTCTAAGTTGGTAAACCTCTGCCCACTTGGTTGTATGAAACTCTTCAATTTCTGATCTGTCCGCTGTGAACTCTGAGCCCTTGACCTTGGTAATTTCCCTATTGAATCCTCTTTGGTTTTCTCAATGAGTGTTGGACTGGTTGTTCAAGGCATTGTTCGAATATGACCATGAGAAGTTTGGATGGTTGTACCACTTAAGATTGTAGGAATTTGAATACTAGTCATTTCTTCCTTTTTGGTGGTTCAAGTCTTGGACATCCTCTGTCTTAATTGGGTACCATATGTCCACTGTGATGATCTCCTTCATATACCAAGTTTGCCCTTCCTTGTTGTTGACCCATGTTCTTGCCATAACTTCCACTTACTTAGTGAGTCTAGCCATCTGAATCACCATATTTGTACTTTGACTAACATCATACTTCCTTCCCTTTCTTGAAGTTGAGCTTTTATGCTTGGAATTGAGAGCCAAAGTCTCATAGATCATAAAAATCTCATGTTCAAATTTTTTTGATAATGCACCTCCACATGCATCATCTACAACTACTTGAGTGAATGTCGTCAATCCGTCATAGAAAGTGCGAACCTTGTTCTTCGGTTACCATGTGAGGGGGCCATTGCTCTAAAAGCATCATATACCTTCCCCATGCCTCATGTAAGGGTAATTGTCTTCTTTGGCAAAACTAGCAATCTGTATGCAGATATCTTTTGTCTTTGTGGCTGGGAAAGACATATTGAAAAAGGCTTGGCACACATCATCCCTTGATCTCAAAGAACCCGGCCTAAAGGAAGTGAACCACACCTTCATGCAATACCGAAAACACCTAATCTTCAATTGCTCTTCCTTGAGTCAACCTATATGAAATGTCTCTAAGATGGATTAATAATCCTTCGTAAATTGAAAACAGTCTTCATTTGGAAGGCGGAAGGCAATTGAAGGAAGAAAACATGTTCATGTGGAGTCACTTAATGTCATAGCTCCTAGCCGCCACATTCAACATAATTGGTAAAGGTTGGTTCTCAATCATTGGTTGCCCGAACTCTCTCATTGCTACTATGCCTTCATCGGGCTCATGTGTTGGTGACCTGGTAGACTCATATGCACTTCTTGATCCGCCAATTTCGGAGTAGATGTGTTATCCAAATCAATAAAGATATCTAACCCCTCAAACTGTCTAGCAAGTCGGCATACACGGTTGATGTTGTTGTTAGCCGAGAATAGAATTCCTCCAAGCGAATTGTGTCCGTGAATGAACCTGTAAACCTGAAACGCCAACAACAAAAACTACCACTAAAGTAAAAAGACACTAATTTTTTTTTTAAAATAAAATAGAACATAAAGTAACAGACACAAACTACCTAAACCAAATTAACTAGATTCAACTATTGAATCTACGCCGATCCTCGGTAGTGGCGCCAAAATTGATGCAGTATTTTATCTCTACACAATTTAAAGAAAGTTCATTTTTTGGAATCGGTGAATTTATTGGTTGAATGCTAATTAACCTAAGTGAAATCTACTCTAAGTGCATAAAAATTAACTGCATAATGCTCGGTTTGATAGAAACAATTGACTAACTAAATTGCAATGTGTAAATAAAATAAACTAAACACAACAACACACAAGGATGAATATATGAGAGGAAGCACTAGGGAATCGATGTAACCTTTAACGGACCACTTAATACAATCTCTTAGTCTCGTTAAGTACTTCAATCCAATTTTAGGGATTTTTAAAGATAAATCCATTAAGTTCTTAGTCTTTTCCATTACTCACACAATGTCAAGTAACATGCAATGGTCAAAACCTCTATTTAACATAAACTCTAAATCAAGTTAATGTATGATAGCATTATTTTATACCTATTTTATGTCCCCATTTTATATTTTTAATGCTTGTTTCCTGGGTAAAATCAAGTTCTTAATGAGCTTAAATGAGCATTTAAGGTATTTGGGAAGTTTTTGGGTATTGTGGTAATTTTGAAGATATAGGGGCTTAAATGTAATATTATAGGATTGAAGATTCTGTGAATATGAGAGAGGTTATAGTATTGTAATTGGCCAGCCAAACGTACGCGTAGCCTGCCACGTCATTACTGAAACATATCGTTTTTGGCATTGCCTGCGTCATCATGACGTCACCATCTTCTTCAACCATCAGACAACCCGACCCTGCACCATTTGACCCGGTTCTTCACCTGGTCTGACCCGACTGGACCTGACTCGTTCCAGTAGCTTTTTCGACTGTTTCTCTGGCCATTTGCTGCCCAGAATGACGGCGCGGTCTCCTTCTGTCACTTTTCCACCATTTTCAGGCCTCCATCTCGTCTGTTTCTCTCTGCCACCTTGCCACCTTTCCACCATTGAAGACCGAAGCTTCAAGCTTCATCTGCTGGTTCCAACTCGCAGATCTCCTCCAGAGGCTTCTGCTACTTCAATCTGTGAGTTTCAACTCGCAGATTTCGATTCGAGTTGGCAGATCTCTCATTTTTAGCAAGGGCGATTTTTTTGTTACCAATTTTAATCCCTAATTTCCCGCTATATAAATACACCACTTTTCTTGTCTTAGATATGTAGTTTGTAATATTTAGATAGTTTTTAGAGTTTTTAATATCTAGAGAGTTTTTATTAGATTATATCTCACTCACATCCAACATGCACTCTCTCGTACCATTTCCTATTAAACCCGCAATTGTTGCACTAATTGGAGCTTCTTAGAGTTAAAGATAGAATTGGAATCTTTGAAGATCTTCATGGTTGTTTCCTTCTCTTTATTTTTCTCTTTGATTTCTATTATTATGTGTAACCAAAATTGATAATAGTTTTTTTTTGTATTTGGTTTATTATTTATGAAACTAGATTAGTTATATTTGTTTGAGCTTTCATTTACTTGATTAGTAGATTAGTTAATTTGTTTATCTTACTTTGATTTAGTTAGATTATGATTGTTTACTTGCAGGTAGTTTAATTTTAATCTATGAATTAGTTGTTAACTTTAATTGTTGCTTTCCAACAAAGATGTATATTTTTCCCCGGGTCCCAATTCCCTCGTCCCCATCCCTATTTGGGGATTTTTTTTTTGGAGAAAAATGGGGAAATAGGGAAATGGGGGGGGATGGGGATGAAATTCATCCCCAAATTGAAATGGGGATGGGGATGGGGATGGGGGAACCCCTCCCCATCCCCATTTCCCCATTTTCCCCACAATTATATTGAAATGGGGATGGGGATGAGGATGAGATCCCCCATCCCCATTTCCCCATTTTCCCCAAACATATATAAATATAATTTTAATATATATTATTAATTATAATATATATTTGTATTTGTAATATATTAATGGGTTTTTTTTTTTTTTTTTCTAATGGAATGTTTGTTTTTTTTAATTAAATTTGTAATTTTTAGTTAAATGGCGAAATTGAAAAACAGAAAAACGGAAAAACGGAGAAATACGAAAAAAAAATAGGGAAAATGGGGATGGGGATGGATATACCTCCTCCCAAAATTCCCCGTCCCCATTTTCCCCAAATGGGGAAATGGGGGGATAGGGGAATGGTATAGGAAGTGAGGATGGGGATGGGGGGACCTATATCCATCCCCATTCCCCAAATGTGCATCCCTACTTTCCAGTGATAGTTGTAGTTAATTGGATTCTGGTTGATAAAGACTTTAGTTTAGTTTTATTTGCTTTGCTCTTCATTTAGTTTAATTGAATTTTCGAATCCTTACCCTTTTTTTTTTTGATGAAATTTGATTGATTTAAAGGGAAAAAGCATCACAAGCGATCATAGGCTAAAAAACCCCTAGGTAGTATCCAAAAATTTATAAATAAAGAAAAAGAGTAATAGCAATACATCACAAATGAGAGGACGTGGCCCTAAAAAAAACCAAAGGCATGCAAGCCACACAAGAAAAACAAAGCTAGGAAAATCTAAACGACCCTCTAACTATACAATCATAACCAAATAATGAATAACATAACAAAGGAGTGAAAGACCACCAGGAATCAGAAGATAGACCCAAAGCTTGCTTAGAGAGAGCATAAACCACTTGATTACCTTCCCTAAATATGTGAGAAACCTGAAACACCATATGCGAGATCTGATGAAGGCTACACTGCCAATCTTGACGAACATGTCAGGTAACCTAATATGACCTAACTGAAAGAAGCTGCACAACATAAGAAGAACCACTCTCGAGCCAGATCCTATGCCAACCCAAATTCCAAGCATAATTGATGGCTAAAGAAGCTGCAAGGAGCTCAACCTCAAAAGCAAAAACCTGACCAAGGGGAACCGCGAAATAAGCTTTAACAAATGATCTGCAAGTCCTAAAAACACCATCACAACCTCCCACACCTGACGAACCCAAGGCAACACCGTAAGTGTTAACCTTGATCCATCCTAGAGCCAGAGACGACCAAACCACACTCCACTCATAATAACTAGAGCCTTACTAGGACGACCACAGAGACCAAACCGGTAAAGAATCAACAGATCATCAAAACAGTTACGCATACAGTCGATCCCCAAACGGTTCACATCATAAACATAACAACACACTAGAGATAAAGCAGCTATAAAATCAACATATTTACCTTCAAAAATCCACCGGTTATACCATACAATTCAAACCACCGCATGGATAACAACTCTCCACAAAATCCTAATCTGAGCACTGAAAGAAACAGACATGGTCTGGTTGAAAAATGAAGTCCAAGTGTCAGCGAAGACACGTCTCTGAAATGCAGAGAAAATAGCCTCCCAAAGAGCTACTGCAAGAGGGCACATTAGAAAAAGATGATCCACAGATTCCGAACTAGCTCCATAAACACTACATTTCGAAGTTAAATGAAAACCAGACCTGTACAAACAATCGTCGGTAGGGTGCCTGTCAAGCAAAAGCCTTCAAGTCAGAACCAAACGGGAGGGAGGGATATGGCGAGACCAGACGTCCCTTCACCATGAGACCTGCGAAATGTCATGAAACATCCTAGAGTAGGCCACCTTACAAGAAACAATATCGTCCCTAGAGTGAGGCCACACCAAATAATCTGTCACCGGAGATATCGGTATCCTATCAATCCGAAAGCAAAGATCCGGCAATTGAGCTCGAAAGCGATAATCCAAAATCAATCTACCATCTCGAATGAAATGAGAAACCCTAGCCTGAAGATGTGTGGCCAGGAAATCAGAAATCCCAAGTAGATCTAAAATGGTCACCCCGAACCAATTATCAAGCCAAAACTCCCTCTTGCAGTCTTCCCCAATTAGCCATATACCATCCTTAATGAACTCAACATAGTTTGTCATAAAAGAATACCATATGGAAGAGGTGATGTAACCTCCCTGAGATTTTTACATCTGTCTAATATACCTCTCGTGTAAAAAAGTAAAAAAAAAATTGTTAGAAGTTATCAACTTCCATGTGAGCATCCGAAGTAATGAATCTTTCAACAATGCCAGATCTTTCAAACCAAGTCCACTAAGAGCATAAGGTCTACAACAACGGTTCCAGGCAACACGGACCAACTTGCTCTCCTCACAAGAGCCAGTCCATAAGAAATTTCCGATCTTCTTAGTAACCATCTCAGTTAAGAAAACCGGCCACTTATAAACCATAAAAGATTGAACAAAGGAGCAAGTAATCACCGAGCGAATCAAAGTAGCCCGACCAACCAAAGATAGGGACTTACCTTTCCACTTGTCAAATTTAGACAAAATCTTATTTGTAATGGGCATCGAAATAGCTTTCTTGGGCTTCCCAAAAAAGAGGAACTCCCAGGTAAGAAAATGGAAGCCGACCAATCTGCATCCCAACTAAGGACTGAAGATAACTAATCCGAGCTGGAGAAATTGAAGACCCAAAAAAGATGGAGGACTTACTCCAGTTGACAAGTTAACCCGAAATGCTACCATAAACTCTGAAAGCAAGCATAACACTATTTAGGTTTTTTATAGTTCCCATACAAAAGACCAAAACATCATCTGCATACAACAAATGAGTGGGAGCGGAAAAACCCCTTGGATAAGAGATAGGTAAAAGCTGATCCAACGCCACCATCCTCGAAAGTAACCTACTAAGAAAATCATCAGCGATACCAAAAAGAAGAGGAGAGAGAGGAACCCCCTGTCTAACCCCTATCGAGCAACTAAAATAACCAGTCAAAAATCCATTAATCAAAACAGACAGTCTCCAAGAGCCCAGAATGCTAACAATCCAATCTATGAAGGTTTGAGAAAAAAACAAAAGCCCTTAGAACTCGACAAAGGAACTTCCAGTCAAGAGTATCAAAAGCCTTTCGGATGTCTATTTTCATAGCCAGATTACCCCCATAGCATTTCTTATGAAACACATTAACACAATCAGAAGCTAGGGCAATACAATCCTCAATGTGCCGATCCCTAAGGAAACCAAATTGTTACGGAGAGATAATCCTAGCAGCAACCTGAGTAAACCTATCGGCCAGGATTTTGGATGAAATCTTAAAAATAAAATTACCAAGTACAATAGGACGAAACTGATCAACCATTATTGAATCCCTCATCTTCGGAAGAAGAACGATAAAATTAAAATTCAAACCCGGGGTAACCACTTTAGAATGAAGAAATTCTGAACTGCAAGAATCACATCTCTACCCACAGTCTCCCAACAACGCTGAAATAAACGACTAGAAAAATCATCAGGCCTAGGAGCTGAAAGAGCATCCATGGAAAACACTGCATCATGGATAGCATCAGTAGAGGGAATAGCGACTAGAAGGGAGTTCTCCTCTAGGGAAACTAAAGAGGGAACAATGTAATCCACAATAGAAAGATCCTCATCAATCTGAGCCGAATCAGAAGAGAATAAATCCATATAAAACATGACAATATGATCTTTGATAATAGTCTGATCAACCGAAATAACCCCATCAATTGAAAGTGAGGACAAAACACTTCGACATTGCCTACGCTTGATCGAAGAATGAAAAAAAGGAAGAATTACGATCTCCATCTTGTAACAATTTCACTCTGGATCGATCACGAAAAAAGCACTCATGCCTATGTAAAAGTATGACAAGATCATGATGAATGCGTGACTCAATCCAAAAAAGCTCCATAGAGAAACCCAAATAAGACATTTTGCTCTGAATGAAGCGAAGCTCAGTAGACTTCCTTGATATGTTTAATTGAGATCATTGAAAACCTCCCAATTCCAAGACTTGAGAGTTTTTTTTAGATTCTTAAGCATTCCAATAACTACATGAGGAGGTCGACTAATGGAAGGAATGCTCTATACCCTGCGAACCAGATTCATGATTTCATTATGATCCACCCATATACTTTGAAAATGAAATAGTCTAGAAGTAAAGACCTGAGACTCAGCTAACCGAATCCAAAGCGAACAATGATCACAAAACTGACGGGGGAGAGCCACACAAGAGATATCACGCCAACAGGTAGTGCAACCCTCAAAGTCCTATCCAACCTTCGCTCAACTCTAGTGCGACTAGAACGACCCTAACCCAAGTAAAACAAGCACCTTGAAACCGAATACCAATCAGATAGCAATCCTCAACCATCGACTTAAATTCCTCACAAGAACCCCTAGCAGGAGATCGAGAACCCAAACACTCATAAGCACCCAAAACTGCATTGAAATCACCAACCACTAACCAAGAGGAAAAAAAAGAACCAACCATCTCCCGAAGAGAAAGCCAAAGCACATGGCGAACCGAGGCAAAGGTACTAGCATAAAAAAAGTGTACAAATGCATCACAGACCCAATAGAAATGGAGATGGTCAAATGCTGCTCATGACATAAAAGTATTTGAGTATATGAAATAGAGTCACAAGCAAATACCCAAATAAATGGAATCAATACACCCTTATCATTCATACCCACCAAACGAAGACCAAAAGTAGACCAAAACCTGGTAGATATCGATTCAAAATCCACCATGGGCTCCAAAATGCAAACCAAGGAAGGCCGATGGGAACAACATAAATCTTTGATCACACATTTTGAAGAGTTGTTCCCAATACCACGATAGTTCCAATAAAGGATACTAATCATGGAAACTGCTAGAAGAAGTTTGAAACTCGAACTTACATGACTCCAACCTACGTTTGACCATCATGGTTCTCTAAGCTAGACAATCAAAATCCAAATCCTCAGCTTCCACATGTTTAGCCCAAGAAGAATCAATAATAAAGCGAAGCTCAGCCTGAGAATCTGATAAAAGCTTATCATCCTGAATGTACGGACCAGAAGAAGCAGCCGAAACTCCAACACCTAAAGACTGACTAGGGACACACAAAGAGATAGTGTCCATAACCGGAGGACCCGAAGAAATAACAACAGAGAAAGAGGGAGGAGCCCTACTAGGTAAAATGCTACAAACCTGCTGAACATTATGAGGATAAAGAAATTGGGATCGAACCCACAAAAGTGGATAAAGGCTCTGAATAAAGATTGCTCGAAGAAATAGTCAAACTAGAATATGAAGACTGAACAAAAGAAGAACCCGAAGAAACTGACTGTTGAACCACCATAGAATCTATAGGCCCCAAATCTTGATAAATAACAACAAAAGCATTGGAGACCGAGACCTCTTGCATCGTCTTATCTATTGGACGATAAACCATCTTAGAGGACCAAGAGCAAACTGACTGAAAAGTTGTATCCTCAATAGAAACCTCAACCATTGACTGAGATGACTTTCCAACACTAGCAGTAGGAACCTTAGACTTGTTCAAATGAGAAGAACCGAGTAAATGGCCAATGGAGGAATAGATGGGGCAAAATGATGGCAAGTTTTCATACTCCACCGAAATTAAAGAGCTATGAATCTCATCCCTCTCTAAAAGAACCAAGGAAGGATGCAAAACGGACATGTCAACATCCACTAAAACCTTGGCACAATGCCCAAAATCACCATCAATAGTAGCCTTATCCAATCTCAACGAGACTCCAATAGCTCTAGCCAAATAAAAAATGATCTTTGGGTGCCAATTTTCCCAAGATAAATCATAGAACCTAACCCAAACCTATGCGTTAGTTGACTTCTGTAAAGAGGGATTAAAATTCGAAACCCAAGGTTGAAGACGAAGAACTCCTTGCTTCAGATTAATCGAACCCAAACCCCAAACCCCAAACCTTGTTCTTGTCCCCGTGAGACTTAAAATGATCTAGAAATATCCTTTCCCTAAATATATAAGTCTCCAATCCTCTAAAATCATCCAATGCTTACCAAGCTTCGCCTTTGGGTCAGCAAGCTTCCAAGGATGCTCCCTACTAGAAAGAACCACACGCCCTATAAGAGCATTTTTGCATAAGCCAAGTATGGATTGATAAGTAATCGGATCAACTCGAATAGACACAAATCCTCCCTTTTTTAAAGATGTAGAAGTCAAAGGGAATTATTGAACAGAAGCTTTGGGAGTCTTCAAAGGATCCGCATACGACTTGCCACCCGGTAAGGGATTAGAATTCATAAAGGGTAATTGAGACGAACCTCCAATAGTAACTGGTTGATCACCCAAAGAAGATATAGTTATCAACACATTACCCAAATTGCATCCCTTACTATTAGAAGAAACCGTCCCCTTACCACAAGTAGGAGCAGTAGTTGAACTTGACTGTGGAGAGGAAAACAAGGAAGCCTCCAAAGACATGGGATCCTCCGCGAGGCCATGCATGGGAGGAGAAACCATGGTCAAAGTGAGGACAGCCGGCAACAGCAGCAAACACAACCCCAAGCTGAAAACCTCAAAATAAAAGTTTCTTTATTCAAGGATGCATAAAAATCCATAATCAGGACAACAATATTGAAACTGATGTAACTTTGTGTAAAAATCCCAAATAATAAATTTCATGATTCATTGTTGCATATAATTTCACAATCTACAAATTCCAAGAAGGACGTAAATTCAGAAACCGAACGGGACATGCTCGAAAACGTGAAACAATGGCGAAACCCAAGAGAAAAAACACAAACCAGAACAACAACATAGAAACTAACGTAACTCTTAGCAGAAAACCTCAAATCACACAATTATTGATTTTAGATTGCACGTATTTTCACGTTCTACAACTTTTATGAAGAAAAACAATTCGGAAACTAACCGGATGATACTCAAAAACTCAAATCAAAGGTGAAACCCTAGTGAAAAAACACAAACCAGAACAATAATATTGAAACTGACGTAACTCTAAGAAGGGAACCCCAAATCACAAAATTCTTGATTCCAGATTGCACAAAAGTTTACGATCTATAACTTTTACGAAGAACATAAAATCAGAATCGGACCGGTTGAGGCTTAAAAAAGCAAAATGACGCCTAGCATTCTATCTCACCCCTAGTGAGAAATATACATAAGATTGAGGTGTCCAAAATTTAAAATATGTTTCAATATGACTGTCGCCCCTTACCTTTAGTTTAGTTGATTTCAGTTTCAAAGATTTCCATCCTACAACCACAATTTTACTTTCATGTAAGTAATTAGTGTGAATAGATTGTATATATATTCTAAGACCTAGAACTAGCTTTAAAGTACCATACCTCCTTGTGGGAATGAAACGTACTTGCTGTTACGCGATCGACAAATGATCTGTGCACTTGCGGATAAACAAACATGCTCATATATTTTAGAACTGTTTTAGGTGTGTCAATATAGCATGGTCATGCATATACCAACTTTCTGAATTACTAAGCGTATGGTCTAGGTTCAAATGGAATGGGCAACCATATCTAAGCCTTAACCTCATACATAAACAAACTCACACACCCATATCCCTTGAGGTCACAATAAAACATGAGTGATAGAGTATAAAAATTAAAACAATAATTGAGACTAACATTAAATTGAGTTAAGAAAAGTAGACTAATTAATTACAAAGAGTAGTCCAATATGGTTACATCAATCCCTTAGATAAAGGTTTAGTTACACATCAATAGAGAAAATAAAGACAAGGAAAAGTTGTAGAGAAAACCCATACTGGTCATGTGAGCTCCCTAGTCTTGATGTTCTTCTTCTTCTTGCCTCCCATGTTTCCCAAGGATGGATCGTTGATGGATAGAAAGGGAAATATATGAAAGGGTAAAAATGTAAGAAAGGCTATTGGGTCTGGAAATCCTCATGCGGTTAGTTGCTTAGGTCATAAAACGAAGAAAGGTATTTATATGGATTCCAGAAAGGGTAAAAATCTTCCTAGAAATTTGAGCTGATGGACTCTCGTAGCCTTGACTGTCGCGGACAGTCAAGAAAGCACTTCAACCGTGACAATGCTTGATCTCCATTTTCACATGACAAATCAGCGACAACAACAATGACACTTTAGATGTGACAGTTCTTGTCGCTTGGTATGATGCGGTAGTCCAAGACGAAGCTTCGACCGTGACATTTCTTCCTTCAGTTTGCCGTGCCCTTTCCCCCTTGCAACATCAGTGACACTTTGATCTTGAGAGTTGATGTCGCCAGGTTATCGCGATGGGCTAAGATGGCACTTCAACCGTGACAAACCTTCTTCAAGAGTCCAGCTTCCAAATTTTGCACTTTAGCCCCAATTTCTTTTTTTTTTCACCAAAAATGCCCCTGCTAACTAACAAACCTGCAAAGACCTCATTCGAGCCATTAAACACTCGATTTTTCCTAAGAATTGAGCAAGAACTTGGGAAATAGGGACCAAAAATCTAGTATTGACATGACTCGATTAGTTAGATTAGTTAGATTAGTTAGGTCCTTCACTAAATATTAGGTTTAATTAGATTAAATCCCTAGTATAATTGAACCAAATAATGTGATTAGTTTTAATGGTTAAAACTTGGTAAATTACATTAAATAATTCTAGTTTTAGTAAAATCGTTTACACAGATTATAATTTGAATAATGAACTAGATTTTTTAATTAGCTGAAAATTGGATTAGTTTATTTGTTATTAGAATAAGATTCTAATAATTTGTTATATATACCCTAGACATTTAAATTTAAAATAGCTACTTAATCTTAGTAATATCTAGGCGCATTAATAATTGAAAACCCTAATTCTAAAATAGTAAGTAGGAGAGGGATATATGATATTATATCCCGCAGTCTCCATCATTAGTTCAACACTATGAGATTCAAGTAGGGTCTTGAGACGACTTTGTTTTCACCCTCCCTAAGGAGGATCTCCATGACAATCAATACCAAGGTTGACTTTCTAACAAATAGGATTTCTGAGTGTATTTTGGGATTGACCAACCCCAAGGCGGCAATTCTCAAGTTAAGTTTAAGAGATAAAAAATGATGGGTTACACTCACAAGGTTTTAATAAAATTGATTAATTATAAACCTGACTGAAATATACGATGGTTGAATGATAGATGAATAACAGTTATTCTAGTATATCATTTGATTGAGAATGTCTGGATCCAACATGCAAGAGTTTTACCGACCTTAAGGCGACACTTGCTTTTGGTATGTTAGATTGTCATGGCGTAGAAAAAGTTTTTTTTTAGGAATTGTTTTGTTCATTAAATATGTTCATACACCATGTTTCATTTTATGGCAAACATTAACTTATGAATTAAATGTATGATTGAATGAATTCTTTATTTATGTTTTTTCAGCAATGTCTTCTACACTTTTAGAAATCCTTGCTAATGATAAATTAACCTAAGAAAATTACACGAAATAGAAACATCATATTAATACAATTTTGGTCACCCAAAACCTAAAGTTTTTACTTACGGATATCGGTTGCTCCTGTATCTAGGTCTTCTCTACCTCTCAGTTTGAGTAACTCTAGTGCCGACCTCATTTCCATGCTTTGCATTGTGTCAGCTGGCAAAGGGTACATCGGTGATGGCTATTTGAGGGAGCCTAGAGCTGCTAGTATCTTTGAGCGGAATTGCATGATCTTCAATAATGGAGTTTTTATAAGTGTCTTCTACTTTTATCTTTCACTTGTATGCACCAATAGTCTTACTTTTCCTTCTTTCTTTTTGTCAAGCGGTGGAGGAGTTGACCCGGGCCTTGTCTGATCAGAAGAAACAAGATATGGAGATATCCCGATTGAATAAGGTCTTTACAAAAAAGAATGATGCTCTCAAGTCTTCCTCAATTAGTGCATCCAAGGTCAGACAATACGAGGAGAAGCTAAAGAATCATACTGCAATTGAGGTTACTCTGAGGAAGACTATTTCCAATGTTCAGAGTAGCGCTTCCGCAGTTGAGACGACTCTTAGAGAGCTCACCATAAGGAATGTTGAGCTAGAGAAGAGGGTTGCGAGGGCAGAGTTGCGAGGCACTGACCTCGAATCGAGGGTCATCATGGCTAAAATAGCAGCGGATAAACTCAAAGAGGAGGCTTGGATCACCCGAGACACCCTTACCTCTACTCAGCCAGTCATACTTGAGTCGCAACAGGCATCTGAGAAGGCTCGAATTCATTATGATCATCTAGCAAAAGATATGGACTAGCAACATGTCAGCATGGACGTGCTCTTCCAAGAGGCCAGGTCAGTCATTGAAGTCCAAAATATGGACCTTTATAAAAAGTCTCCAAAATTTAAGGCTTTTATGCTAAGGGAGTTCGAGAGAAGGCTAGCTACCGCTTGGATTTTCTTCAGTGGTAAGGAGCGATCTTCTGGGGAGGCTCGTAGAAAATGGAATAGAACTATCAGGAAGTACAAGGACGAGTCTCTGGAAGCCATAAAGAACCAATGGATCAGGTGGAAGGCTTATTCTAGATCAATCGAGAAAGATCCCCACCCCATGCACTTGGAGCTTCCTTCAAAGTCCTACCTGGTAGCTTTCCATGCTGAAGAGGAGAGTGGCGCCCTGACGAATGAGCCTAATGTTGGTCCCTTAGCTGATACAAATTAGTCCCTCTTCATGGACAATTACCCGGAAGACGATATCAGCTGGCCAGATTTTGTAGATTTGACCAAGGGATTTTGAGGCGATGATATTCATCCTGGTGGATCCGAGCCTGGA